>OZ018322.1:120142277-120697277 GCA_963969495.1 Ceratothoa steindachneri | reverse complement strand
TTTAGTAAATTGTACACGCAGCATACTTATAGACAAACAAACCACACTTGCATCTGTAGTGAGATTATCTAGAGGGCCTGCGTTAACCTTAAATATCAATGACATTCAGCACCTACTGCCCCATTGCAGAGCCATATTGGAGAAATATGAGGCTCTGTACGTACCCGCACCCGCTTAGCCCTCCCCGTAATCGCCACACAGTGGCCCATACAATCAAAACTCGTAGTGCTCCACTGACATTTGCACGGCCAAGGACTCTTTCATTAGAGAAGCTACATTGTTGCTAAAGCAACTTTCGAAGAACTTGAAGGAGGGGGTCGTGCGCCAGTCTAAGTCACCATGGGCTTCGCCAATTCACATGGTGCCGAGAAGTCGCTCGGTGAATACAAGTTAGTCAGTTATTTCCGAGCGTTCAATGCAATAACGAAACCCGACAGGTATCCGTTGCCGCGGATTCAAAGTGTTACGAACCACCTCCATGACAAAAAGATCTTTTCAAGGTTGGATCTGATTCGTGCTTACCATCAAATCCCTATGAATACAGTAGACATAAAAAAATACAGCTATTCAAGGAACTGTCTACCCTCTGGTTTTTATCATCTCAGCACCACGGGCTACAAACCGTCCACGAACAAGGTGGTGGTAAGGGCATACATGACTCTGAAGTCCTCCACGTCGCATACCGCATTTATGTTCATTCATTCTCTTGGAAAATGCGTTATGCGACGTGGTGCCCTCTCCTCGAGTTTACTTCTACATACGATGGACGGTCAATAAGTTTTGCAATTCGTATTTAAGGAAACGTTGATATAAGGAAAAGTGTTTTATTATTTTTCAATATAACTACCCTCGACTTCAATGCACTTGCGCCACTTGTCCCTGAGTCTTCGAATTCCCGACAACCAGAAATCTCCCGACTGCTGTTCAATCCACTCCTGGAAGGTGAGCTGGACATCTTCATCGTCCCCAAACCGGCGTCCACGCAGTGCAGCCTTGAGCTGGTGGAATAAATAGTAGTCGCTAGGAGCTAGAACTGGACTGGTTGAGGGGAATGGTTGAGCTCCTCGAATCCGTACTCGCGCAAGGCAGCTCGTGCAACTCTGGCCTTGTGGACTTTGACGACGTTGAAGTCGATCATGGGGTGTGAGGTTTCTAGAGACCCAACGGGCAGAGACTTTTACTCGTCGATTTTCGAGGATCATCCTCTCCACACGTGCCATATTGTCCTCGTTGGTCACATCTGACGGGCGTCCTGCATGGCGGTCATCTTCAAGCAACTCACGATCATAGCGGAACTCCCTAATCCAGCGTGCAATGGTTGCATAGGAAGGGGCGGTGTCCGTGTACACTGCAACCATGCGTTCATGGATCTCCTTTGCATTCATGCCTTCCTTGGTCAAAAAATTGATCACTGTGCGGTGTTCAACGTTCTCCATTGTTGAAAAATTTGTGACTGACGATCTGCGATCAGCTACTACTTCTTAAATAGACGAGGCAGGAGCGTGCGGCTGCAGGTCCTGACTTGTCATAACTTGTCCTAACACCCCCACAAACAACCATCCCCCTTCCTCTGATTTTCACAACCGATTCGCAAAACTTATTGACTGCCCCTCGTATGTCCAATGAAAATCACCAAGTTGATATTGATAATGCTAAACTAGTTTATAAGTCTCACAATTATATACATCGACGCTTAATTGAATATATATATATATATATATATATATATATATATATATATATATATATATATATATATATATATATATATATATATATATATATATACTAATTCCTTAATACTAATACCTTAATAAGCACGAAATTCATACCCGTTTCTCAAAAATGCCGACACATTCTCGCATATTCCACCTTATCACCACTGATTTGTGTGTTTCTACGTTAGGCAACTTCTGTATTTCACTTTTCTTTTCTCTTTAAAGCGTTTTATGCCCTCTTTCACCCATTTATGGGTCTAAACAGGCACGGTATTTTATAGTGTTAAAAATTTTAAAGCGTGAATAATAGTCATGAGATGTGAATGGTGATGTGATGGATGAAGTGAATTGAAATGAATGGGTGGTGATAATGAAATTGTGCATGAATTAAAAGGTTTTTTTTTAAATTGCAAGAAGCGAATTTCATAATTAATTTCTTTCAAATAGTTTGGTCTCTTTTAAGTACTTAAACAGATTGCTAATATATTGGGGATTGCCACCTAAAACATTTTCAATAGTTATATTGTCTCCAAAATAGTTGGTTCTGCTAAGCTGGTATTTCCTGCAACTTAGGAGTATATGGGATATGGTCAGTTGGGTATTGCATATCGTGCAGTGGGGTGAAGGGGAGGTTGGAGAAACGGTAACTATGGGTGAGGTTTGTATGGCTCATACGTAGGCGTCCTCAAACGACTTCTTCTTTTCTAGACTTTCTATAGGACGTTTTCCATTTCCCAACCGTCTGTTTTATTTAGCGCAGATGTTGATGTCTGTGATAGAACGGTCTGAGGCCGCTTAAATTCAGCCGCTATCACATGTTAGAAACACATGCTACCCACGTGCATCTGCGAGAGGAAGCAGAGCGTGTTATCGCCCATCATAGCGAATGTTTAATCAAGGAGGTTCACTCCCCCGTTTCGCCTCCATACGTCGATCTCGCCAGATTGAGTTAGGCTTATGGGCAGATAAGATATTGTCTCAGGGGCCAGCGGGCCATTTCCCTGAAGCTTCCCGCTTAATTGTCCCCTACGCCAAGGAAATGGCTTCGACTATTTATATCATAGCTTTTCCCGATTGAAGCAGATCAGATCCAGATTTTCTTCGCGAGGCATCAAGCTGATCCGGTCTCCCTTGTGCACCTAGGAACTCTGCCGAGAAACCCCTTATTGTCCAGAAGATGACAATATATATTGAGTGCCAAGGTTCGTGTCTTCAAGACGCTAAGTCAACAAGGCCCCCCCTGTTGTTCAGAAAGAGAACAAAGTTAGAACAGCCATTGTTCTTTGAGCCCGTTTGACAAGAGACGGCTCTCACAAACCCCCCTGTTGTTTAGAAAGAGAACAACGTTAGGACAGCCATTGTTCTTCAAGCCCGTTCGTCAAGAAACGGTTCTCGTTCCCTAGACATCACGTCCGGATAATTTAATTTCCCCCCTTTTTTAACGTTCTTCAAGAGAACGCTTGGGTTCAACAATACCCTCCATTGTTCATCTAGAACATCTCCGATTTGCTGTCACAAAGATCGCTTGTACTTCCGAGCCCCACTTCGCTCTCACTCTTCGAAGACAGTCCTTCCCCTCCGTTAAGGACAACCCCCCCGAAGAACCCTTCTGCTGGAAATCGCCAGTGGACCGAAGATTCCTTCGCATCGTCTTCCTCTGCACAACAACTTTATAATTACGTAAGTTGAGCATTACCTTTAATCATTTAACCTTTTGTCAACGCAACCCTGTGCTTTAAATGGTTTAGCGAACCATTCCCCCCCTTTAATTTTTATTTGTTTACCTTTTTAAATCTCTCCTAATCTTAATCCTCGGATTAGTCATATATTCCCACGACCCTTTTCATTCTCCGTTTATGTAAACATTTTTTTTTTTGTGTTGTTGATAGTTTACTTAATAAAACTATTTTATTAATGGTAGCCATATTATTTATCCTTGTGCTTCGTTCCACTTCTTAAGCATATTGAAGATAAATACGCCTCTCCAGGCCCCTCTTCCCTTTTGGACTAACCTCGGTCAATCAGATTACCACGCACTCGAAATATTAGAATAATTCCCTCAACGAATAGTTATATATAGTATATCGTCAAGAGCCTATTCTACGACAATGTCCTTGGGTTCGCCATTCGTTTTCCCATTTCTTTTTTATTATTCTTGAAAATGTTGAGTAGAAGTCTTTGTAGTAAGTGGGCTTGGCCGGCGGTCTTAAATTAATCGCTGCTGCTTTATCTGTCTTGCCTGCCTTCTCATTTCATTTAATGCTCACATGAGCGGGGCACCAGCATATTGTCATATTAGTTTGGGTCGAGGCTAGTTGGTCTTGTATTTTTATGGCCAGCTGGTGGTTTTGATTTCTGGCTTGCAGCATTGCTAAATCACTGTTCGAGTCCCAAAAGATAGTGTTTTTTTCGTTATTTAGAATGGCTTAGTGAATCGCCAGCAAGATTCCTGTGAGTTCCGCAGATAGAACCGAGGCGGATTGTGGTAATCGGGTTGTTAGTACAAAAGAACCACTGCGCACGCCACTCCATTTAATGATTTGGATCCATCCGTGAATATGGATCGGGATGGTTGATGTGATTTTTGGTGATTATAAAAATGATGGGATAGCACTGTCGGCGGGATTATTTGTCTTGTTGTAGGGAGATGTTATATGCATATTCGAGGTGATTGTGTTGTCTAAGGGGGGATTTGAGGGTATTTTTACAAATAGATATTTGGGTTGTCTAGTTGTAAATCTATCATGCGATTTTTGACTATTTGACTGTAGGACAGGTAGATGGTTAGTCTTTGAGCTCTGGCTGGTACTGATCTGATGAGCTGGAAAGTTTTGGAGTTGGTACGGTATAGACGAGCTAGGTATCTCAGTTCAGATTCCATCCTTTGGTAGGCTAATCGTGGGAGTCCTGTTTCGGCACAGAGTGATGAGGTTGGGGTGGATTTAAAAGCGCCTGTAGCCAGTCGTAGGCCTTGGTAATCAAGCGGCTCTAATTGGCCTAGGGTTGACTTTGTAGCAACTCCATATATTGGGTTGAGGAATAAGTTCTTGCGGTTTTATCAAATTTATTCATTACCATTAACAATTTTATAGAAACTTCATTTTTAATTGATAGCAATATGCAATTTAATCAATAATGTATTCTGCGTTGTAATTTACGACTTCTTCCCAACGTTTAACTAGTTTTTCGATGCCTCTTCAATAAAAATCTCTGGATTTTGACTCGAAGAATTCGTCTAACAAGGTTCTCAATTCAACATCAGCATTGAACGAAACGCCGCGCAAATTGTTGGAGAACGATCGGAACAGATGGAACCCGATGGAGCCAAGTCTGGCGAATATGGAAGATGCGGCAGGATTTCCCAATTAGGCGTTTGGATGGCGTCTTTTGTCATATTGGCAATGTGAGGACGAGCATTGTCGTGTTGCAGAAGGACTCCATAACGTCGATGAGGTCGCTTTTCACAAATAGCTTCGGCGAGTCGATACATTTGTTGAACGTAGAGTTCTGCATTGACAATCTCGTTGGTCGCAAGGAGTTAATAAAGAATGATGCCTTAACAATCCCACACACAGCATCATATTTCGTGGATGAAGTCCTTGCTTTAATCGCGGAAGTGCTTTTTTATTGAGGCTAAGCCAGTGTTTTCGATGGTTTATGTTGACATAAACACACCACCTTTCGTGGCAAGTGATGATGCGGTGAAGAAATCTGTCCTTATACACACGAGTAGCCTTGTGACGAGCAAGCAAACCTGCGGCAATCGTGGAGCTTTGAAGTTTGTTGCTTTTGCTCAAAGCGTGCGGAACCCATGCACCGATTTTTCTAACTTTTTCCAATCGAATGAAGGTGATTCACTACAGTTTTTCTGATCACATGCCAATTGTACAACCCATTCTCTAGTCCATTGACGAGGATTTAAATGAAGAAGGTCGTTAAATCGATCTTCATCCAGCTTAATGGGGCGCCTAGAACATTCTTCGTCATTAAGATTGAAATGACCGTTTTTGAAACGTGAAAACCACCATTGAGCTGTCCTTTCTGATAAAGCATTTTCTCCATACACAGCACAAATATTGCGACGAGCTTTGGCTGCGTTTGTATTGTTCCCGTCTCGATTGAAAATGAATAACAACAAGTGTCGAAAATGCGCTTTCCTTTCAACTTGACATTCCATTTTGAGGTACAGAACAAAAATTAAATTAATACAACTTTTAAATAAACCGCAATGATTTATTACTCAACTTCAAGACGTAGCCTAAGCAAAAGCCTAATATTCTACGCTGTTAAGAGAAGTAGCCTAACCTAATGCAAATTTTGCTCTCATTATTTATTATTGTTTCTTAATACGTGCACAAATCACGTCAACAAAACTTAAATCAACACAACATTAATAAAAACGCAAGAACTCATTCCTCAACCTAATAGATGACAGCGGTTACCAATTCTGGAAAGGAGCAGGGTGCGGTGTAGATACAATAGTGTGTTTCTGTCCGCACCCCAATGGAGGTGGGATAGTTTTTTGAGGAGGTTGGTCAGGCTGATGCAGCGTCTCCTGAGACCAGACATATAATCCTTCCATGTGAACCTTTGATCTAGTATCAGGCCTATGAATCTAATTTGGTTTTTAAAGGTAATTTGATGGTGGTTAATCCGTAGGGCCATATGAAGGGTAGTTCTTTTCCTAGTAAAGGTGATGGCCACAGTTTTTTCATCTGATATGGTGAAACCGTGGTGTGTAGCATAATGGGCAATATTGTTTATTGGTATTTGTAGATGGTTTGCTACTTAAATTGGGGTTTTACCGTAGTGCCAAATTACTAGGTCATCCACGTATAAGGCGCATCTAATAGCGGGTGGAACCTATGAATGTTCAGTGCCGTGGTTACCAGTTATTGGCTGAGACCATGATGATTGCCTACCATGGCTAACGAGCGAAATCTGCCCTGGTTTGAAGTCAGAGTTGTCCCTCTCTTAGGTGAAATGTCAACCAAGACTAAGAGCTTCACCTGCCCAGCCAGGTTATACCGCCTAACGTCGTTGGACACAATTTCTGTATAAGCAGGGGCACCACGAGCAGGTAATGCGACAACAATTGGGGTGCAGAGGCTAAGTAGCCCTAAAGGCTATATATTGCGCATGCAGCTCCGAAACCCCCTGTATTTAACTTGTTCACCAGCGACGGACGATGACGGATGTTTCCGTCGAAACCTGGTTTCACATATAAAATTAGTCCTATTACTGTGGTATTATCCCTATAGTTACACCTACGCTACTGTACTTTTTGGATATATATATATATATATATATATATATATATATATATATATATATATATATATATATATATATATATATATACATGAGAAACTCACAAATTAGCGCGTGAGTAGAGCAATACAAGCAAAAAATCCCACAGGAAAATGTAAGAAGGATTTCCAAGTACTTTCAAACTTGTTCAGTTCATTATCAAGGAATAACAAAAATGTTTACAAAGGTGCTATATATATATATATATATATATATATATATACACGAGGGGCGGTCAATAAGTTTTGCAATTCGGATATAAGGAAACGAGATATGAGGAAAAGTGTTTTATTATTTTTCAATATAACTACCCTCGACTTCAAGGCACTTGCGCCACTTGTTCCTGAGGCTTCGAATTCCCGACAACTAGAAATCTCCCGACTGCTGTTCAATCCACTCCTCAACGGCGAGCTGGACCTCTTCATCGTCCCCAAACCGGCGTCCACGCAGCGCAGCCTTGAGCTGGCGAACTAAAAAGTAGTCGCTAGGGGCCAGATCTAGACTGTAGGAGGAATGTTTGAGCTCCTCGAATCCTCACTCACGCAGGGCAGCTTGCGCAACTCTGGCCCTTGAACTTTGATGAAGTTTAAGTCGATCATGGGGCGTGAGGTTTCTAGGCACCCAACGAGCAGAGACCTTGGCCATGGCCAAATTTTCGTGGATGATGTTGATAACACTTTCATATGATAATCCAAGTTCTCGCTCGATTTCTTCGACTTTCACCCGTCGATTTTCGAGGATTATCCTCTCCACACGGGCCACATTGTCCTCGTTGTTTCCGTCTAACGGGCTTCATCTTCAAGGGACTCACGACCATGGCGGAACTCCCTATTCCAGCGAGCAATGGTTGCATAGGAAGGGGCGGTGTCGGTGTACACTGTAACCATGAGTTCATGGATATCTTTCGCATCCTTACCTTCCTTAGTAAAAAATTTGATCAGTGCGCGGTGCTCAACCTTCTCCATTGTTGAAAATTTTGTGACTGACGATCGGCGATCAGCTAGTGCTTTTTAAATAGACGGCTGCAGGTCCTGACTTGTCATAACTTGTCCTAACACCCCTACAAACAGCCCTCCCCCTTCCTCTATTTTGCCCTGCCGATTCGCAAAACTTATTGACCGCCCCTCGTATATGTGAAACAAAAGATCAACGCCCCGCCCATGTACAACGAAAGCACCCAAAATAGAAAAATAATATCAAAGACGGAATTGAAGTATAAAACCAAATAGATAAGGTGGTCTACTTCCGGAAAATTCCAATCTGTGCCGAAAGAATGTTTACATGTGACTAATCTAAGTACATACATATCCTATTGTGAATACATAAAAGTAAACAAGAGAGAAATAAGTAAATTACTAAATCAAATGGCTAAGATCTAAGATGGACAATTTCGTTATAAATAATCCTTTTAATAACAGGGTCTAGTTTAAAGAGACCAGGGGAAATATTAAAATTAGGCGAGGAATTAATGAATGAGCATTCAACAATATTTTTTCAAGAAAGTCATTAGATTTGTAAATAAATTTAGCCGAATTCCAATCGATAGTGTGACTGTTTTCCGATATATGGACAAAGAAAGCGCTGTTGCATTCCCCCCTCCTAATATTGTATTTATAATTTAAAGGAGTCTCAAATTGCAATTGCTGCAACCTATTTTTTAATTTAAGACTTTAAAAAAATACAGAAAAAACGATGATTAAGGAAAGAAACGCAAAAACAAAAATCCACAAGATAAAACAACGAAGACTAAAAATGGGGAAAGGCGTGCTCAGGTGGTGGTCGAAGTCGGCGCTAGAGCGTGTGCCAGACAACTAAACAGATAAATATAATGGAGAAGGCCAGCCTCATCTAGGAACTCTATGAGTCCATAGTTTGGTGTTCACAATCCCCCCCATCCCCGAATACCGGGAGCGGGAGAGGTTGCGTGCGAGATCTTACAGACTGGGACATTCGATAAGAACGTGTCGGGCAGTATGAGGAACCAACCGCCGTTTGCTGTAGTTAGTTTTAGGGGAACGCTCTATCTGATTATCAGATGGCACTGCGTCCCGCGACTGTGTCTGATTCGAATGAGACTGAAAACGACATGAACCTGTTATTCCATGAGAAAAGTCGTGGCGCGATGGCACGCAAGTTAAGTTCCTATCGGTCATATCCCATCTTCCTTGCCAGGCAGCCCGGAGGGATAATCTGATTCTTATTATGTAGTTAGAGTAAGGAAGGGTAAAACAATGGTCAGCTCGCTCACTTTTTGAGACTGCTTGGCGCCCTCCTTTCATACAATCTCTACATGTCGAAGAACCCAGCAGAAGACAATCTCTACACCTCCTCACTTCGTACCAGCCGTGGTATCAGGGATACTGCGAATTGTGTGGTGGTGAGATTCCAAAGCATCGAAAGCATTGAGTGCGCTCTGTGAGTCGCTATAGATCATAATCCTGGCTGCGAACCGGGTACGACGCGTAGTCGCCCGTACCGAGCCTTGAATTGAAACCAGCTCGGGTGTAAATACAGACGTAGCGCTCTGCAGAGCTCCACTGGTTTCAAACAAGGGGACTGTTTGGGAGAAAACCTCACCTTCGTTCAGGGTACGACTCCAGTGTGACCAAATGCATATTTCAAGAAATGTAAACGCAGTACTCTCGGTGCTGTGAAATTTTGGTAGTAGAGGATGGGTGATAAAACTTCAAGATAGACGATGATGAAAGAGATTGGGTGATGGGAGGGAAGTAGGTTGGCAGAAAGATTGCAGGCTAAGAGGTGGGGAAGGCAGGTCCTCCGAATTCCAATCCAGGAAAGGCTCAAACGTATATTAAGTTGGCCAACAGCTAGCTTGAATAATTAGTCAACGGACAAGAAAAATCGTTGAGAAATGGCTAGTAAGTAAAGTGGCAAAAAAGAATAAGATTAGGTTGTCTAGAAGGATTAAAGCATGGGTAGTTCCAATCTAATTTGAGACTACTGTAGGAACTTGCGGTAGGAGTGCGTGCCTCTCCTCCAAGTGCAAGGTGTAATTTTTTTCCTAGCATTATAGGGTAAAAGGAGACCCGTTACTAAGCAAACGGGGCGATCCAATTTATTGGTAATTTAACTGCGACGCGGAGCTAATGATCAGAAATATATTCGTTAGTTCCTTTGTTGACTGTTGGGCGGAGTCACAAGAGGTGTGTGGGTTTAATGAAACTACATATATTTTTTCCAAGTTGTGCCGACACCTATTATCAGTAAGACTGTTTGCATTTCACAGGTCCTCGACAATTTTAACCGGTCAAAGTACATACGACCCTGTATTTGCTCAGCTTGCCTGTGTTATCCATCATTGAGATTGTTTAGCCATGTAGCTGTTTCCTAGCGTTCGTATGTTTGTGTGACCACGTGGGAACTCTAGCTATCCTCTTGCTTATCTTATGCTTCCCTTAATAAATGTACAATTGTAATGTAAGTATTTCTCTTTAGTTTACATTGGTTAACTACTTATTACATTGTATATTATCTCAGTAATTAATGCGTGTACTCAATTTCAGGAGTTCATAGGTCAAACCGGGCGCTCATTTGTGAGGTTTCTTGCTGGGCCTACCTTATCATGCAATTTGGGTGACACAGGCTTACTTTACCTTGCATTTTGAGTGTTGCATTTCCTTTCTTTCACTGTATTTCATTTTTACGATTAAATAGACCAACGAGAGGATAAATGAGTAGTGTTGCACCCCCTCCCTAAAATAGCCTAATATTTTTAATCGAAAATTTATTTATTGCTTATAATCTCCCCCCTCAAAAGCGGATCGATGCGCGTATCGTTTGCTATTTCTGCTCTCCGTTGTTTAGCCGATTTTACACTTCGCTTCGGTGTTTGTTTGTTGCTTTTTCTTGCTGTTCAGTTTGTTAAACGTTGTTGGTGCTGCCCTATCCTTGTCTGTGTGATTGTATTATTAGTTCCTGAATTATTAGTGCCTGTCTTACGGTTTGCTGCAGCTACGCGTATGTGAGTAATCATTTTTTTTGTTTTTTTTTTTGTTTCTCCTTGAGGCCATTTTCATTACTTTCCATATTATTCACTCATTTTTTTCTGCCTGCCTCCGTGTTTTAGTTTCAGTCTATAATTCCATTATTTTCTAATGTGCCTTATCACGTGCTTTGTACTTTTCTATTCTCGGTAGTGTTTTTATTACTTTGTATTTTTCTTTTGCCCAGTGTTTTTCTTCGTATTATTTTCTTTCCTGCCCTTTTTACTTCTTTATCCCTATTATTGACTCCTGTCTGTTCTTATCTCCTTTTTATTTCCCTTGCTCTTCCTGCCTTACTTTTACCCCCAGCCTAAATTATTTTAGATTATTCTGTTTCTGACCCTCGCGGTCACTTGTTTCATTTCGACTAATTCCTCATTTCCCCCCTTTCCCAATTGTTTCCGCTGCTTTATATTTGCCTTGACACGTGCTTTGTACTTCGCTATTCTCGATATATGTTTTTTTCTTTTTGGTAGTAGATGTTTTTATTGAATTTGTTGCTTTTCTGTGACCCCCTTTATTCTTCTTCACATCATATTCTTCACTGCTCATTTTGATTTTCGCTGTTGCTTCCCTAATTTTATTTTTTTATTTTCTCCACAGCAAATTTTTATCCATTTTATCCTACCTATATTTCCACTCCCTCAATAATGGACAAAGCAACATTTCTTTCTCGTAATAGAGGGTTTAAGGTATCTCCCTCGGTTGGCTCTAGAATAAAAGCACTAGGAATCGCTCGAAATCAATCTCGTCCTATTAAAAAGGGATTCCGTTTATCTTCGGTCTTAAAGAAGTTATTTTTCATTGAACCGTCTACCATGACCTCCCCCTCTCCCCCGTCTCCCTCACTCTCCCCTCCAACGCCCACACCCTCAATTTCTAATGCGTCTCTACTCAATGTTAGAAGCGTCACTAATAAAGTGGAGTTCATTCACGATCTCCTGAATAATTCGCCTATCTTCCTCCTTGGTCTCTGTGG
Organism: Ceratothoa steindachneri; assembly: GCA_963969495.1. Lineage (NCBI taxonomy): Eukaryota > Metazoa > Arthropoda > Malacostraca > Isopoda > Cymothoidae > Ceratothoa > Ceratothoa steindachneri. The sequence goes on along the minus strand of OZ018322.1, from coordinate 120,685,266 downwards.
AACTTGGCTTGGTCAGAGTGATGGCGGCTTGTCGCTAGCGGCCCCTGATGGCTACCTCTACTCCCATAACCCCCGGAACAAACGTGGAGGAGGGGTTGCTCTCATTCATAGTGCCTCTCTCTCTCTGAATACCTTTCTATCACCCCCTCTTCTTTCTTTTGAGGCCCTTATCTCAGTCATTAATTCTGTTCCCTCTCTAACAATTATTGTGCTCTACCCCCCACCCTCCTCAGCTCCTCCCTTGATCTTTTTCTTGATGAATTTAGTAACCTTCTCGCTAGTCTCTCCCCATCGGGTCATCTTCTCATCGTGGGGGACCTTAACCTCCCAGTCACTAACTCTAATCTACGTAAACAAGTTTCTTCTCTAACACACTCCCATGGTAACCTTTTAGACTTTGTAATTTCCGACTGTCAAATTTCCAACTTGATCACTTCTATCCTGTCTAATGCTATTTCTTACCATTACCTTATTTACTTCAATGTCTCAACCCCTCCTTCTTTGCCCTCTCGGCCTCCTCTCCTCCCCAAAACCTATCGAAGGCTACCCTCCATTGACATCCCGTCCCTCCTTAATGATGTTGCCTCTAATTTACCCCCTCCCGACGCTCTCGCCTTCCCTGACCAAATCCTCTCATCCTTGGAGTAATCCCTCCTAACTTACCTTAATGCCCACTTCCCTATTATTACTTTTTCGTCCTCTCGCCTTCACCGCGCCCCATGGTACTCGCTAGGAACTCCTACGCTCGAGACACTCTTTACGTGCCCATGAAAGAGCTCTTCGTATGTTCGCTATGTGGGCAAGATACAACTGCTCTTTCGCTCACTTACCGTCTTGCGACATCTCTCTAGTTGGCTAAACTGAAATCTGCTCGTGAAGCCCATTCGCGTAAATTGCTAGCTGACAATAAGAATGACTCCGTGCCCTTTTCCGCTTGCTCTCTTCTCTTACCTCCTCACACCAAGTCTCCCCCCCCCCTCCCCATCAGCCCCACCATCCTCTCGAAATTCTTCGCTGATAATGTCATCAACCTTCGTGCCTCCCTCCCACGACTGCCTGACCAGGCCTTTCATATTCTCCCTGATCTCCCCCCCCCCTTCTCGGCCGCCAACGTATTTCCTGCCGTGTCCGCTTCTGAGTTGTCTGCCTTACTCTCGCGCCCTAAAATATCTGGCTCCCCTTGTGACTCGTCCACCCCCCCAAGCTATTAATCAAAATTCTGCCTGTCATACTCTCAATGCTCCTCCACCTGTTCAATACCTCCCTTGCTACTGGTGTTGTCCCCTTTTCCTTTAAATGTGCCTAAATCCGTTCGATCCTTAAAAAGCTGAAGCTTAACCCCTCCGACCCAGCTAGCTATCGCCAGATCTCGAAACTTCTCTTCCTCTCTAAGGTCCTTGAGAGAGTAGTTGTTTCGCGCATTAATTCCCACATCGTTGCCTGTAATATGGATGAGACTTACCAATCAGGTTTTAAAGCTGGGCACTCTACCGAAACCACTCTACTCAATGTTACTGATTGATTATGTAGAGCTGCTAACCGGGGTTGTGCCTCCATCTTCATTCTACTTGACCTCTCATCTGCCTTTGATACTATTGACCATTCCGTCTTGCTTGATCGCCTCCACTCTTTCCTTGGCATTTCTGGCGCTGCTCTCGACTTGTTCCGTTCTTACCTTTCGTCTCGCACCCAATCTGTAGTGATTAACGATGTTCCCTCTGACCCTACTTCCATTCGATTTGGTGTCCCTCAAGGCTCTGGCCTCGGCCCTCTCCTCTTTCGTATCTACTTATTCCATCTCAGCTCCCTCCTACGTAATCTTGGTCTATCCTTCCACCTCTATTCTGATGACACTCAAATCTTTATTTCCTTTTCCCCCTCGACCATTACCCAATCAATCTGTGACCTCCTATCTGCCTATTATTTTATATCGGACTGGCTATCGGATAACTTACTCAAACTTAACCACTCCAAAACTAAAGTTTTTCTTATTGGTACCACCGCTCTAGTACACAAAGTTAGATTCCTCTTTCCCTCCCTCCCTCTGGGTGGAAACTCTGTCGCATTCTCTGACGCTGTTAGAAATCTGGACGTTGTGTTTGATGAGTATCTCTTCTTCAAGCCCCACATCCACAATACTAGTAAATCTTCCCTTTGTTTCCTCCGTAACTTCTCCCCCATTCGCTCTCACTTCGATCGCCAGAGTCTTGAGACTGCTGTCCACGCCTTCATTACCTCCCGCCTTGATTATTGTAACTCTCATCTTTTAAATCTACCATCTTCCTCTCTACGTCCCTTCAGCTAGTCCACAACAACGCTGCTCGACTACTCCTCCGTCGCTCTCGCTTCTCCCCTTCTAAGCCCCTGCTTTAGGAACTGCACTGGTTACCTTTCAGATATCGTTCTCATTTCAAGATTCTTCTCTTCACCCTCAAGGTCCAACACCAAAAGGCCCCAACCTACCTTTCCTCCACCCTTTACCAACATCTCGCCTCTCGGGCCCTTCGGTCATCTCCTGCTCTTCTCCTGAATACTCCTCGCTCGTCCCTCTGCTCAATGGGCGACCGCTCCTTCTCGGTCTGTGACCCCAAGCTTTGGAATGCTCTTTCAGCCGTAATTAGATCTACTGCCTCCCTTACCACTTTCAAGCGACTCCTGAAAACGCATCTGTTCAGGATGTTCTTAGCTTACAGCCGAACGTGCGCTCTGTGAAGGCCTCTGGCCTTGAAGAGGGCATTATAAGAAATTTATTATTATTATTACATTATTATAACTATCATTGACTCATTTTTCCCTTGTCTGAAACACATGAGTCACTATTTGTTCATGAGCTTAGATTTTGATCCTGCCTCTGTTTGATATGGAGTTAATACCTACAAATCACCCAAGTCACAATGGAAAAAGGTCTTGCTAAGACCCAGTTTTCTTTGTCACAAATAATAAATTCAAAATATTTAAGGTTTCAATCTCTATTAGGTATTTTAAATAAAACTCTAAATCTCATTCCACCTCGACAGCGTAAAAAAATATTTGCCTGGTTGTTTCTTTGACTTCTAAAACACGTCTCATCTGCATAATGTAAAATGGATGCCTTTACAAAAGCTTAAACTTAATTTCATGATTGGAAACTGGGCTCCAAATCTGCAGGAAGGTGTATTCGGGCAATCAGTAAGAGTAGTCCGCCGGGCTGGCTTTCCAATATTTTTAGGATTCTTTCTTTTTTCGTGAATTGAAGGATCAAGTAAGGGGGTTTTAAGCTGAGGCTTGTGTTTATTTTCGCTCTTGATTTTTTATGGAGCCCTTTGACTAACGATTCCAAGATTCCCATTCAGGTGGGAATCTTAACAATGAAACAGAAAAGAAATGCAGCTAAAAAGACTTTTAAGACAAACTCGAATTGAAGATTACATTATACTTTAATGTCCACTGGGAAGGGAATTTTAATGCCCATAAATACACTCACCTTTCATAATGCTGATGTCTCTCAAGAGTATCCTTTAAAAATACCGTAACGCCTGTATTTCTGTCACAGCATCTTTGGTCACTTTTGTCAGAGAAACACCAATGTTTCCAAAATTGGTCTTCGATAACCGACAGGTATCAACTACGTATGGTTAAAGGTTATGCAAATTTGGCTGAATAAAGCGAGTTATTAACAGATAAGCAATTTACTAGAAAAATGTGTGTCCAAGATGATCCGAACGACAGCGGGAACAAATTCAATTGGAAAATAACGATTAAATTATCATTGTAAAACATTAGTACAAGTTATTAATAATTAGTATTTAGTGTGGATGCCTTCATTTTTTATGATGCTCCTTCCATAAGAACGATCGAACTGTTGACACACTTACACAGTAATCTTATTCCATTCATCTTGAAGAATTTCCCAGAGTTCATGAATTGTTTTCGTATTTATCGCTTTAGACTCATCTCCTGGTGTCTTCAAACGATTTCCAATGGGACTCGGGTCCTGACTCTGTGTAGTCAGGTGAATAACGCTGATGTGCTTATCGTCAAGGAAGGTCTTCACAGACTTTGCCGTGTGGCAGGGGGCGTTACCCTGCATGAAAATTGCAGGTTGGGTTTCGGAGGCTCGCATATGAGGCAAAGCATGCCGTCACAGCAATTTCTTGTATACTTATACATTCACTGTCTCTCGTAAGGGCACAAGTAGCCCAAAAGCTTCTACCGAAATCATCCCAATTAGCATGTTAATTCCTCCCCTAAATTTCATCCTCATTTGGTGGAATTAACCAGCAATCTTTTGCCTGCTCTGCGGGGAACAGAACTCTTGCCATCAAATCCGAACAAATTGAGTTTAGATTCGTCGGTCGGTCGGTCTTGCCTGGAGAGTGTGGGGAGAAGGGCTACCGATTGATTTATCAGCCTTACATAAACCTGTATTCCCATAGGTTGACATAATATTATGGATTACGCTTATGGATCTCTTGAGAATCTCTGCAATAGATCCAACTGAAAGGCCATCTTAGTGACGTAGTTTTACTATCAGCTCGACTACCGAGAGAGCTGAAAGATTTCTTGGGCATGTTGCCTGGTAACAGCTGGCAAGATAAGACTTAATCTACCTACAAAACTGAAGTTAGTTGCTATGCAAACTGTGTCAGTTCATTCTAAATGAAACTTAACCGTTCGGATCCTTTTGACACATTTTTTTGAGTAAATTCCTTAGTTATTAAAACCTTTCGTTTTATTAGGCCAAATTTGCATAACATTTACCGATATATAATATAAGTTATACATGTATGTTATCGTAGACATATATTAGAAATCTTAGTGTTTCTATGGCAAAAGTTATGGAAGGTGTTGCGATAGAAATACAAGCTAAGTATTAACTTATTACTGCATACTTCTAGACATTTAAATAGAGCAAATAAAATAAAAGCAGAGAAAATTTAGTGAAATACCCGATCTATAACGTATTGGACTCCATTCCTATAATTTTCGCTTACCTGTATTTAGCTGATGCGACAGGTAAAGGAAAGCTGTGAATGGGGAGAATCGGGATAAAATAAAAGGAACTAAACCATAAACGGGCATGGGGAGAATCGGAATAATAAGAGAAGCTACTAAAGAGGAGCTTTCGCTGATCTTGCATATTTTGCGTTGGATTTCTGACGTGAAAGCGCGGATACAAATCTTTCAGCGGCGTTATGAGACGGATGCCCACTGGCCGGATACGCAATGCTCGCCCCGTCGGTGTAAGAAGCTTTTCGCGCATCATCATGCACATAGCCAATTACAACACCACTATCATTCCCCTTCTACCCTTCCATGATGACCTACTCACTCCTTCCTCCGACCCGAAACCCTGCGGGTGGAATACGTGTATACCCTATGGGGGCACTCATATCTGTATACACCTGACGCGGAGCGGGTCCTTATACCTCTGGGGTCACGAAGAGTTCCAGCATCGTTGTTTGGTTAACAAAAAAGGGCCACCCACGCCACTAACAACAACAAGGACTGTCTCCTGGTGCCCTCGTCCTCACCCCTGATTGTCATTCTGATCTTTATGTGTATATAAGTATCCAGTTGGTGGATCTCGTCTATGATGCTAGCAAAGAATGACGTCACCATACCGACTAGATGAATATAGACCCCCCACCCCCTAGAAATACAATAGTACAATAAAAAATGATGACAATTTTAAGATCTCGCCATTTTGGTAACCAACAAGAGTATCGAAGTATAAATCTGTCCTTTAAACTCAGTAATTGTGTAATCCGATGGGAACAAGTGAATAAAAGGATGCGAATTCTGAAAGGCGGATGTGGTCAGGACCTCTGCAGGCTCAAACTTCCCCGAAACTGATACAGGGGCGCCTTTTTTCTTAAAAGACGAAAACAAACGATGGTATAACCGCTAGAATTTTATACAGGGTGTTTGCGCTAAATCTGACGAGTTGAGAAAAAGTTAGCTGACATGAAGGACTGGAAGCCATCTGAATATTGGAAAAGAGTCGCCCGCATCATGATAATTCGCATCAGGTATCAAAATGCCAACATCATGATGGTGCTCAATGCTCTGTGGCCAGTGTAAATGCTGCAAGACATGACATGGGAAGTTGCAACGAAGACGACGAAACCGTGGCCGGCAGAAAGAAACACAGCAGACGTTCTGACTACGTCCGCACGCCGTAATTCATCCAACATCTGCAGGACAAGGTGATGGAAGACCTAACAAGGGAATCTTGGCTCTTGCGAGAGACATGGGTGTTGTATTCGCCAACAGCAAGCTGGTCCTGAATGAAGACCTTCGCTAGTACTTGTACAAGAGACGCACGGGAAAAATTCTGACAGACATGGCCAAGCAAAACAACTCGACGAAGGCAAACATCCCGTTGCACAGCACCCAGAACAACAGGTCGCATGCCTATAATTCCTGAGTCGTTCTATGTACGTATCATCAACACCAAGTTTCCCCAAACTGGGAGGATCTGTGGGTGTCTCACCAGTGAGAGTGACGTCGTGCGGCTACACATATTTGAGGAGGGTCTTAATCTCAATTCGGGCGGCTATTTGGCGCTGTTGGAGACTGTGGTCAAACCCTTGCTGGTTATGGTTTCTCCTTAAAGGCCACACTGCTCTACCTGCAACCTCATGGCAGACTTGGTGGCCAAATCCAAATAAAAAGGAGGAAACCCGCCTCCTCCCTGCATCCCTCGAGTGTGTCTGATTTGGATGCAAGAGAAAATGACTTGATACCATCATGCAACCTTGGGGGAAGGTGACATGATTCCTGCCATCTCGTCAGCGAGCTCGTATCCAGCAATCTATACATGTTCATAAAACCCAACAGGAAATAATCTCGGTATACTCCCGACTCAAGGGCCCTTAGCTTACTCAGTGAGTCGCTATGAGTGATAAAACGGCCCCTCGACCTTGGATGCAGCATGATATCTCGTACCGAGTGACGTAATGCAACTAGCTCGGTCACAAAGAAGTAGCATGTGAAGGGGCTACGCATGAGTTTAACAGATGACAGATAAAATAATAATAATAATAGAGCCTTTATATAGCGCCCCTTCAAAACCTTGAACGATCGCAGGACACCCGTCCATCGACTAGGAAAAAGCCTGACAGAAGAGGTGGGTTTTAAAAACCCGCTTGAAAGCGGAAGGCGGGGAAAGGGAACGTATACCAGAAAACCAACAATTCCACAGCTAAGGAGCAACTACAGAGGAAGCACGATCACCCATGAGGAAGATAGGAGTGCGAAGAACCGAAAGCTGCAGGGCACTTCCGGAGCAAAGCACTCTTTGTTGTCTGGATACAGTCAGTGTGGAGGAGAGGTTAGGGAGAGTTGCGGTGTTTAAGATTTTAAATGTGAGAAGGACTAAAAGTAATTCGAAATAAAATAGGAAGCCAGTGCAGTTCAAGGAGCAGGGGTGTGAACGAGAAATCCGTCATCGACGGGGGAATCCTCGAGTCGCAAAGTTCTTGTCAAGCTTAAGGGGACGAATTGTAGCGTTGGGAGGTCCAGTGAAAAAACTTACAGTAATCGAGGTGAGAGGTAACAAAGGTATGGATGGCTATCTAGAAACTGTTTCGGTTAAAGTGAGGCCGAATACGACTTAGGTTACGGAGAAGACAGAGAGACAATTTGCTTGTGTTAGCAACATTTGCTGAAATATCCATAAACCTCAGTTTTGTCATGGCTGAGTCTTAGGAAGTTATCTGATAGCCATTCAGTAATCGTGTCGTATGTGGATAAAAGACTAGTAATGGTCACGAGGAACATGTTTGGGGAAGTGGAGAGAAATATTTGAAATATAGACTTAAGCGACGTGGAAGAAGGAGGTAGATACGAAAGAGGAGCGGGACAAGGAGAGAGCCCTGAGAAACACCGTATGGCAGAGCAGCTGGCTGAGAGGTTTAGCTTTCGATGTGAAAAGAATGAGTACGAGATAACAGATAAAAGCGAAACCAGTCTAGAACAATTACAAAGACACTCAAGAAGCCATGAATGTGGTGGAAAAAAAACGAAATGGTCAACGTTGTCAAATGCTGCCAAGAGATCGAGAAGCTCACTGATTGAAGGCCTCCCGGTGTCAACTTCGAGGCGGAGACGGTCATGCACACGTAGGAGAGCCGATATAGAGCTGTGACCTAAATTAAAGTCAGATTGGAAGAGCAGGATATGTGCTGAGTGATACGAACATCTACTACCCTATCAGTAGCCTTGAAAAAAAAATGTAAATTGAGAGATTGGACGATAATTTGAAGGATTATTATGGCCAAGACTTTTTTAATTCAGATCGAACGGAAAGCAGCGTGTTTAAAGTCAGAAGGCTCTTCACCTAGCGACAAGGATGCGTTGAAAATACCTAGTAGTTGTGGTAGGAGGACAGCAAGGAAGTGAGCATAGAGAATAGGTGGAAGGTGTCAAGCGGATAGCAGGTTTTTATCGATGAGAGGAGTGTTGAGGCGAGCTTGCGGTGCTGGAACCACATTATTGAATCGCATCTGACTCAAAACCACCTCAAAGATGAGCATTTTGAAGCCTTAAAAAGTTCTATAATTGGTTCACAGTAAACCAAAGTAACATTCCATAAAATGGCAAATCAATAAGTGTTGTCAAGGGAGCAATGAGATATTAAACCCTTATTTAATTATTGATTCTTAGAATAAAATTGTAGTATTATCTCTTTCTTAACGAATAAAATCGTATCATCTCTTTCCGTACTAATAAAAATTGTAATATTATCTCTCTCTAAATTGTGAATAAATTTTCCCCGTTAGACTGTCATCTTTGGTTGGCGTTGCTCACAGTTCGAAAATGTTGATGTGTCGCCAATTCACATGCTCCAAATATAGTATTCTCTTTTTAATTCCCCGTTGGGAAAAGTGAAAAAGATTTCACGCTTTAGATTCGCTTTTCATTTCCTGTACCTCCTTTATCGAGTGGCAACTTTCCTCTGAATTGTCGTTGTTTCTTCAATAGTGTCTGAGCAGTCAATAAGGAAAAACGATCAACGATCGTAAAAAGAGAAAAGGTGTGGGGATAAAGTGTAGTTGATAGATAGTAAAAGTGTTAATTTAGTTAGAGAGTAAGTGTACCAGGTTGTCTGGCTACCTCAGTATTTGCTTATTTGCTCTAAGCAGTTTTAATTTTGTTTGGTTATTCAGCATTCAAGCCTTTGCATTAGTAATGAGTTCTCTCGAAGATGAAACTAGACTTGACTTTGCACTTTGATTCTTTGTGTCTTCCAATCTTCACTTTTGGTTCGGTTATTATTTTATTATTTGTATCTTTATTTATTTGTTCTTAATAATTACTCCTTAACATTAGTTTGTACCCTTCGAATCTTTTATTTTGTTTATTTATTCAATTTTCGAAAAGTTTAATCATTTTGGTCCCTCATTAATTTAGATTTTTTATTCCATAGGTTGTGTTCACTTCGGATCTTTAGTTCTTAGCTTGGTTTTAATTTTAGATTATATGACGTTTATTTTTCTGATAAATTTGTTAATAAATCGGGTAAGTTACTTGTCGGGATAGCAGTTGACTGCTTCTGAATGCTCGTTTGAATCTTAAATTATGTAGTTCCTCGTTTGGTAGTCGTATTGAGTGCAACACCTCTTCTGGCATAGTTTGGTAAACCTTTTGCCAATTATTTTATGCACGTCTATTTAGGGTAACATTTATGGATTCTATATCTTTTAATTCGTGTAATACTTCTGAGGGAATGTGGTCCCACAGGGTAACGTTGGCGATGAGCCTTATTGCCTTATTTTGAACTACTTGTGCTTTCTTGTTAGCAGTTTTACTCAGGGTATGGAAGGGGATGGCGGGATATAGAAGGACCGGCCTCACTAACAACATATAGAGTTTCCTCTTGTTGCTTATCGAAAGATGTTTAAATCGGTAGAGAGTCCGTAGCGATCTCGTAGCAGCGGCGATCTTTTCTTTGTAGTGGGCGTACCCATCCAAAGTTAATTTCAGGCCAAGTATTCGTAAAATTCGTCCTGCAATAGCACGTCCGCTGTTTCCCAACGACCCATAGAAATCATTTTTAATTTATGAAGATTAGTCTTGATCTTGTTCATTCTTTCGAAGTTGTTAATATTTTCAATTTCCCAGGTCGTCCTAATTGTAACATAAACAGGATATTTATTTATAAATGCTGGACCTCTGTTATGTTATCTGCCAGCTGGACGTACTGGGCAAGGTCTTGGTCGGGGTAGGGCAAGTGGCCAGTATACACCGCATACAGTGTGGGGCTGAGACAACTTCCTCTGTGGCACTCTAGCTTCCAGGTTGAATACTTTCCCTCAATGCCGTTTACTCTTACGACTGTCTCTCGAAATTCCAGGTAGTCGAAAAGTATTCTTATCAGATTTTCCTCCATACCTATCTCATTGATCTTTTTCTCTAGTCCCGGTAGCCACATCTTGTCGAACGAACTTCAATATTGCCATTTCCGGCTTTCTCGATAGCTATTCTTTCCGTGATCAATGCCAGAGCCGTTTCTGTACCGAGTTTCATCCAGAAGCCATGCTATTGGGCATTGTATAGATTGTGGATTTCTAGGAAGGTTCTCAGTTTGTCATTGAGAGGTTTTTCCAGCAGGGAGATGGATCTATAGCTGCTTATCTTTTTTGGGGGGTACCAGGCTTTGGTATGAATATCATACGGGCTCTTTTAAACTAGACCGGAAAGTAGCCAACGTTAAAGCAGGCGTTAAATATCTCGAGTAGTCCTCGTTGAAGTTATCAGGAGCGTTAAGTAAAGGCATTTTTGTGATGCCAGTTATCCCTTGCGCTTTTTGCTTAAAATCTTTGAGGGCTACTTCGTATTCTTCGTGCGAAAAAAGTCTACCTTCTTCTCGTGCGAGACGTGTTCCGTCCAAGAAGTGATGTGGCATTAGGGCAGCTCCCAGTTCCTAAAGTCTAAGAAGAACTTGTTCCTCGTACCTATCGTCAAGGAATTCGTTTTCTTCGTCTCTAATGAGCAAACGGTTTTTGCTAGTACCCTCAGAATTCCCGCTCGATGTTTTGGTCTTCTGTGTATTCTACGCCTTTTACTTTGATATTTAATCGAATCTTGGCGGAAGTGCCTCACAATCTTTTAATTTGACTCCAGAATTTTCTAGGATCCCCTTCTGCGTCGATGTTAGCAATCATTTCATCCCACTGATCTCTTGAATTCTCTATTATGAGATGTTTAATTCTATTCCTCAGATTTTGTAGTTCCTGGTACTGACGTTCCGTGACCCTGTACATGTTTATTAAGAAGATAGTTGCTTCCAGCTGATCCATCTTTTCCCGTATGTTATGGTCCTACCTTGGAGCCGGTAGTATTTTGTACTCCGTCCATGGGACAGTTAAGCGGTCAACCTCCAAGATCTTTGAGGTGAAATGATAAGTTTTTTCATCGATTTCTTCTAGTGAAGCACCTTCTAGTTGTGCAACTTACACATGTTGAAAATGATCACGGTATGTCTTCCAGTTGGTTCTCGCCAGGTATCTGCGTTTAGGAGTTTGCACTTGGATCAGGGGGGTGAAGATGTGGGTGATCATACTAATATGATTTGATGGGATGAAAGGGCCTAGGAAAAGTCACATGATTCAGAGAGAAGTTCCGGTTCGTTAATACTATGTCCGGTGTGGTCGACGATCTTACGTGTGGAAAGTGGCGAAGTCGGGCCCTTCTCTCTGTACTATGCCTATCTCAATTAAAAGGCTCAGCAAGTTGCCAGCCCCGATGAAAGCTCTTTTGTAGCCGGCTTCCCTACAGCGGGCATTTAAATCTCCGATTAAGATCGTTGAGGTTTCTCTCCTGAAGAGTCATAGGAAGTTAGAGATCAGGAGATATGGGCGCCTGGGTTGTTGGTAGCCGACCGCAACCACTAGTTCATCCTATGTAATGGGGATCTTTATTGCTAGGTACGATTCTTCCAAATCCTGTATCTGCTTGAATTTAAGCCCTTTTATGATGGCAATCGATACTCTGTTATACCTCTCTTTCGAAGTGCTAGCCATCAGCACTTCATAATTATAGATGTTATATACTCGCTTTCGTCATTTAATCCATGGTCAGATATAAGAACGATGCCGGGATCAGCGGATCTAATAATTTCATTATGCATTCTACTTTTAGCGTGACAACTATTTACATTGAGCGAGAAAATATTTAAATTCTTGACGTATTTGGTACAAGTGGCCATGATTAGTTGTTGTTAGATTGCTTTACCTTAAGCTCCTTTTTCATTGTCTGGCGACCTTACCCTTTCCTGATCTTTTCTTTCTAAATTGATCCTATGTTAAATTAATACAGGATTCGGGACAGATTTGGATCATTCTTCGTTTTAAGGCCTCTAGTAAATCTTTTTCCGTGATGTCAGCATCGAAGTCACATTTATATTTGCCTTTAATGACTCCTTTAATCAAATCTACTTCCTTGTTTTTTATGTATTAGTGCGGATGTGGAGCCATAGATTTTCATGCATAGGTCCAAAGTAGTTTGGTAATGCCTGGTGTGGACGTGGCAGTTGCCGTTGCAGCTGATTCAATTTTAATGTTCCTGGGAGCAGTTTCTTCTCCTCGTAGATCACTCGTTTCCATTTGAGAATCTTCAATTTTGGGCATGTTCTTTTTTGCGTGGGCGTGGGTCCTGAGAAGCATAACGAGACCTCGGTACCATTTGCTGCATGCATTTTAGTTGAGTGTGGAATAGGTCCCCTGGTGGTGGATTATCAGGAAACCACATCGGTTTAAGACCATTATGCACAAACATCTTATTCAACTCTGTAGCATAACTTCTTGGTTTCGCGAGGTTTGTGAAATGGGCATGTAAGATGCACATTATAAGATCTGGTCTCATGTTTTGGTAAATCTGTAGCATTGTCTTCTCCTGCTCCGATCTTTTCGTCGCCTGAGCATACGCAGTGGTCGCTCTTCCTTTTCTCTCTTTGATCATCGCCTTCTTTTCTGTTATTAGCGCGTTATTAATTAGACAAGTCATCGGAAATATGCGGTTGGAATTGCTACAGTTTAGGCATTTTTTGTTTGTGTTCGTACAATCCCTCCAGGTGTGGCCGGATTCTGAGCACTCGGAACATAACTTTGCCCAAGTCTGTTTTTCCTCAATTTCGTTTTTCGTTTTTGATCTCCTCAGCAGAATGGATACCAACGTAAGGGTTGATACGCGGACATATAATTAATCTTTTAGCCTATACGTGCGGAAGAACTCGTGGTATAAGGTCGATCTCATTAAGATTTTCTCGCAAAAAGCCATGTACCCGTAGGTCTGGTTCTTGAGTCTGCAGAGAGCGATTCCCAGCTTCGAGTAAACAGTTTCGAACATTTTCTCACGCGTAGGTTTCTGACACCTCTCCTAACAGGCCCTTATCGGGTGAGCGTGTACCTAAATATAGTCTCGTTCACCCTATTTGACCTACCTAACTAAAATGTCTAGTAGGGTCCTCCTACCTGTCCTGACCACTCCGCTCCAGAAGGGGACCCCTTTATTCACACCCCCTGCGGGGCTTTTTTCAGGGATTCGATCACGTCAGAGACAGGCAACTTTTACAGACTCCAATTGACAGAAAGGTTATCAGAACCAGAGATGTGCTGCTGTGGTGGAAACAGGCAAGATTTCCGAAGTTTCCAAATTCACTCGTATGCGCCATTTCTCGCTCGCTAGCTCGCGCTTGCGTGCACGTGCACGTGGATGACCATGCAAAAGACCAGACGGTCTCGCCTAGATCCAGAAACGGTGCTCCTCAAATTCCGTAAATCTTCTTCACCTACTGATCTCAGTCAGGTGCTTAAAAACGAAGCAAAGTGACGGCTGAACTTTTCTTCAGGTGGCCGAAATACTCTCCCCTGTACCGGACGTTACCGCCCCCCCCCTTTTGAAGAACCGTCATCACGTCAACTTCCCGCTCAGAAGCTCCGAGTGCTCTCGCCCTCACGTTTATTGCCTGCAGAAGACATCCGTGAAACCTTATCCTGACGTCTCACCCAAAATCCTCAGTAAGCAAACCCCTATCTCCACTTAGCAACACATTTGAGTTAATCCTTCCCATTGAAATAGTCTCCTTCTGTAACGCATTAACTTATAACTTCAGAGTCTGATGCAAAACTCTGCAATTCCCCCCTCATTTACACATTTAATTTTGCCCATTGATTCTCTTATTTTATGTAAATAAAATTATATTTTTTTACATGCCTCTTTAAATAACCTTGAGCTTTGCCATTGCCAAAATTTTACCTGACCTCGTTTTGCACTCTTTTCTCGCTGCTCCACGCATCGAAACTCGTGGCGTCCCCCCGTCCCCCTTGTCGGTTCGCCTTTAAGTTATTAGTCCCTTCCCCCATAGATATAATATAGTATTGATATAATATAATGTCATACCACGACAATTACCTTATCAGCGAAGAATTTCAAGAGGATGGTGGGGCAGATGGGGGTGGGGAATTTGTGTGAGGAGGTAAGAGAAGAGAGCATGTGAAAAACGGCATATGAGTCTTTTTAATTGTCAACTAGCAATTTACGCGAATGGGCTTCGCGAGCAGATTTCAGTTTAGCCAAGTAGAGAGATGTCGCAAGATGCTAAGTGAACGAAAGAGTAGTTGTACCTTGCCCACAGAAGCGAACTTACGAAGAGCTCTTTCCTGGGCACGTAAAGACTGTCTCGAGCGTAGGAGATCCAGCGAGTACCATGGGGCGCGGTAAAGGCAAGAGGACGAAAGCGTAATAATGGGGAAGTGGGCATTAAGGTAAGTTAGGAGGGATTACTCCAAGGATGAGAGGATTTGGTCAGGGGAGGCGAGAGCGTCGGGAGGGGGTAAATTAGAGGCAACATCATTAAGGACGGACGGGATATCAATCGAGGCTAGCCATCGATATGTTCTGGGGATGAGAGGAGGCCGAGAGGGCAAAGAAGTGGGGGTTGAGACATTGAAGTTTATAAGGTAATGGTCAGAAATAGCATTAGACAGGATAGAAGTGATCAAGTTGAAAATTTGACAGTCGGAAATTAAGAAGTCTAAAATGTTACCATGGGAGTGTGTTGGGGAAGAAACGTGTTGAATAAGGAAGAAGAGGTCAATGATCTCAAGGAAGGCAGGTAGATTAAGGTTAGTGACTGGGAGGTTGAAGTCCCCCATGATGAAAAGATGACCCGATGGGGAGAGTCTAGCGAAAAGGTTACTAAATTCGTCAAGAAAAAGATCAAGGGAGGAGCTGGGGGGGGGAGCGGTAGAGCACAATAGTTGTTAGAGAGGGAACAGAATTAGAGACAGAGATAAGGGCATCAAAAGAAAGAAGAGGGGGGGGGATAGAAGTGTATTTAGAGAGAGAGAGAGGGGCACTATGAATGAGAGCAACCCCTCCGCCACGTAGGGGCCGCTAGCGACAAGCAGCCATCACTCTGATCAAGCCAAATTCCACCGAGACCAAGGAGGAAGATACGCGAATTATTCAGGAGATCGTAAATGAACTCCACTTTATTAGTGACGCTTCTAACATTGAGTAGAGATGCATTATAAATTGAGAGTGTGGAGGTTGGAGGGGAGAGTGAGGGAGACAGGGGGATAGGAGGGGTAGACGGTTCAATGAAAAATAACTTCTTTAAGACCGAAGATTAACGGAATCCCTTTTTATAGGACTAAATTGGTTTCGAGCGATTCCTAGTGCTTTAATTCTAGAGCCAACCGAGGGAAATACCTTAAACCCTCTATTAAGAGAAAGAAGTCTAGCTTTGTCCATCATTGAGAGAGGAGAAATATAAGTAGGATAAAATGGATAAAAATTTGATGTGTAGACTATAACAAAATAAAATTAGGGAAGCAACAGCGAAAATCAAAATGAGCAGTGAAGAATATGATGTGAAGAAAAAAAAGGGGTCACAGAATAGCAACAAATTCCATAAAAACAACTACTAGCAAAAAGAAGAACACATAATGAGAATGGCGAAGTACAAAGCACGTGTCCAGGCAAATATAAAGTAGCGCAAACAATTGGGAAAGGGGGGAAATGAGGAATTAGTCGGAATGAAATAAATGACCTCGTAGGTCAGAAACAGAATAATCTATAAGAATTTAGGCTGGGGGTAAAAGTGAGGCAGGAAGAGCAAGGGAAAGAAAAAAAGAGATAAGAACAGACAGGAGTCAATAATAGGGATAAAGAAGTAAAAAGGGCAGGAAAGAAAATAATACGAAGAAAAACACTGGGCAAAAGAAAAAATACAAAGTAATAAAAACACAACCGAGAATAGCAAAGTACAAAGTACGTGATAAGGCACATTAGAAAATGATGAAATTATAGACTGAAACTAAAACACGGAGGCAGGCAGAAAAAAATGAGTGAATAATAAGGAAAGTAATGAAAATGGCCACAAGGAGAAACAAAAAAACAAAACAAAATGATTACTCACATACGCGTAGCAACAGCAAACCGTAAGAAAGGCACTAATAATTCAGGAACTAATAATACAATCACACAGACAAGGATAGGGCAGCACCAACAACGTTTAACAAACTGAACAGAGAGAGAAAGCAACAAACAAACACCGAAGCAAGGTGTAAAATCGGCTAAACAAAGGAGAGCAGAAATAGCAAACGATACGCGCATCGATCCGCTTTTGAGGGGGGAGATTATAAGCAATAAATGAATTTTCGATTAAAATGAGCAGGCTATTTTAGGAGGGGGAGGCGAAACACTACTCATTTACCCTCTCTTTTGTCTATTTAATCGTAAAAATGAAATAAAGGAAATGTAGCACCCAAAATACAAGGTAAAGTAAGCCTGTGTCACCCAAATTGCATGATAAGGTAGGCCCAGCGAGAAACCTCACAAATAAGCGTCCGGTTTGACATATGAACTCCTGAAATTGAGTACACGCATTAATTACTGAGATAATATACCATGTAATAAGTAGTGAACCAATGTAAACTAAAGAGAAATACTTATATCGCAATTGTACATTTATTAAGGGAAGCATAAGATAAGCAAGAAGATAGCTAGAGTTCCCACGCGGTCACACAAACATACGAATGCTAGGAAACAGCTGCAAGGCTAAACAATCTCAATGATGGATAACAGGGGCAAGCCGAGCAAATACAGGCTCGTATGTGCTTTGACCGGTTAAGATTGTCGAGGACCTGTGAAATGCAAACGGTCTTACTGATAATGGTTTTCGGCACAGCTTGGAAAAAATGTATGTTGTTTCTTTAAACACCCACACCTTTTGAGACTCCACCTAACATTCTACAAAGGAACTAACGAACATATTTCTGATCATTAGCTCCTCCCCGCAGCTAGATTACCAATAAATTGGATCGCTCTGTTTGCTTAGAAACGGGTCTTCTTTTACCCTATAATGCTAGTAAAAACAATTATAACTTGCACTTGGAGGAGAGGCACGGACTCCTACCCCAAGTTCCTACGGTAGTCTCAAATTAGATTGGGACTACCCGTGCTTTAATCCTTCTAGACAACCTAATCTTATTCTTTTTTGCCACTTTACTTACTAGCCATTTCTCAACGATTTTTCTTGTCCGTGACTAATTATTAAAGCTAACTGTCAGCTAACTTATTATACGTTTGCCCATTTACTGGATCGGAAGTCAAAGGACCTGCCTTCCCCACCTCTTAGCCTGCAATCTTCCTGCCAACCTACTTCCCTCCCATTACCCAATCTCTTTCTTCCTTGAAGTTTTATTACCAATCCTCTACTGCCAAAACTTCCACGGCACTGAGAGTACTGCGTTTACTTTTCTTGAAATATGCATTTGGTGACACTGGGGTCGTACCCTGAACGAAGGTGAGGTTTTCCCCCAAACAGTTCCCTGGTTTGAAGCCAATGGAGCTCTGCAGAGCGCTACGTCTGTATTCACACTCTAGCTGGTTTCAATACAAGGCTCGGTACGGGCGACTACGCGTCGTACCCGGTTCGCAGCCAGGATTACGATCTATAGCGACTCACAGAGTGTACTCAATGCCTTCGATGCTTTGGGATCTCACCACCACACCATTCGCAGTATCCCTGATACCACGGCTGGTACGAGCTGGCAAGGTGTAGAGATTGTCTTCTGCTGGGTTCTTCGACATGTAGAGATTGTATGAAAGGAGGGCGCCAAGCAGTCTCAAGGAGTGAGCGAGCTGACCAGTGTTTCACTCTTCCTTACTTTAACTACATAATAAGAATCAGATTATCCCTCCGGGCTGCCTGGCAAGGAAGATGGGAGATGACCGATAGGAACTCAAACCTGCGTGCCATCGCGCCTCGACTTTTCTCATGGAACGACGGGTTCATGTCGTTTTCAGTCTCATTCGAATCAGACACACTCGTGGGACGCAGCGCCATCTGATAATCAGATAGAGCTTTTCCATAAAACTAGCTACCGCCAACGGTTGGTTCCTCATACTGTCCGACACGTTCCTATCGAATATACCAGTCTGTAAGATCACGCACGCAACCTCTCCCGCTCCCGGTACTTGGAAGGGGGATGGGGGATTGTGGACACCGAATTATGGACTCATAGAGTTCCTAGATGAGGCTGGCCTTCTCCATTATATTTATCTGTTTAGTTGTCTGGCGCACGCTCTAGCGCCGACCTAGACCACCGCCTGAGCACGCCTTTCCCAATTTTTAGTCTTCGTTGTTTTATCTTGTGGATTTTTGTTTTTGCGTTTCTTTCCTTAATCATCGTTGTTTCTGTATTTTTTTAAAGTCTTAAATTAAAAAATAGGTTGCAGCAATTGCAATTTGAGACTCCTTTAAATTATAAATACAATATTAGGAGGGGGGAATGCAACAGCGCTTTCTTTGTCCATATATCGGAAAACAGTCACACTATCGATTGGAATTCGGCTAAATTTATTTACAAATCTAATGACTTTCTTGAAAAAATATTGTTGAATGCTCATTCATTAATTCCTCGCCTAATTTTAATATTTCCCCTGGTCTCTTTAAACTAGACCCTGTTATTAAAAGGATTATTTATAACGAAATTGTCCATCTTAGATCTTAGCCATTTGATTTAGTAATTTACTTATTTCTCTCTTGTTTACTTTTATGTATTCACAATAGGATATGTATGTACTTAGATTAGTCACATGTAAACATTCTTTCGGCACAGATTGGAATTTTCCGGAAGTAGACCACCTTATCTATTTGGTTTTATACTTCAAATTCCGTCTTTGATATTATTTTTCTATTGTGGGTGCTTTCGTTGTTCATGGGCGGAGCGTTGTTCCTTTGTTTCACATATACGAGGGGTGGTCAATAGGTTTTGCGAATCGGTAGGGCAAAATAGAGGAAGGGGAATGGCTGTTTGTGGGGGTGTAGGACAAGTTATGACAAGTCAGGACCTGCAGCCGCACGCTTCTGCCTCGTCTATTTAAGACGCAGTAGCTGATCGCAGATTGTAAGTCCAAAAATTTTCAACAATGGAGAAGGTTGAGCACCGCGCAGTAATCAAACTTTTGACCAAGGAAGGCAAAAATGCAAAAGATATCCATAAACACATAGTTCCAGTGTACACCGACACCGCCCCTTCCTATGCAACCATCGCTCGCTGGAATAGGGAGTTCCGCCATGGTTGTGTATCCCTTGAAGATGATTCCCGTCCAGGACGCCCGTCAGACGTGACCAACGAGGACAATGTGGCCTGTGTGGAGAGGATGATCCTCGAAAATCGACGGGTGAAGGTCGAAGAAATCGAGCGAGAACTTGGAATATCACATGGAAGTGTTATCAACATCATCCACGACAATTTGGCCATGACCAAGGGCTCTCTCTGCGTGTTGGGTCCCTAGAAACCCCACGCCCCGTGATCGACTTCAACGTCGTCAAAGTCTACAAGGCCAGAGTTGCACAAGCTGCCCTGCGCGATTGAGGATTCGAGGAGCTCAATCATCCCCCCTACAGTCGAGATCAGGCCCCTAGCGACTACTTTTTATTCCGCCAGCTAAAGGCTGCACTGCGTGGACGCTGGTTTGGGGACGATGAAGATGTCCAGCTCGCCGTCCAGGAGGGGATTGAAAAGCAGTCGGGAGATTTCTGGTTGTCAGGAATTCGAAGCCTCAGGGACAAGTGGCGCAAGTGCATTGAATTCGAGGTTAGTTATATTGAAAAATAATAAAACACTTTTCCTCATATCTCGTTTCCTTATATCCGAATTCCAAAACTTATAGACCGCCCCTCGTATATATATATATATATATATATATATATATATATATATATATATATATATATATATATATATATATATATATACCACCTTTGTAAAGTTTTTCGTTATTCCTTGATAAGGAACTGAACAATTCGAAAATACTTGGAAATCCGCCTTTCATTTTCCTGTGGGATTTTTTGCATGTATTTCTCTACTCACGCGCTACTCTGACTTCAAAACTGGGCAGCTGTTGCTCGTTAGCCATGGTAGGCCATTCATATAGGTCCCAGCCAATAACTGGGAACCAGGGCACTGAACATTCCTGCAACCCGATGTTAGGCGTGGTGACCTTAACCGCTCTTAAGCTAGTCACCAAGCCAGATCCGTCATCTCGACCTGTCTACCACGCCACGTGTAGGATTTCGTCCGGGGTTTCCCAAGTGGTGGCAGAGAATGCGTATCCCATCCCACTTAGTTATAGTGGCCTGGGCCAATCGAAAGGCGCCCAGTAGTGCCGTTTCCTTGTTGGGGCCAGTGTTGGCGGTCACGGGTAGGGGTGACGAATGAATAATTTTGGTCATGGATAGCCCTACAGAAAAACAAATAACCACTCAACCAACGAACCAACAAAACAAGAAAAAATAAACCTTTAACAACCTGAGACAAATATTGGGGCCAGCCTGCTGGTCCCGATACATAACTACTAAAACTAGAACCAATAACCCATTTTGTGTATTAGAACCCCGGGAGTGACTATAAGCAGTCACTGGAGAAGCAGAGCCAGAGTTTTCCATTAACTCGTCCCAAACTGAGGCCACAGTGAAAGCAAAATCAGAAGCAATTTCCAAAAAAATACTAGTCCTCACCGTCCTAGGTGAACATGATATTAACTCCACTGACAAAAACGGGCATAATACTAGAGTGGGCACCGTCCTACTCAGTAGGTTTATGCCTGGGCCAAATAGCACAGAGTCCTTTATATGTAAAGGCATACAAAAGTTTTTGTATGCCTTTGTATGCCCAATAAAAATCGCTAAAATCATATTTAAACAACAAATCATCCCATCACAATTAGATTTGCTGGAACAACTATACAAATACAAGAAGAGTTGCCCTGTCCAATCCAATGCAAGTCATGCCTTGAGTTTGGTCATCCGGCCAAGTACTGCACGTCGAACTTACAACTATGCTTTAAATGCTCCCATCAGGGTCACAGCAGCGAAAAATGGTACACAGACGAACACTGTATTAACTGTGGAGAAAACCATCATGCATTTAGAAGAATATGCAAACACTTCTTCTTTCATCAAGAAGTGCGAATTAGAATGGTCCGTTACGGCATTAGCAGGTACCAAGCCTTGACCGATATGTCGGAAGAAGGAAGATCTCTGAATAGACCCAGCTATTCTGAAGCTACAAAAGACATCCTCACCCTTAAAGCCTCTACCAGTAGACCAACCCCTAGCCAAAATCTCCAGAAGGAACTCTGGAAATAGCAGAAACCAGCAAGACTCCAAAAAAAAACCCTTCAAAAAACAACACACCTTAGAAAGCCCTAAATCCCAGCAATCCAAAATCGCCGAATCCCCAAATCTCGGGCACCCCAATTTGGAAACTCCCAAACATCGCATAAAAGAACCAGAGAAGAATCATCCAAATCAACATCTTCCACCTCACCAACAAAAAGTCCAGAAGTAAAAGCGACCAGAAAGAACAGCTGCTCTAGTGACGAAACAGTTAATTAAGAAGATCAGTTACTTACATCTCCACCTAGTACACCCCTCGTTCTTCATCTAACGACCCAAGATTCACACTGCTCAGCACCCGAAGAATCCACCACGGCAATCTACCACGTTGGGCACAAAATAATCTCAGCAATAAAGACACCCACACAACCGATCCCACAACAAGCATTCTCCCCTGTTTTACAGAGAGAAATGCACTTAGCAGAAACATCACGCAATATACATAAAACCCAAACTGCAACGCCCCCAGAAAACAAAAGAAAACCGCCTAGCAAGTAAAATGACATCTACTCAAATCTACTCGAATAGCCCGAGCTCGACAGCGCAAAAGCCCCCAAGGTTAACAACACCTAAACCAGCCGTCAAAACCGGCAGCTCCACCGAACTTCAAGCCTTAAGGTCATCAAGATAAGTACAAATATCAGAAACACCACCAAATCTTCGTATAATGGAACATACGCGGCCTTCGTGCCAACTTTAAATATATCCAGAAATTAATAGCAGAGCAAGAACCGATATGCATATGCCTCAGCTCACTACAAACTATCACCCAGGAAAACAGGTAACTACACAATTTACACGATCTCTGCCAGCACACTACCGCTACTAACAATTCGAATAAATAAACATCCCATGGCATCAGCTATCCTCAAGGAAATGACATCTCGCCCAATATCAAACTCTGATAGTGCCCAGTCCATGTGGGCATCAGCGGAAACGCAACGGCAGAGAGAGAGAAGCTAAGAAAGCGTCTCCTAAGAATGCTACCAACTTAAAACCCCTGCAATTGGTCGTCCTCATTGCGAATGAACAGAAAAAAGTGATAGTCGGATGACTACACATCGGACACACTGTCGAAGTATGGTCAAGTGTACGGGAATATACGCACATAGGCTCTAAGGTAGGCTAAGCAAGGCAACAATTGTTATTGTTCTAAGAGTGCGATTTGAATAGTTAGATGCAGCTGCGTGACCAAGGAATATTACAAACACAACGACAAAAATATATTTTTAATGCAAACTAAAAAAAATGCACAAAATAAATATGGATATATATAGGTACATGAATAAGACGGAATTAGGTTCAGAATACTAATCGGATAACCATGGATATTAAATGGTTATAATGGGAGATTTAGGATAGTGAGCGATTTAGTTCCTTTGAACCTTGAGAGTAAAGCGGGGCAAACTTGGAAGGGGGAGGTTTTGGTGACCTTGATTACTCCTGGGGGTAGCTGAAAACCCGCAGAGGGTGGTGCAACTTTCTCCAAACTTGTGTTTTGCGAGATGTGGGCCTATTTTCCTCAAGAGGTCACCGGACGAACTTCAAAGGGGGGAGATGACTTCTCCAAACTTGGATCGAGCGAGCTATCGGGGCTCTTATCCTCAAGAAGTCACCGGTCGGACTTCGAAGGGGGGTGGGGAGATGACTTCTCCAAACTCGGATTGAGCGAGCTATCAAGCCTCTTGTCCTCAAGAGGTCACCAGAAGAACTTCAGAGGACGGCTTCTCCAATCCTTGATCCGAAGGCGGTTGAGAAAGGCTGACGTTGCCTCAGGAGACTCTTCTCCCTGACCCGAAGATACGGGTGTAATAACCAGCTCTTCCGTGGCTTGCGACCGTCACTAAACACTTCTCGGGAGAGAGCGTTGTTGAATCGAACTCCTTTCGGGGAAGTGTCGTCTAACCAAATCTGTGGGTAATCCTTGGGAGGGTTTATATATACTCCGAGTTGTTAAAACAAGAAAAGAGAGAGGGGCCTTCTCGAACCCTCGTTATCGGCCCTGACAACCGAGCGTCTCCTTGCGAGAAAGTGTAAGAGTCGGGGATCAGCACGTTAGACGGGACGACCAGCGGCTGGAGCCATAAAAGCTCTACGAGGCAACCCTACAAAATAGAAGAGTAATCTCCCTACCAGGTGGGGGGGGGGGGATGAGACAGCGGGGAGGTAGCCTTCAATTTCATTGTCATGCCTCGGTGTGAATTTCTCAGTGACCTGGCTGCAAATCCAAAAAGGGTAAAGTCGGAAGGGAATGGGGGGGCTTGATTTCTCTCCCGAGGTAATATCTTAACGGATTCCTCTAAACACAGTAAAAATTATTCACAGCTATCGCTTATCGAACTCCCTCAATACAACAACTGAAATAGAAGATTAACTATCAAACACTTATTACTAGACTATCCTTTTTACAATCACCAACGGCACCTTTTCTTAGGGCCAGACTTACCTATAAAAAAAACTACCCTCACTGGAGACAAAACTAAAATATAAAACATCAAATATTTAAATTCGACTAACATGTCCCCCAAAATATAACTCATAAACTTTCACTCTCACCCCAAGGAACCAAGCCTGAATAAACACATAAGGGTTAAAGTGGGATTAAAATCCTTTAAAACAAAAAGCGACAAACAGGAATCGAAAACAAATATAAGAAATGAATTATAATAACACTGGCCAACACCAACTTTATTGTCTAAGATTTTAAGCTGATTTAGGACAATTTTGATGTGCTGAATCTAAAATCACATTGGTTTTGTTCAATCAGGTCAACTTTTTAATTTATCACAAAATGATGTTTTTAAATGTGCGGGTATTGTATATTTATATGATGCAGAAAACTTTCTTATTTCATTAAATAAAGGAATTATGAAGAGGTTACATGAGGCATTTTTTTACCAACTGGTATTTTTCTTTTGTAGATAAATGAAATGGATTCGCCCAGAAGATCTTGAAAAAATATGCTCAATGTATTCTGCTGCCTCTGCGGCGAATAAAACGTTGTTAATAACAAGACTTCAGTCACAAGTCTCATAAAGCGTTCTTACTATGCTTATTTTACCTTGAAACTTGGTGACCAGGATAAAGCTTGTGCGCCACACATTGTATGCAAGACATGTACCGAGTATTTGCATCGTTGAACCAAGGGCAAAAAGATTTGTCTGAAGCTTGTAATTCCCATGGTCTGGAGGGAGCTGATAAACCAGAGCAATGACTGCTACTTCTGTGCTTATTGATTTCACTGGGATCGAAAGAAAAAAATAGGGCAGGCTCAAGTATCCTGATCTTCAATCAGCATTTCATCATGTAGCTCATTGTGATCAAGCTCCAGTAACCGTCTTTGAAGAATATCCTGACATTAGTGACGAAGATTCCTCCAGTTTAGAGGAAAATGAAGAAGATGAAATGTTTTTTGACGATAATGCCCTGCATCTTTTTCCTCAAAGGAGCTACATGATCTAGTTCGTTATTTCAGCTTGTCAAAGTGCTCTGCCTAACTTTTGGCATCCAGATTGAAGTAGCCCCCTTTTTCTCTGACAGTGGTCGCATCACGTTCCATCAGGACATGGAAGAGATGGAAACCAGATATCAGGGACGCTGGGGTGCAGTCATCATGTCTGATTACTGCTAAACTCTGAATACAGACATCCATACCGCTGAACATTCTAGGAGTTCTAAGAAACGGAAGTCCATGCTCTGAATTATCAACAATGAGGACCTAATATCCAATTTAAATGTACTTACCTTTATCAATGTCTATCTACTATTCAGTACACACCATTTAATTTTTGTAATATTTAATTAATACATTCCTTTAGAAAACGATGTTATTTATCTTAAAAATCTATTTCGGGTGAGAAATATTAACATAAATAAACCGAAAATGTCACAAAAATGTAATCGAGTTTGTTATAAGATCGGATATTTTAAAAATCAACTTAGCACAAAAACCTGACCTGATCGGAAGAAAGAGATGTCATTTTTGGATTCAGCGGTGCAAAATTGTCCTAAATCATTTGAAAAAACTTAGACGACTCACAATACTTTTTTGTAACCCAATGTAACTAAATAAATACTAATATAAGTAAATAACTACGTTAAAACCGAAAAAGAAGAAGGAGAGCTATTGCTTACCAGCAATAACATAAAAATGTTAACAACGGTTTGAACGCCTGTTAAAAACTAGAATACAACACACAAAAAGCAAACACAAGCACAAAATACAAAAAAATTATATCCATACTACTTATTCCCAACCTTAATTCTAAATATAGCTTAAATGCCAGATATTTAACCTGACACCGACGCAAGCTTGTAATTCTTTGTAAATCTCCAACTTCCTTCTGTCTCTCTCTATTACTTTCCCACTATCGATTCAAAGCTCTAAACACAAAACGCTTCGCACCGGGACAGCATATAAGGAATGAAAAGAGGCTAAAAACATAAAACATCGTTGTTTGGTCCCCACGTCAAACTGTAGGTACATCGACTCTATAGGTTATCTGTTATGCTTAACTTTTATTCTTTCCCCCTATCCCTTCCCCTCTGAAACTCTTTCCCTGGTAGCCTATGACGTTCTATCGGGAAAGAGGAAGTACAGGGTGGGGCTTGGGAGGGGGATCGGCGTTCAGATCTTTTTCTTTCTCTCACGTTCATTCATTTCAAATATCATTGTGAGGGAAGATTTTTCGGACGCTCATATGTACATTTATTTTCATTGGGAATTAATCACTCGTAAAGTTACTGTTCTGGTTAGTTCACAATTTCCTTTCACTATGGGATATGAGCCAAGCTGCAAAAACATGTTACCGGAAGTAACACTTGGATTTAAGCTCTGATTTTAAAAGAGATTAATGTTACTTATTCAAAGAATAGAAGGGAGCGCATGGGAGGTTAAATTCCATGGGCCTTTATGAGAACTTGCTTGACTAACCGCAACGCATAAGCCTCGTTTTAACTACTTCGGTCAACTTTAACAATGACATAAGTGGGTATAGGGAAGGAAACTGTTGTTTAAGATTAAACTAAAGTGGCTGTCAGTGTCAACAGTGTCAGAGTAAATGGACACGCGATCTCTTACGCACATAATACAAGCCATTGTGGACAGCAGTGTTAAGCCTGACTTTGTATAGCGAAGTACTGAATGAACTACAGAGAGACAATGGTCTCCTATCTTTGAAGATGCCAAAGGACTCAGAATACTCCAAGGTCTTTAAAGAGGCATTATTTAGCACCAAAACTAAACCAACCCGTGAACCTGCTCTAGACGAACTCGCATCTAAGTAGTCTGAGGAAGCAAACGAAGAAGAAGAGGATAAAAAGAGGACTAAAAGAGTAACTCTAAAACTCTAATATCTTCGAAGAATGAAAGCCAAACAAAAGAACCAAAAACGAGGATAAAGAAAGACCGCCCAAGAATACTAAACCAAGCCCCCACTCTCCTTCTCAGAGAAATTAATGCATATATCATTCTTATATCAGACCACATATTAACAAATATAACGAAGATATTAAGACACGGAGATGCAGAGTTAGTGATTGCGGTCGAGTTGAACTTGGAAAAGATGGCAATCACCACTAGATATCAGCAGCCAAAGAGGCAGTATTTGAACATCCAGGCGCTCACTGCATTATTCAGTAGAAAGGCCAACAATTCTCATAGATATCCTTAACGCGAGATGACGGGAATTCAGATACAGGAGGATCAACGAGATAAAAGGGGGCATAGTACTAATAATTCCTTCAAGACTACCAACATCCATCTTTAGAAGAAGTAGTCTTGAGGAAATTGACGAGGCACTCAGCGATTTAAAATAGAAAATAAATCCCCAACTCCGTGTAGAAGTCCATTTTGGCTTATAGTTGATACTGCAAACTAATGGAATGGTATCAGACATCAATAGACTCCATCCAGATAAGTAATCAGATAAAGCAAGAAATTATCTAGTTAATCTCGGAACAATAATGGAGACGAGGCAATCGAGGACCTCGATCAAGCTGCCACACAGAGGGAATATTTTCCAAAAATTAGAATACTAAGAGGAGCTCAAACTAAAAAAAATAAAATGAAGATAGCAACGGAAAAAGGAGAGATAAAACCAGACGAAGAAGACATTATGGTAATCTTCAGAAAATACTGGAACAGTATTTTCAGTATTAGCGAAGAGGAGAATGAAGAGTATAATATAGAGCCATGATCAAAGGTTTTGAGACTAATATATACTTATACCTTTTCTTTCGTTATTAAAGTTTACGTGATAGGAATAATTGTTGTAATATTTAAGTTATTTCAAGTTTATTAAAAAGTCTGCATTTCCAAAATAATAAGAAAAACCTGTTTGTTTAAGAGGTGAGTTTCAGTCCCTGAAGCTTTTCTATTCGATCAAAAGGGTAAAATGATGACAAATATGTGTAAAATGAATGATGTTATGCAATTCTAATATTTTTAGTAATATTTTTTGTAAATAAATGTTTGAATCTTTTTCAATTTTAGAAATGGTTCTTTCAAAAGAGAAAAGCGTGCAATCATTGTTGCTCTGCACCAATTAGCCAAAAATGCAAGGAGATAGTTGCTAAGGGTATTGCATCAAGGAGCAACATCTTTAAGACCATATATGACTTTAAAAAGGCTCCCATGAAGACGTCTTCTATACACCCAAGAGCTTCAAATGAACGCTAAAATCTCGTCTGGGTAAGGTCCTAGCTCAAGCATTGGGTTGCTTACAGTGGAAGCTTGCTTACGATTAGAAATAAGGAGGTGTGAATCTTTAACAAGTACAATGAGGTAAAGACTATTTGACAAAGGTTTCAAGTCGAAAAGGGCTGCGAAGAAGCCTTATTTCACCAATAATAAGAACTTTAGGGATAAGTTTCACTTTTGTATGGAATAAAAGTAATCAACCGTTAGAGGTTGTGGCAACTTAATATTCTCTGATGAAGCTCTGTTCCGTTTGTTTGGATCTTTTGGAAGTTCAATCGTTAGGATGAGAAAAGGGAAGCGCTTTCAGGTGTCCTTTGTCGATCTCACGGTAAAAGTCTCAAAATATTTGGCCATGACTGTAGAATTGAACATGAAATAATCGACGCGCTTAACACTAACATTAATTCGACGCAACCACACCACCAAGTGCGATTTCTTGAATAATAGTGTAAGGGAGACACGGAGCTAACACCATGAGAAAAATTAGCCCCGCTCCGTCTATTCCACCAGATGGCCCCAGGAGACTTGGAACTAACAAAATTAAACAGGGCGAATACACCACCAAACATAATAGATGGAATGGCAAGAATATTCAACTTTGTCTCAACATAGATGTTTCACGACGAATTCAAAATGACTAAGATGATCTATATAGCCAAGCTGGGAAATCCTCAATCGAGGAAGATGAGCTACCGCCCGCCATATTTCTCTGTTGTAATTTTGTGATAACCTCTGAGAAAATACTAAATCAGAGATTCGTCGCACACTAATTCAATCACAATCAATTTGACTTTTGGATGAAAGGAAGCTGGGAGATAGCAATCGGTGGCATACTGGATAAAATTGTTCAAGCAAAAGGGTAAGGAAGTTTTGTGGATATTGTAGCCCGTGATGTGTCGATAGCTTTAAATAAAACTGGCCAAAGGGGTCCAATTTGAAATCCTTCAGCTGGGTATAAGTGGAAAGTTAAGAAAAACCTCTCTGTGATAAATTCAAAATGAAAGAACTGCGTACATTAATGGTGGAAATTTAGACAGCTCTAAATTCGAACTGAAAGTAGGGCTCCAATAATGTTAGTGATTGAGTCTAACTGTACTCAATGCACATTGCAGACGCCCTAGCAGTCGATAACACTGCTTGCTTAAACATTCAATTTGCGGGTGACATAACTCAGATAGTGCAGTGTCCATATAAAATCCACCCATGTAACTTCTCATTGCGGCTGCATAGATAGACTCAACACCTACGACACAAAATGGAAAATAAGAATAAACCAGGAAAAGTTCAAGGTAGTTATACTTGGAAGAAAATTGTTAGCAGATGTCCCAGAAGGGAAGTAACATGTGTAGTATGTTGGACTTAGTACCTGGAGAAGCAACACTCTATCAAGGCCCTAGTCTAAGTAGGGAAGGCCCCAATCACTTCGTTGACTGGAACCCTTAGACAGGGACTTGGGAAGTTGGGACGCTTCCTACTGGTCTCTCTCAGCACCTCTTTTTACTAAGATTATTCTATCAACAGTTTATTAACCCCCCAGAAATGTAGATGGTGTAGCCGGGGCTGCTCCTTCAATTAAATCTGAAGATTGCAGTTTCCTACAAGGGCAGCAAAGTTAAAATCATAGACTATAAATTAGGATGGGTTAGAACACATAACAAAAACAAAATAAAAACTAACAAAGTAAACAAACAAACCAAAAAGAAGTGAAGCAAAAACAAGATGGAGGATCAGTACGACTTTGGGGGAGGACTCTCCCCCAAAGAGGGTCAAATAAAATGCTGAATAAAATAAATTTGTGCACAAAAACATGTCCCGAGCACAAGGGACAACTGGTAGCGATGCAGTTTAAGGTAGCCTAGCATCACGGTTTCCTCGAACCAGGAACACGTTGATTTCAAAGCAGAGATAGAACTTGAGGCTCTTTGTGTGTCACTAAAGATAAAAATTCGGTTTCCGAACCGCGCATAATAAGATATTTCCAGTACCGACCGCTGGATTGCAACCAGCTCAGCCATGATAACAGATGCAGTGTTTGGTAGATGCCAGCCGACTTCAAACAGAGGAGATACATCGTGGAGTCGACTTCCTCCTCGAACTTGGATCCATCCGTGTACACTGACACGGATCCAGCATGATACAAAGTCTGTCCAAAAAAGGTCGAACGCAATACTTTGGCAGGGTAGAAGCTTCGGGAGCATAGGTGTCGCGAAATAATAGTAGTGTCTCTGGTTTGCAAAACCAGAGACACTACTGGCCCAGAATCTACACTGAACACTCTTATGAGTTTCTTAGTCCTAAACTCAAATGGCTTAGCGTATGACTTATGGGTCTTGGTGGCATAGGCACAGTAGATATTGGCTGAGGATGCAATGAAAGCCGATGAAGACTGTGTGAAACGCCGGACACGCGCTTAAAAGCACATAATGCACTTTGTACTGGTAAAATCAAGTGGTTTCTACCCTCATAGAAGAATAGGCTCTTAATTTGGGACGGGTGGAAGGCATAGGTCATCAAACAGAGATAGGTGTGATGGATCGAGACCACCTTCCGCAAAACATGTTCGGCTGCGGATACATAAAACCCGCGTCGGTGGTCAAGTTTCGAACGAACAAAGAAGTGGAAGAAAAGCAAGGCAGTTGCTCTATAAATACTCTAAATTCTAGACTTCATTGAACGAAGAATGTCCATTGCGTGGGCAAAGGAGACTCCTAAGGCTGTGGATATGGCATTTCAAGTGAGGCGTCGTTCTAGAACAAACTAAAGAAACGGTACGAATCCACCACTTCCTGGCGGATCCCGTTTAAGAACAAGTCCGCTTCGGGTTGGAATCTTTGATGTTGGCAGAAAAGCAGCATCTAGGTGGCACCAAAAGAGATCAAAAGGTCGTCTAAATAGGGCGTAGCGAGAAAATTTTCCAGCAGCATCGACTTGAAACATTTGATACTTAAGGCAAAGAGTGTGACACTGAGGATACTTCCCAGCAGGACGCCTTATTTGGCTAAAGAAAGCTCCTCCGCACTCATACGAGGAAATCAACGATCTAGTAAGATTTCAGATAGGAAAATTGAGAGACGTTCCTTTGCCCCCATTCTGTGGAAGGACTCCATGATACCGGCCACCCGGATAGCATTTTTCAGTTAGAACCGCACTGTGAAGAAGACAGACGGCTCTCGATGTTAGGAAAACGGCGAATCTAAAATTTTCGAATTTTTCCATCAACTTACACAGGCAGTAGGTTAGAGAAATCGGGACGAAACCGAAAAAATTATAGATACCTTTTTGTTTGTCTGGTAGGTTCTCCTAGGAACATGTATTTTTTATTTCAAATTTATGCAAAAGTTTTGTTTTCAGTACCAATTTGATGGTAAGGGGCTAAGGAACAATTCTGGTTCGAGTGTCAAGCAGTCAGATACATAAAAACAAAATGGCCGCCAAAATTCAAGATTGCTGCCAATTTCCAGCTTTTTTTCGCATTATGCCTCATAACTTTTGTACTTTTGAACCTAGAATGGTGATTTTGGTCTCTATATCTATGTTTTTATGGATGATTAATAACTTACTAACTGATCACTAATTGTGTTCTTCATTTACCATTTTATTGGTCTCTTTGCCGGGTGGAAAACGTCTTCATTTGCATACCCACTTGTATTCCTAGATAATACCTTTCTAATAATATTTCAGGTAATACCAAATTTTATTTGCGACGCCCCTTGTACATACAATGTACATGCAGCAGTTATTTAATATTGTTTTTTTCTTTGTGCTTTCCAGGTTGCTTTTGAGATGGCTGAGGCAAGGATATGGTAGTTGTGTATTTTGTGTCAAAAACAAACTAATGAAGTGCTTGTTTGTCCTCTTGCGAATCCAGTCACTAGTCGTAGAGAGGGAGCCTACACAGAAATCATCAGCTTGGTAAGTCAGTTCAAAGCAATTGATGCTGCTCCCCACCCAGATGTAGAACTTCTAGATGAAGAATCCATGCAGAAAAATCGTGCATCCTGACATAAATCTTGTCTTAAGCTTTACAAGGCATCAGCACTTGACCATGCAAATAAACATCATAATGAAGGATTGCCTCATGCAGGAAAAAGATCCCGGCGGAGTCATGCAGCCTATAATCGTAATCCGTGTATCTTATGTGGTGATGAAACAAACGCAGCAGAACATTCTTTCCAGAATGTTACACTCACTCACCAGATACATGACGAGGCAGTCGCGCTGGGAGAAGAATGTATCGTGGAACTCCTTGCCAATGGCGGTGTGGTCGCCATTGAAGCAAAGTAACATCGGAATTGCCACATAGTGTTCAATCGCTGTTACAATGCGATTTGTAAACAAGACACAGCTAGCGAAAATCTAGAGGCTACAACAGATAATGAACTGCTCTGATTTATAAAGGAAGAAGTCACTGCAGGGCCTAGAATTTTTGCATTGCAAGATCTGACAGATATGATGAACGAGGGATTAGAACAACATGGAATCCAGAAGACTATGAACCGGGCACGCCTAAAGGAAAGAGTCCTGGAACACTTCCCAAATCTGACAGAGGAGGAAGGTATCCGAGACCGAGTTTTCATAATTTGTTCGAAGTCGGCTAGAAAGGTCATATCAGATGCAACTCAAACACCAGATGAGGAAGCACGTACATTATTAATGGTAGCATCGATTCTCCGTAAAGCTGTTTGTGATCACGACACTGCAGTCAGGTTTGATGGCTCATTTCCAAATGGTTGCCCAGAATCATTTGTTCCACGACGTATAAAGTATTTCTTCTGGCAATTCCTCACAGGACCAAAATCATCGCCAGGACAAGAAAATTCCAGGAAGATCTTCTCTGTGAGTCAGTTGGCCATGCTAAATATTACTTCTCTTTCTGCGAACTTGAATTGTGAGCCTCCACTTACAGTGTTCCTGGCCCTCGAATTGCATTCCCAAACAAAAAGCAAGATGGTGGTAGAACTATTACACAAGTGTGCTCGGAGAGTGTCATATAAGAAAGTCATCAGCAATGAATCTAGATTTGCACAGGCTATTTCAGACCATACAAGGAACAACGCTGATATAGTCTGTGCTACAAATTTGCATCAGGTCATTTTCATAGTTGCAGCCCTGGATAACCTGGATCACAATCCCATATCACGCAATGCAAGCTCATCCTTCCATGGAACTGATATTTAAATGTTTCAGTTTTCTTCATCATAGACGCCTGGGTGAGACCAAGAATGTCTACGAATCAACTCACAGAAAACAGGAACACGCAGCAGTGAACCCATCTTGCCTCGTTCGTATACGTTTGTACCACCTGTGGGCCGAAATCATGTCACATAACCTCCGGTAAAAGATGTGCAACCAGTGGCAACGAGTTCATTCGATGAGGAGAAACAGCATGAACAAACAAGGATGGCTGCAGTAAATGATATCCTATATGTGGATTGTGATACAGAAAATCACACTCCAGCGATGTGGTCTTCCTACCATGCTGCTCGATCAGATACTGTTGGACAACCGGACAAATGCATTGAAGCCCTCCTGTCACTTTTCCATGAAAAAGCCGTCACTCCAGAAATGATTCGACATGGAATGGAACTGGTGAAAAATAAAACTGAGCACCTTAACCCACACCAAGTCCCTCTGTTGGTAGTGGACCAACCTCTCTATGACCTCGCCTAAAAAATGCAGTGGACCCTTCCTGACACTTACAGGGAAGACAAGTTTGTGGTTATGCTAGGTGGGCTCCACATTAAGGTGGCCTTGTGGATCACCATGGGAAATCTTCTGCGTGGATCTAGATGGCCTGAAACATTGATAAAAGCTGGACTAGTGAAAACAGAAGCAGCAGCCACGGCTTTTCTGAATGCATCCAATGTAATGAGAACAAGATATGTCCATCAAGTTACTGTTATGGTACTTGCCAGCCTTCTGAAGCAAGCATACGAAGAGAGTGGAATCAAGATGGCTCTTGGGGATTAGGTGGGATAGCTTCCCAACGGAATCCAACGTTCAAATTCTGGCTACTCGTACAGAAGTACCAAAAGATCATATTCATGTTCTTCCAGGCACATCGGGAGCAAAAGTTAGAATTCATGGTTACTACCCCGCAGAAGCTTGTGCCTCTTTTATTTGCTCTAGATCACCAGAATTACACCAGGTGGATTCCAATTTTGATCCAAGAACTAGGAGGGATACTAGATAGCATCCAGTAAGAGTTTAAAAAGGGACACTGGACAATAACTCGAAACCATCGCTGTTGCTCATCTTTACCCGTCGATCAAGCACACGAGCAAGCCAACAAAAGGGTGAAAGGAGTTGGTAGCATTATTAATCTCACAGAGATACTTGACATGCTGGAACGCTGGATCGTGACTGGCCCAGAAATCAGCCGTGTTGTTGAGGAGTTTACTGTTGCAAATGATAACGATGACGATGAAGAATTCCCTCATCATGAGGAAGGATATGCATCTCACTACCGATTTCTACGCCATGCTAAAGATCTGATGGAGGTGTTGCTAAGAAATGGGAATCCTTTTGAGGAGCACAGTCGAGACCTAGTTACATTAGACAACAAGGTGTGTGAGTCTGCGGCTGCTACCGTATTTCTCCATAAAGTTGAGTCTATGGGACAAGAGCAGTAAAACAACTTCAGACAGAGTGTGCTTGACTTAAATGACACACCTCTGACAGCACCGATCAAGCGAAACAACTTAATGTTGTTCCGTGAGAAGAAAACACAAAAGAAGTCAGCAATTAAGCTAAAAATGCAGCACTTCAAATGTCATGCAGAGCTTTTTGGTCAAACTTTTCTTGTACTAGCCAGCCACAGTGGAGATTTGGGGGAGTTTTTCAGCACGAATCTTCCCCATACCCACCTGCATTGTTATCCGAACGCTCCCTAAACTCTTGTGCCAAGTCAGATTTATTGGTATATATCATGAAAGCCAGTACAAGTAGCGTCATTTCTGTCGACGAGGAGCTAGTTGCGCCCGATGTTTACGACTTCATTATTATTGACGGTAAAGTACTTTTACACTCACTGCCTGGTACGACCGTCCAAGGAAAGACCTTTGATTCATATTTCGACAAATTATTGTGCCCAAGAGATCGCCACGACTTGAAGCGATCGACAAGAGTAGATATTGTCTGGGATCCGTATCGTGCACTAATAATCAAAGGAGGCACAAGGGCAAAACGAGGGACAGGCATCCGACAACGCATATCTGGTAGTGCCAAAATCCCAGGAACTGTTCTCATTCTTGTCAAAAAAGATAACAGAAGAACATTTCCCAGATGACAAGAATGTTTACATCACAGCAGGTGATCAAGACCACCATGTTGGAAACAGTCCACCAATGTATCAATGCAACCATGAAGAGGCTGACACGCGTGTCTTTGTACATCTTATACACGCGCTTCAATCTTCATCACTTGGGATGGTGTATACTGGAGACACAGATGTTGTTGTAATCCTTCTGAGTAATTTTAATCACATCAAGGCTCTGAATCCAGCTGCAGAAATCTGGATATCATTCAAAGCGAGAAAGACAACCAAAATGATCTCTATGAACACTATCGCTACAAACTTGAGCACGACAACGTGCAAAGCCATGGCCATTTTTCACGCATTCACTGGACCAGACAGTACTTCTTCCTTCAAGTTCAAGGGTAAGAGATCCTGCTGCACGTTGATGCATGAAGTGCAATCCCTTATGGAGAAATTTGTAACTATTGTCGACACTCCATTCTAAACATCGCCAAGGTTGAAAGAATTATCAACAAACTTTGTTTGTAGGCTGTACTCAAATGAATCAAACGACGACAATGATGTTGACCTCGTCCGAATGTTGTTGTTCTCACAGAAGACTAAGGATGTGGAGAGAATTCCCCCAACTGGTGATGCTTTGGATCAACATCTCAAAAGGAGTGTCTTCCAAGCGAGCATGGCCATGAATGATGCCTGTCAACAACCCAACTAATCATGGGTAGAAGGAAGAGGAGGGCAAGCTGCTTCTCATTTGGACCACGCTGCTCCTCGCCAAGGATGTGCTCCACCTGGATGTGAAGTGGACATGACCCAATATGCCTAGACCTCCATCAAAAGACATTGTAATGCAGTTTTCCCACTTTATTTTAACATTTGGTATTTTTAGGTATTCATTAACCTTGTTAAATAAGTTAATGCCACGAGCTCTCAACTCGAGGGGAGAACAAAACAAGATTTCCTCTTCAATTTCATCAGAACCTTTGTACCGAAGGCGTACAAAGGTTCTGAAATCTGTACATAGTCTCATCAAGTTGAATAGCAAAATGTTTGCTCTTTTTTATTGAATAAATCACTTGTGCACTCGCATTTTCTGGTAAGACTTTGCAAACAAAGGCACTGAATTCACTCTCATGGCTTGTGTTTGGCCACACATGATGTCTTGACACTCGCAGTTGGTGCTGCCAGCCGCTGGAATCCTTGCCCATTGTACATTATTTCCAATTTAATAAATTGTCCCTCCGAATTGCGTTTTATTTTTATTAAGAATCTGAAAATTATTTGATAGAAAAAATATAACTTTCACAATTTGCCTCGCTTATCCTCCATAACCTTATATTTTTTGAAAGAGATTTTTTGAAGGTTTGAATAAGATTTTTTCTTTTAGTTCAGTTGTCACCTAAGTATATTTAAATTTTTAATCAAAGTTATTTCTAATCATTCCTTTATAATAGAAAAAAACAAGAGGAGCAACTTTGCCACTCCTCCTTACAGAAGAGGCTTGTGCTTCGTTGGCAGATTTTCGGTCTGTGTCCTATCATGATTCTTTGTTTTTCTCCATTTATATTTGCTCTAATAAATTCCATGACCAAATTTTAATAAACTTTCTGAACTTCACCATTTGTAATTAATTCTTTTAGTTTTAAAAATTCAGAGAAATTCGATCCTTATATATATTTCTGAACTTCACCATTTTATGTTTTATATTATAAAGGAATTATTAGAAATAACTTTGATAAAAAATTTAAATGACGACCAAACTAAAAGAAAAAATCTTATTCAAACCTTCAAAAAATCTGGTTCTTAGCATATAGGGTTATGGATAAAATGGTGAAGTTCAGAAATAAATATAAGTATCGAATTTTTCTGAATTTTTAAAAACTAAAAGAATTACAAATGGCGAAGTTCAGAAAATTTATTAAAATTTGGGCATGGAAATTATTAGAGCAAATATAGATGGAGAAAAAAAAAGAATCATGATAGGCCGTAGGACACAGACCGAAAGTCTGCCAGCGAAGCGCAAGCTCCTTCTGTAAGGAGAAGTGGCGAAGCTGCTTCTCTTGTTGAATAATAATTTAATTTTTGTGCCTATTTATTTAAGAGCCTTTATCACCCCGGAGTTCTTCATTTTTAGCCCCATTTGGGGTAATTTACCCCGGTTCGCCGACCTCTGCTCTACCTATAAGGCACACTTGCTCCCTTCAAGGAAGCTTTCACTTATATTTCCTCTCCATAGTCCTAATATTTAATCTATAGGGTTAATGACCTCTACTTCACTATCTACTGATGTTCTTCAATTGACTCTGCTCATCTTAAAGTTACTCAAACCTGACAGTGTTTCCGACAAGGATACTATTGTCTTTCTGACATGGGAACTAAAATCTGGCTATGTATTGTTTCATTTTTAAGGTGCACGTCAACCAAAAAACTTAGTGGTGGCACATTGACTAAAATTGGATTGTTTATTTATTCATTTTTAAGATGCATATAAACCACAAGGACAATTGGAACCCACACTACAATTTATTTATTTATTTATTTATTTATTTATTTATTTATTTATTCATTTTAAGGTGCACTTCAACCACAAAGTTTATTCTCCCCAGAACTAAAATTTTATTTTTATTTATTTATTCAGTTTTAAAGTGCGTGTCAGCCGCGTAGCTCAATAGCTATTTATTCATTTTTAAAGTGTAGGTAAATCCCATGGTAGCGGTACTATAATTTGATTTTTTATTCATTCATTGCTGGTCAGTTGACTTATGGTTAAGCTGCCAGGCACAGCAAATCAACCTACTCAGAGCATCACCTTATCAAACCCAATATCTCCCCAGAATAGAAAGTGCTTCCAGGCGAATTTTATACAATATCTCCAAACCGCTCACAATTTAAAGGTTCGCTATCAATATCACCTTTAAAGCAAATGAACGGCAATCGGGAGAAACGGCTGCGACTCCCGGCCAAGATATTCATTTTTTTTTCCTCGGAGTTATTCCTGTCTTCTCAGTACGGATGGCTTTCAATAAGCTGTCCTTTGTTCTCCTTGATCTTTGTTTTACAGTGTCCTTTGCTCTTGCCTTTTAAAAAACTGTTTTCTTGTCCCATTTGCTCATTCACGGCCAATTTTATTTCTTTTACTATATGGATATATTCTCTGCAATGCTCGGCTTCTGCAACTTTTCTGCCTTCAAAAGGTTTTTGAAAGGCACATATTTAATATGGCGAGACGCTGTTATGATTCCTACCACACTCGCCTTGTATTTGTTCTTTCTTGTATGTGATGTGGATAATGAGCCTTTAAAATGTGAGCGGGGGAGAGATATGTTATAAAAACCCTTGTATGTACCTCTTATCGTAGGGAGATAGTGTGTTTGATAGGGTGTCGCTTTGGGTAAGTTTGATTTGTTGTGCCTGGTAGCTTATCGGCAAAGTAACTAACCAGGCAATCGAAAGCCCCGGGGTCTCAGTATGGATTGCCTTTAATGAGCTGTTCTTTGATCACCTTCATCTTTGTCTCTCAATGTTCCTTTGTCTTGCCTTTAAAAAAACTCCGGTTTCTTGTTTTATCTGCTAATTCAGATCCAATTTCTTTCTAGATAGATAGATAGATAGAAAAAAAAAAATATATATATATAAGCAGGTTAAATTTAGGAAGTTCATTACTATATTATAACTTCTTGGTACCGACGTTTCAGGTAGGAACCCATTCTCAAGGATGTGAGATTATAAATATATACAAACATATTTACCCCGAAAGATCCCTCATACAACGTCCCTAAAAAAAAAGGTTTTTGCACCTCTCCCATATATAGGACCCCTCAATTCCCTTCTCTGGGCCAAACTCTCACCATTTCTTAAGAATTCATTTCCTGCAACACATTTTATACCAATTTTTCAAAACACACGCAAAGTACAACATTTTTTTAACATTAAAGACAAAATACCAACGCTGCTTCGATCTTCCATCATATATGAATTCAACTACTCCAGATGTAATTCTGAGGTGTATTTAGGATCGTCACAGCGCACACTACATGACCGTATGTGCGCACACTTAGGCACCCGCAATAGAACTGGAGCCCCACTCACTACTCCCGAGTCCTTCCCTATCCGAATACACTACGAAAACAGACATCCACACCATAAACCAAACTTAAATAATTTTTCAATTAAAGACACAGCAAACAATTAAAACCAACTACGTACACTGGAATCTCTTTATATTAGATTTAAAACCCCAATTTAAACTCTGACACAAGCTCATTTCCACTTTTACTACAACTATAATCATC
The DNA here is from genome assembly GCA_963969495.1 of Ceratothoa steindachneri. Taxonomy (NCBI): domain Eukaryota; kingdom Metazoa; phylum Arthropoda; class Malacostraca; order Isopoda; family Cymothoidae; genus Ceratothoa; species Ceratothoa steindachneri. Next base: position 120,645,340 of record OZ018322.1, on the reverse strand, counting down.
CACAAATTACACACGCCAAATCCACTCCACCAAAACAACCCCTATCTTTCAAATATTTCTATTATCTCCCCCTTTTTACAATGAAGATACGCAAAACTAATTAATCTCAGTTTTATTTAAAAACAAAAACATATTTCCTATTCCCTAATAGTTAAAAGCCCTGCATTTCTATAATTTGAATATTACCACCTCTGCTGCTTCCCATTTCCCATATAGTTGATTTATAAATATCTAATAACTTATCTAAAAAAAAAATTCTTATGTTTGTATATATTTATAATCTCACATCCTTGAAAATGGGTTCCTACCCGAAACGTCGGTACCAAGAAGTCATAATATAGTAATGAACTTCCTAAATTTAACCTGCTTATTTATCCTAAAAATACGTATACGCCTGGCAACGCGCAACCCCTCTACTCTCTTAAGATATATATATATATATATATATATATATATATATATATATGTATCCATAACCTTATATTTTAAGAACGAGATTTTTTGAAGGTGTTTGAATAAGATTTTTTCTTTTAGTTCGGTTGTCACCTAAGGAAAAAAAAGATGGGGGGGGGAAGAATAAAAAAGAAGAAGAAAAAGAAAAAGAAGAAAAAGAAGAGGAAGAAGAAGAGGAAGAAGAAGAAGAAGAAGAAGAAGAAGAAGAAGAAGAAGAAGAAGAAAAGGGTGTTCAGGGTGTTAAAATAAAGAGTCTATAAAGGGGATTAAAAAAGGCGGTTAAGATTAGCAAATAAGGTCGTAGGCCACACTCCGCAAGGGTGCCTGTTTAACCAAGCTCTTCTTGTTAAGGAAGGTCCACTTGAATTCTCCTCTTGACAATGCCAAGTAGGAGAAATTATGGGTTTTCATGATTAATAGCCGGAATGTGGCTGGTTAAAGTAAAGCTCAGAAATAAACCCCCCAAACTCAGTCGTGCATATCATTTCCCTTAACCCAACCTAAACGCTAATTTACCACCCGCATCCCAGCTATTAATCATTTTTATCCCAACCTGAATCCCTTCGAAGGTCGTCTGATTGACGATCTTATTCAGATAATATACCGCACGCATCCACACCACCACACGGGCATGGGAAGGGAGATGGTTGACCATGGTCGTCCAATAACAACAGAGGACGTCATGGCCACTGTGAAATAGTTTAAACAAGAGGCACCAGGCTGGATGGGCATCACCAAAAGCAATCTGGAAAATGCTCCACAGCATATCATTCAGGAAATCCCCAACACCTTTAACGCTTCCTTGAACATGGGTTACTTCCCCGACGCTCTAAAGGTGGCCAAAATCATCTTTATATCCAAGGATGGTACTCGTAAGTCTCAAGATCAACTGGTGAATTACAGACCAATCTCCCTTCTCGAGTTTGTCGGTAAAATCTACGAAAAAATCCTAGCAAACCGGCTTCAACAACACCTAGCCGAACTTGGAGCTCACAACCCCCTGCAGCACGGGTTCCGAAAGGGGCGAGGAACGGAAACTTCCCTCGCCCCCTTCTAACGGAGAAAATAGCTCACTACAAAGCAGATGGAAAATACTTAGATGTGGTGCTGCGTGATGTACAAATGCCTTCGATAAGGTTTGGCTAAGGGGTCTCCAATTCAAGATCCTGAACCTTAAGCTGAACCCACTCCTGGAAAGGGTTCTCTGTGACTATGGCGAGAAAAGACAAAATCTCCATCGAGGGCTTTTCAGGACCCGAATTCGAACTCATGGCGGGAGTTCCACAAAGCAGCTGTCTGAGTTCGTTGCAGTGCCTCGTGTACACAATAGACCTCCCTGCTCCGGTGCGGAACGACACGATGTATCTTCAATTTTCAGATAACATCACACAAATCGTCCCTAGCTCATATAGGAACGCCGGAGATCAAGCAAGGGATACAGCTGCCGAAATAAACAACATAAATAGATATGAAAGGAAGTGGAAAATAAAAATCAACCGCCAAAATGAACCGCCGGATAATAGATGACATCATCGTGAACGACGACCTATACCCATACTCAGAAGAGGGTACCGTTCTGGGTTTTCAGTTTACAAAGTCTGGCAACTTAGGAAACTATACAGGTTCCGGAACCTTAACGCTCCAAAACAAGAAGCTATACACTACCTTAGTAGGCTCCGTCCTGGTGTACCCGGCAGTGATAACGAAGATGGCAAGTTGTAATTTTCTCAGGACGATGCAGAGAGTACAAAATGAGGCCACCATGCTAATAGCTGAAGCTAGAAGAAGCGACCGTATTAGGCAAATAGATCTGCACGCAAGAGCAGGGCTTAAGCGAATTAATGCAGAAGCTCAAAGGCTAGGAAGAAAAACTTGGGATAAGATAGAGCAAACTCTTATACCCACACTCGACAACCTCAACATTGCAATCCCACAGCTGAAGCGACACAAAGTTGCAAGGACAACATTATTCCCAATCGAAAGAAACTGCGCAGGAGAGGCAATAAACCCAATATATAAATAACGAAGATCGAGAAATACGATCATAAAGACAGAAGAACAACCAAAATGAAAACCGAACAAAGAAGAGATAACGAATAAGACCCTATAACATAAAGAAATAAAATACAAACAATAAAAAGAGGCGAAATATCTCTTTTTAAAATAGAAAAATAGAACTAAACAAAAGAGGCGAAGAACCCATTAATGGGAAAAACAACAACAACGACAACAACAACAACAAAACAAGAAAACCAAACCAAACCAAACAAACTAATTTAAAATAAAATAAAAATAAATAAAAGAGGCGAAGAGCCCATCAAAATAAAACGAAATAAAAAAGTACAAACTAATGAAGGTATAAAATAAAAAAATGAAAAAAAGAGGCGAAGTGCCCACGAAAAGAAATAGAAACAAAATAAAAATAATAATAGACGAAAATGAAAACAAAAGAGGCAAAATGCCCACAAAAATAATATTAGGGTAATTAAAGTTAACAAAAGACAAACTTGAAAGGCTAGAAAGCTACGATGGAGGAAAAAATAAAATTAAATAAATATATATATGTAAAAGGAAGATTCAGTCGGTCTTAAATGCCAACAGTAGGAACACTAGAGGCAAAAAAATAAAAAAGACAACAAAAGAGGAAACATATGGTAGTAAAACGAAGGCGATGACCCTCGCAACCAGGGTAACAAAATCTAATAAACTTCTTCACCCCTATTACACCTACCACACATTTCACCACCTAGCTCATCAAAATCAAAATCAAAACCTGAAGCAAATGTACTTGCACTGACAATCACTAGGACATGATACTCCAGGCATGTTAAAGAAAGAGTTGATAAAGGAAGAAGAAACAAGAAGTAAATATATCAAGCGATCATCCAGTCAGCAATGGTATACCTAGTAATACCTATGGACACCATTTCAAAGAGTAGAATGATGGAACTGCAGAGAATTCAAAACAAGGCAGTATAATTACCGACACGAGAAAAAGATAAAGAAAAAGACAAAGAGATCTACATAAAGAAGTGAAGATGAAACCAAATGACAAGATACTAGAAAAAAGAGCCAAGAAGCTAATTCAACAAACACAACAGGAAATAGTAGAGGAGATCAAGAATTTAATCACCCAAAGAGAAGAGGGGAGAGCGCATAGCCTCTTCCCCACCAATACAACTAGGTTCGATCAAGAAGAGGATGAATACTTCACGGGCTAACACGGAGGTAAAGAGAGAGTAAGTTATAATTTGATAACTTTAGAAGTCAGAAGAAGAAAGGAAAGGAAAGAAGAAGAAAACTAAAGAAGGAAAACTAAAACAAGAGTAATAGCAAGGATAAAAACATTATCAGTAATGGTAATATAAAAACATTAAAAACAGTTTGAACATCTAATAGGAACACAAAGAAGGATAAGCCTGAAGCTCAGGCATACACCAACTTAATATATGCTATTTCTAAACTAGACATTCAAAAGGAAAGAGATTAGCATGACCTTCATGCACTTTAGTATTCAATTGCAACTCTACTACTTCCTTATTCTTCTCTCTACATTTCTTTCTTCTATCCTTCACACCTAAAGGGCTAAACACACAATATGTGGAACAGGGCACTATAGTAATAAAGAATAGTTGAGGATATAATACACACCGTGGTTCGGATTCCACGTAAAGCTGTAGGCTCACCGACTAACTTGGTCTCTTTCAAGTCTACTATGCTACTTCAAACTTTGCTATCTCTAATTTTTTCTCTTCCTCTCCCTCTCCTTCTCACCCTTGCAGTAGTCTGACAAGACCACGGAGCACGGAGAGGAGAGGGGAGGCCTGGGTCCCGGGTTCCCTTCCCTCTCACTCCGGTCATCTCAGGATGACCGGAGTAGGGAGGGGAGGGGGCTGAAAATCTTTCTCTATCTCTCCTTCCACACCTTTTCCCCTTTTCTTTTTCTGAGTACTTCACGAGCTAATGTTCAAAAGTTCCCCGCTCAGCAGTTTGCATAAATGTACATTACATTTCAAAGATTTAGTGTTCACAGAACATGACACACGCGTTATTTGTATCCAACTCCCTTACTTGCTGATCAAATTCCATCCTTCATTTTTCCAAATCCCAACGATATGACAGTTAAAAACGTACCTTAAAACACAAATTCCAAGACATGGATCAAAATACTTTTCAGTTCGACGTCATATGTTTTAAGTGGCATCACCTTTGAAAGATAAGGGAGAGGAAGTATACTCCCACTCACTCCTAGTAAAAGCAGCAAATTAACCCGCAATGTTGGAAAGTGATCTATCCTTCTTAGGTTAGTATTGATAACCCTCTTTAAAGACATAAATCTCCTCCCGTCCAATATAGGAGTGGTAAACCCCTTTTGAGATGAGCCTTAGCACCTCCCATATAGCTCATGTATAAAATCCTTGTAAACTTTATAGATTAAGAGGCCAAATCGTAGCAAATGTTGTATTCTGAATAAAACTTAAAGCCCTACAGTTCCCTTTGCTCTCCGTCATTGCGTTCCACGAGGTCGTCATCACTGAATGACTAGCACCTCGACGAGTCGCTGCGACCAGTTAGGGTCACACGGCCATCTACTACGATCGAACACCTTGCAAGAAGCGTTATTCCACGTTAAATGGCACTGTGCACCAAAGCGCCAGGTAATCTTTCCTTAGCAACAATGATTCCATTCCGCCGATTGCCCGATCACCTTGACTGCGTGCGCCATCTACCAAGTGAAGGTCTAAGGCACCACCAGGGATGATTGGTACACAGCACTTAATTGCAAGAGCAATATTATATATATATATATATATATATATATATATATATATATATATATATATACAGGGGTTGGACAAAATAATGGAAACACCATCTAACTTTCGAAAACTTTATTTTAATAAGGTATGGGACCACCTTTGTCAGTAATTACAGATTGAATTCTGCGTGGGATCGACTCGTACAAAGTTTGAATTGTTTCCAAGACATTTTCATCCATTCATCAGCTAAAGCAGTCTCCAGTTCTTTCAATGATGATGGTGGGGGATATCGACTCATAACATGTTTTTCTAAACTGCACCATAAATGTTCAATGATGCTGAGAGCTGGAGATTGTGGTGGCCAGATAGGGTGTTCTACTTCACTGGAATGTTCCTCGTGCCATTCAACTACAACCTTAGCAATATGAATAAGAGAATTATCATCCTGAAAGATGGCATTTCCATCCGGAAACAATTCTTGAACCATAGGATGGATCTGATCAGCTAAAATGCTCAAATAGTCCTAACTGTTGATTCTACCATAAAGGGAGACTCTTGGGCTAGCGGATTTCTAGGATATGGACCCCCAGATTATCACAAAGCCTTCTCCATGTTTAACATTTGGGAGCAAGCAGTCTGGATCAAATGCATCTTTTGGCTGTCTCAAAACGTATACATGGCCTGAGGTGGGAAATAAGGTAAAGGAGGACTCGTCAGAGAATATGACCCTTCTCCGCAACTCTTCTGTCCAAACCGTTGGTTTTTACACTATTCTAAACGCTTTGAAACGTTTGATTCTGACAGTAGTGGTTTCGGATTGCAGCCTTTCCTTGGAATCGGGATTATGTAACTCCCGGCGAACAGTTTTTGTTGAGACTGGGTTCCGGACGTGATCATTAAGTTCTGCAGTAATTTGGCAGCTGTAGTTATATGTTCTTTTGTAACAATCCGTGTAAGAGTCATACGGTCTCAATCAGACAGCCTTGGTTTCCTTCCTGAGTTTTGCTATGAGGAGGACGTTTTTCCTTTATTTTCCAACGCTGTCATTACTTTTGAGACTGTGCATCTCGGTACGCCAACCAGTTTAGCCGTTTTAGTGATGGTAGCACCTGCCATCCGAGCTCCGATAATCTGACCTCTTTGGAAATCAGATTGATCGCTCACTTTAATAAGTGTTAATAAACTTATTTGGAAAATATCTACAAAAGGAAAACAACAATATTCGCAAAAGATGATGTACTTCCATTATCAATCAACAAACATAAACATAGACAAGGTTTAGATAGTTTAATCAATCTTCCAAACTATACTATTACAATACTAGGTGTTTTAATTATTTTGTCCACCCCCTGTATATATATATATATATATATATATATATAAATATATATATATATATATATATATATATATATATATATATATATATATATATATATATATATATATATATATATATATATATATATATATATATGTACAGCCACCTTGGCCAAAATTATGGGGCAGGTATAAAAAGGTGAAGAATATTATTGAAATTCATTTATTTCATACTTGACATAATACAAATAAACATTTTTGCGTATATTATATGAATAATTAATATTTGATGTGTCATTTTGCTTTTATAACCGCTTTTATGCGCTTTTGAATACTTAAGACTAAGTTGGCGCAGGTGGTTGGCTCAATTTTCTGCCACTCTTCAGGAATTTTGGCTGTTAATTCACTCTTTGAGGAACATTTGTGCATTCTCACTCAACTTACCAAGTGTGAGGACAAATGTTCAATGGGGTTGTGGTCTGGAGATTGAGGGAGCCATTCCATTGACGTCCTCCCTCTCTTTTTAAACCAAACTTTGAGACTAGATGTGTGGCATGAAGCATTGTCTTGTTGGAAAATTTTACCATCTGGTATGTCATCATTGAAAGTTTTACCTAAGGAAGGTTGATAAACCTGATCTAACATGCTGGTTTAAGTGTTGGAATTCATTCGGCTCTCTAAAGTGAACAGCAATCCTAGACCCGAAGACGACATGCAGCCCCAAACCATTACAATACCACCTCTAAATTTGACTGTTGGAACAACACATCTTGGATCATAAGCTTCCCAACTCTTCGACGGACACAAACAGCTCCAGAGTTCTGAGGAGAAATACAAATTTTACTGATCATTTTTTGTATCCAATAAAAATTTGGGCATCCAATAAAAATGTGTACGAGCGTAATAAATTGGTGGAAACTAATGTAGAGAACCTACCTCAAAGTTGCTTTCATTAGACGAAACAACTTTAGTCCAAGCATCATCAGTCCAATCTTCATGCTCTTTTGACCAAAACAATCGCTTCTTTCTGTTCACCTGAGAGAGCCACGGTTTCTTTCTAGCCTTACATCCTTTGAGCACAGCTTTTAATAACCTCAGTGTGCGTCTTGATACGAGTATCTCTTTGTTCGTTGCTGTCTGAAACTCAGCAGCTACATCAGAAGAGGTTTTATTCTTATCGGCCAGAGATGTCCTTTTGAACATCCTCTCTTTCCTCGGAGTTGTACACCATTTGCCACCTTGATCATCCCAGTTTTTGAAAGAATTGGTCTCAATGTACCCTTTACTAGTTGTTTGGACACCGTTTCTCGGGCATTTCAATTTTATTGCAATTTTGACTTGCGATAATCCCTCTCTGGACAATACAATGATTTTGAGCTCTTTGAATTTCAGAAATCTGTTTCTTTGGAGACCTTTTTAACAAAAAATTGCCATTTGTAAATTAACAATAAGATAATCACCGGAAAAATAGAAATAAACGTTAGTATCACACATTGAATAGCAGAAGGTTGCCCCAATCACTTATGCACAATATGCAAAAGCGCATTAAATCGGTTATCAAAGCAAAATAAAAACATTAAATACTAATTATAGATGGAATATACTCGACTGTTTATTATATAGTTTACGATTATTATGTGAATGAATTTAATTCGTATTCTCTATTTTTGCATACCTCCCCTATAATTTTGGCCAAGGCTGTATATATATATATATATATATATATATATATATATATATATATATGTTTTCATTTTTAATGTGCATGTCAACCAAAAAGCTCATTGGCACCAGCTTTAATATTTGATTATTTATTAATTTTCAAGGTGTTTGTTAATCCAAAGCTCTTAAATTTTATTATTTATGTATTCATTAATTTTAATGGTCAGTGGCATACTAAAATCTGAATGACTCAATTACTCTTAGCGATCCAACTCCTTGCGAACGAATCTGAAAAGTTTCCAGCGTATTCCGAGGCTAACCACCTAATTGTTATAATCATTTCTAAGCACCACAAAACTGGAGCCGATCTGTAAAGTTTTTCTCGGTGGGATGAGGCTTCATGGCACCACTCCTCGATTTGAGACCTTTGTCGAAAAGTCTCCGCTTCATTATGCCCACCTAAGCGTTCACCCTTGGTTCTTCCAATCCTGAGCAAGCTTGGCACTGGACGCTCTCGAACGTACAGAAGACTTCCTCGCAGAAGCGTAACCAGTCTTTTTAAAGTAATTAATGGTCTTAAAGATGGTGCTCTTTGATGCAAAGCCCTATAACAACTATTTCTTTGTTTTTCAGGTCATTTTGTGCAAAGCAAAAATGGTTGCACACTTTTCTTTGGAAAGAACCATTTCTGGAATTGCAAAAGATTCAAACATTTATCTATACAAAAAAAATTACGAAATAGATTATAACTACACAAACTATTTATTTAACCCAGATTTGTCATCAATTTACCTTTTTTGATCGAATAGTAAAGCTTCAGGTACTGAGAATCATCTCCTACAGGAACATGACAAGATTGCGATTTTGGATTTAGCGAAGGAATGCAGTTTTTTAATATTTCTGAATTGTTGATTCATAAATAAATCTGTAATTATTTAAATATTAGAATAATTATAGCTATTAGTCTCAAAACCTTTGGCCATGAATGTACAATGAGAAAAAAGTCAATAAATTGGTTTCATAATAGATTTCCCTCCCTATTTATTTCACACTAATCGACCCAATCATATTATCTTTTCATTCTCTTACCAGCCCTTTGTGGATAAAGAGCATATCGCTCTAAAGCCATACACGTGTCCATTCAAAAGGAGCACAATAGCAACCTCGGATCGCAACAGCCACGAGAACGAATATGCTTGGATACGCGAACTCACAAACGCACGCATAGTAACGAAGCGCGGCCACCGTTCCAAACTCGATCTGAAATCGCTACATCCTACTCAAGCATTGAATTAATTTGTTCCTTTGCTCCAGTTCCTATGTACATCAATATCCAAGTTCATAGAACCTAATTATCTCCCTTGTTCTCATTTTGTTCTCAGCCCTAAATAAACGTCAGACGTGGTAGCAAAATAAGGCAGTTTAATTATACTCGACGGCCGCTGGCGCTGAATGAAATCAACGGAATAGATCCATGGGGAAGGTGCAAGGCTGAAAAGAGACCGTGCTATAGAAAGGATCCTTAATCATGGCAAAAGAGGATTATTTTTAAGGGTGGGAAGGGACTCTCTTAATGACAGAATTATTAATTGAGTCAAAATAATTTATTTGTAAGGCTGAGAATGACTGTATTAAAGGGACACATACCTCTTCCAAAAAGTTATTTTCAAGACAAGAAAGGGATTGTCTTAAGGAATAGACCCTTATTTCAGGAAAAAAGTTATGTTGAAGGGTGCAACACCCCAACTTTTAGGGATCTAATACGCCCGCGGAATTGAGATGAACAGACAGGATATTACAATAAACAAAGGTGAAAAGATTTGAGTAAAAATGATGCCTGCAACGAAGCTGGTAGTTCACAATGCTGGGGCTAGGTAGCGTGTATTTGACCTCTCCTCTCCCCCTAGAAAATTAGTATTCAGAAAACAAGGCACAAAAAAGTATGCTTTTTGATCCTCTTTCTATTATTAAATAATGACAATGGTTAAGGCTAATCCCGACAACTATTGGCCCATTTCATTAACTTCAACTGATAATAAAACTTCTATTATCATTAAAGACTGAATTGTGGAGCATTTAGTTTAAAACTTGAGCGTGGCTTTAGGCGTCAACACTCACGGTAGAGTAGTAAACAGGCGCGGATCCAGGGGAAGGGGGGTACCTAGGAGGCTTAATCCACCCCGCCCTAAATCTCAGACCCGTTTATGTTTATATTTATTTTTTAAGCCATATTTGTATTGATAATTTTCTGTGTGGAAAAAAAAGGATCTGGGAGAGTTATTGCTCACTCCTGAGTGAGTTACTGTTATTTATTATCAATGTTGTGTAAGATAACCATTATTAATGATCACTGCCCTTTTCTCAGACTACTCAAAGGGAAGAAATCAGGTTGCCCCCGCCACCAAATTTTTATCCTGGATTCGCCATTGTCAGTAAATGGTTACATACTTCGACCAACATAAAGCCGCTGATATACTTTTTATAGGATTTAAAAACAAACAAACTTGATAATGTATCGTATACAAGTTTGATTAAGTTAAAAACGCATGAATGGGGGAGGAGAGTAATGTACCTAATTATGTGGATTCCAAACTGGCTAGCAGACCGAAGACAGAGAGTGGTGATTGATCACATTAATACGAGCTGGGTATCAGTCATTGGCGGCATTTCTTAGGGTTCCATTGTTGGATTGTTGTTTTCTTATAATCTACGAGGGGCGGTCAATAAATTTTGCAATTCGGATATAAGGAAACGAGATATGAGGAAAAGTGTTTTATTATTTTTCAATATAACTACCCTCGACTTCAATGCACTTGCGCCACTTGTCCCTGAGGCTTCAAATTCCCGACAGCTAGAAATCTCCGGACTGCTGTTCAATCCACTCCTGGACGGTGACCTGGACATCTTCATCGTCCCCAAACTGGCGTCCACGCAGTGCAGCCTTAAGCTGGCGGAATAAAAAGTAGTCGCTAGGGGCCAGATCTGGACTGTAGGGAAAATGGTTGAGCTCCTCAAATCCGTACTCGCGCAGGGCCGCTTATGCAACTCTGGCCTCGTGGACAGGGGTATTGTCGTGGAGGAGCAGGACACCGCGTGTCAACTTGCCGCGCCGCTTCTGACGGATGCACTTCTTCAAGCCAGCCAGTTCCTTGGCGTAATTTTAGCCTGTGATGGTCCTTCCACGAGGCGCATAGTCCACCATCAACACTCCCTCAGAATCCCAGAAGATGGTGGCCATGATCTTCCCGGCTGAGGGTTGGGTCGGGAACTTGATGGGAGTCGGAGAGCCCCGGTGCTTCCAGGCCATGCTTTCGAGCTTAGTCTCGGGATCGCAGTGATGGACCCACGTTTCATCCCCTGTTACTATTCGTGACTCGAATCTCGCCGGGTCTTGGTTGTATAGGAGCAGCAGCTTTTCCGAACTTTGACGACGTTGAAGTCGATCACGGGGAGTGAGGTTTCGTGAGGTTTCTAGGGACCCAACGGGCAGAGACCTTGGTCATTGCAAAATTGTGGGGGATGATGTTGATAACACTTCCATGTGATATTCCAAGTTCTCGCTCGATTTCTTCGACCTTTACCCATCGATTTTCGAGGATCATCCTCTCCATACGGGCCACATTGTCCTCGTTGGTCACGTCTGATAGGCGTCCTGGACGGGGATCATCTTCAAGCGACTCACGACCATGGTGTAACTCCTTATTCCAGCGAACAATGGTTGCATAGGAAGGGGCGGTATCAGTGTACATTGCAACCATGCGTTCATGGATCTCTTTTGCATTCTTGCCTTCCTTGGTCAAAAATTTGATCACTGTGCGGTGCTCAACCGTCTCCATTGTTGAAAAAATTGTGATTGACGATCTGCGATCAGCTACTGCTTCTTAAATATACGAGGCAGGAGCGTGCGGCTGCAGGTCCTAACTTGTCCTAACTTGTCCTAACATCCCCACAAACAGCCATCTCCCTTCCTCTGTTTTGCCCTATCGATTCGCAAAACTTATTGACCGTATGTCAATGACCTTGAGGATAATTTACTATGCTAAATTTCAAAGTTTGCTGACGTTAGAAAATTGTGAAACTGAGGAAAATATCGATTTGATTTCGAAAATTTTGAAAGCGTAGGGATGTGTGAGGTGATGCACGTCGTAACGACGCAACGTTCCTTCCGAAGACTCTCTGCGCTTCGTCGTCATGATACCGCACGGATGGCAAAACAATTTGTCGGTGGGTTTTCAACATTAGACAAACATCATGATGACGAAGCACAGAGTGTCGTCGGAAGGAACGTTGCGTTGTTACGACAGATTCACTGTTCTTAAAAAAACTCTTCAACAACAAATGCACGATGCTCTCCACTCCAGGCAAGTGGTGGGGATGTTAATTGAAACACAAAATAAATGGCATTTAATGTACTTCATAAAAATAGAAAGTTTTTCTTGTATTTTCATGTTTTTGTTTTTTTATTAACCTTTGAAATCGGGGCAACTTCTCTGGCGGACCATGAATTTGTATTCAGTGACGTAAACTACATAAAAATTAACTAATTTCCTTTAAGAAGAATACAACTTTTCAAAAATTGTTGACCAGTTAGCTTTTGCCACTAATTCCTGGGCCACAGTCCCGAAGTTCGATGTTATTTACAGGCAATAAAGACTTTGTTATTGCTTTGTGACAAGGGCTACCATTATGCTGAACAAGGTCTGCTGACCAAAACGTCGCGTTCTCTCACTTATTCTAATTTATGACCTTACGACCTTCAAAACTTTCAATAATTACCGGAGTAACCATGGCAATTATATCAGTCGAAAGAGAATGTAAAACAACATAAATATTTCAAATTTCGTTAGAATCGGCCGAATAGTTACAATTTTATTAACACCCCTCCCACCAAAAATAAGCAAAACGGAGACCTACAGACCAACCGCCTGACCGACCGACATAGTGAGATATAGAGTCACGTGTGGCTAAAAATACAGTTATCATCGCCAAATTGATCTTGAACTGTTGGGAAAATGTTCAGATGAAAGACGCTTTGGTACCTTTGTGAGTTCCTGTTCGTGTTTAGGGGCAAAGGTGTTAGTGCTCCAGTTCCTTTCGTTGAGAAGCAGCCCATCATAATTAGATTGTTATACGACGGAACTTTTATTTTCGCTTTTTTTTTAGTCGCGGGTTACTCTATATTTCACTAAGTCGGTTGGTCGGTCCCCGTTTTTTAATAATAACATTGTAACTATTCAGCTGATTTCAACGAAATTTGAAACTCTTATGTTGTTTTACAATCTCGTTCGAATGATATAATTGCCAAAGTCCTCCCAAGGTTAGCCAGGAATTTCTTTGCAATGACATCATAACTATTCAGCTGATTCTAACGAAATTTGAAACTTTTATGTTTTTTTTGCATTCTCTTTAATGATATAATTGTCAAGGTCCTCCCAAGGTTAGTCGGTAATTATTGAAAGTTTTTCAGGTTCTGGTGAGTTTTTCGATTCAAATAATAACATGATTTTTTTTTTAGCTTTTTATATTTTTCTTTGTACTTTTGAATAGCGAATTAGGTTTTAAATAGATAGTGTTTTCGATAATATATTGTGGGAAGTTAGTAATTAAGTTACCTTTTATATTTTTTATTTCCTTGTCAAATAAGGTCGAGGTTGAACTGTTTTTTTTTAAGGTACGGTGAATTAGTGTTTAAATTATGCATATTTGGTATTTTTATGAGGAGTAGGAGTTGAAGTCCATTTAAACTAAGTTGTAGGACTCTTTCCTGAATATTCCTCTATTAACTTTACCGTTATTTTTATATAAAATTTAATGTTTCGGAGGCGGAAGTTTTGTCTCTTGGTTTATCATATGTAAATTTTAGTGCGTTGTGTTCTTGCAGGGTCTTTGAATTTAGTCAAAATGTCTTCCACATACTCTTGTAAACCTTTGGTTAAAACTATTTATTTTCTGATATTAATTTATTTTTTATTTTCATCATGTAGAAATCAGCTAGCGTTGGTCGAGGTGGTGCACTCATGGCTACCTCATTACCATAGGAAAAAAAAACACGCTCAGGGGCCTGCACATGCATACAACACCCTTTCAACAAGATACTATGAACGAGGCTCGGCCGCTCCCAAAACTCGAAAATGCCACAATCCAATGTGAACGAACTCGCTTAACCCAGTACTGGGGCAGGTAGAGCGCGAGAAGATCCACCAGGTACGAACATACGAAAAGATGTGCCGAACAGCCGGGATAGACTAGCGGTTGCAACAATAAGGTTCAGAAGATTGCTCTATCAAATGGCAATAAGTCCCGAAAGTGTGACAGATTCGGAGTGATAGAAAATGACCTGAAGCCGTCAAATTTCCCTTTTGCAATCTCCCATCTTCTTTGTCATTCGGCCTTAAGGGATAACCTAATTCCGGGATGTAGTCAGAGTGGAAACAGAATAAAGTACTGGAGTGGTCTCCCAGTCCTTGCAGATTGTTTGGGCACTCATCAGCGAGCTCAATTCATGCAAACTCTTACATGTCTGGAACCCAGAAGAAGATAATGGCGACATACTATCGGCTTGCAACAGCCGTGGTGTTACTGATAGCGCAAACCGGAAGCGCCGAGGATTCTAATGCCTCGAGGTCACTCAGTGCGCTCTGTGGGTAGCAATAAAATCATAATTTGGCCTCGGAACCGGACACGACGCATAATGTCCCGTAGTGATCGAAAATTTTGACTAGGCCTTTCGTGAAGACAGACGCAGCGCCCCTAAGAGCCCCGTCGGTTTCAAATAACGAGATGGGGAAGAAAGCCGACTTCCTCTTGTAAGTTGGACCCATTATTGTGCATTGGCATGGCTCCAGCGTGACGGCAGGTGGTTCAATAATTTAGAACGGAGTTCTTTTAGGGTTGTAGAAGTTTGGGAGGAGAAGCGTGGCGACACTTTTAAAGAATTTATAGGGCATATTCTAAGAAATTACCATTTTGCCTATAATTTAACCTAGATTTATTTAAAAAACAAAAAAAAATTAAGGCACAAACATACAAAAACAAACTGTCAAGAAAAAATACGCCCCCGATATTGTGCCGGGAGAAGACCCGCTCGATCTGAGGTTTGAGCATGCATCAAAGTATATAACAAGTATGTACAATGGAGGAGGCCCGCCTCCTCCCAAAACTAGACTATTCTATAGTCAGGAGTACACGAACTCACCTCGAGTACAAGAAAAAACTGGGACCGAGCCCGTCGTCCCTGTACCGGGAAAGGTTACGCACGCGAAAGTTTCCTGTCTGGGACATTTGACAAGAATGTGCGGGACAGTTTGTGGGACCAAGCAGTCGTCGAATGAGGTTCAAAGGAAGGCCCTTTCAGATGGCACTGCATCCAACGAATATTTGCGTTTGAAGACTACAGAAAACGATCCGAAAACGTTAAGGCATTGCGGAGGGGGGAGGGGGGGCGGAAAAGACGCGGCGTACTAGCAAGTCGAAACTTTAAGTTTCCGTCGGCCTGTTCTCATCTTCGTTGCCAGGCACCTCGAAGGGCTGACCTGATTCCTACAGATTTGAGAAGAGCGATACACTGGTTGGGTCGCTCATTCCTCGAAAAGTGTTTGATGCCCCGATCAGCGGACTCATTTCCCGCAATCCCGACAAGCTCAAGAACCAAGCAGACGATTCCAATAACTCAAAGATACTCAGTGCGTTCTGTGACCGATTTAAATCACAATCTAATACACACACCGAGGACGACGCGTAAACTCTTGTACCGAGCCATGTATTGCAACAAGCCTGGCCGTGAAGATAACTCACGCACACACAGGAGCCCAGTCGTGTTCAAACAAAAGAGAGACAGAGTGAAGGCCGCCCCCTCTTCGGATTCATGGCTACCCGTGTACCATGGCACTGCTTCAGCGTGAGAAACTGTGTACTCTAAAAAATCTGAAAGCAATGCCCTGGTGTTGTAGAAGCTTGGGAGCTGAAGAATTTCGACAAAATTCATAGGTGGTACCACAAAGCCTAGGTTATCACTGCTGCCTATCGTATGTATTTGTATCATCGAGATTGGCCGCGGATATAATGGGAGATATTAACGAACTTGAAAGATACTGGTCTCGCAAGTATTATAGTAGTAGTTAATTGTCCGTCAATTTCGGCGATGCCGTCACTTCATGCTCTTAAAAAGAATAAGTTGGACATAGAGAGAAACTTGCACAAACGATGCTTAGAGTAGGAAGAGGGTGTGCATTTCTCAGCCAACTATCTTGGCATTCCATGGTTGGACTGGTGGCAAGGTGGTCCAAGACACTCAGGCATTGTGGAGTGTTGCAGGAGACTACCAAGTTGTCGGTCTAATAACTCTCGCCTAGTACAGGTTGCCACAACAGATTTTGCATTAGGGGTTGACTTCCTTAGTCAAGGAAATCCATAAGACAGTGGGTCAGGAGTTGGCAAGGATTTTCCTATTGCTTAAATAAATTATAAGAGAATTTTTCCCTGACTCCGGTTGCCGTTTGTTTCAATAAAGTAACTTCAGCCACCTTATTAATAATTTTTGTGAAAATTTTTTTTCTTGTGAATATTTAGCCAACAATAAATCAATATCATAGGAGATTTTAGTTACTCATAGACTTTTATTTCTGCTAAAAACCATCTTCTGCTCTCATTTGAATTAGTTTTTTCTTGGGTACACAAAAGTAGCGACTTCGACACTGTTTATTCGTCAAGTTGAATCTTGCTTATTTCACAGCTACCAATCATAATGCATAATGCACTGTGGACGTCGTAAAGAAAGTTGCATCGCTAAGGCATTGTCAAAAAGAAGGGTCTCTATTGTTGAGGTATGGAAGGCGCCTGTTGCCAAACGGAGACCAATGTTGTGGTTCGAGTACATCTTCCAAAATTTACGTCGGGCTGCGATCGATTCAAACTCGCATCCGTAGACTCCCCTAAAACGAACAAACTAGCAGTTCAAAGCCTGCTTAGGTCGAAACTCCAGGTTAGGCATCTGAGCCGCACCAAAAATATTCGAAATATCTTATACTTAGAGCGTAGCGAGAACATCTCCCGACACCTCGATTTGATAGCTTTGATGCTCAAGGCAAAGAGAGTGACACTGTCGTGGTATGACATTACATTATATCAATACCATATATCTTTGAGAGAAGACCAATAACTTGAAAGCAAACCGACAAAAGGGACGGAAAACCACGCGTTCAGACGGGCTGAGTAACGAGAGAGTGCAACGAGGTCAGGCAAATTAGGGACAATGGCAAAATTCAAGGTTATTTAAAGAGACATGTATAAAAATAGAATTTTATTTACACCAAAGAAATTAATAAGAGATTTGAAGGGTAAAATTACCTCAGAGAATTAACGGGCAAAAATCACATCAGTAAACAAAGGAGGGGAAGATTAACTCAATTGGGTTGCTGAAGGGGGGAGGGGGGTTGGCTTCCGGATGTCTTCTGTACGTGAGGTGAGACCGCTCATACTTCAGAGCGGGAGGTTGGAATGATGACGGTTCTCCAAAAGCAAGGAGGGAGGGTAACTTACGGTCCAGGGAAGAGTATTTCGGTTACCCGAAATGAGTTGGGCTTCGACAGGAGTTGATGAAAGAAGTTGGGAAAATCACTCGGGGCGATCTTTCAGTGGAATTACCTCCTGGCTGGGGCTAATTCCAAATACACAAAATAGTCTAGCTGTCACTTTGCTTTGTTGCTAGCACTTGACTTGGAACCATGGGGAAATCTTCTGTGTTCTGGCGAGACTTCTCAACTCTGTGTGTCTTCCGGGGAGTCGAGCGTTATTTATATCCGAGGCTCTCCCCGGAGTTGGGGGTTAGCGGGAAACAGCTTTACTCTCGAAGGGCCTCGAATCTCCTGGCAGAGCTGTTTTAGCCCGCATAAAGGTGAATCGTGGGGGACTCGATTCGAGGCTACCGCTTGTGGAAGGCGGGGCGGAGGGGAGGGTAGGCTTACCACTTTAGTCCTAGCCGGGCCTTTTTTGCTACACATGGGAGTTCCTTTCTGCTAAAGATCTTCAGCGTAGAGATGCCCTCACAGACACTTAGGACACACTCCTATCAAACACCCTCGTCCTTCCCTATTGGAGCTCCTACATCCCTACTCTGAATCGACGATCTCGTAGACACTAAAAAAGGAATAGTGGAGGCGCATCCGTGCCTCCAGGTTTGTAGGGTTTCCTATGATACTTCATCTTCATGTGGTATCGTAAGCTTTCTCCATATCAAAGAACACTGGCGAAATGATGCTAAGGAAAAAGGGCCTTAAATATAACATTTTCATCCGGAGTAAAGCATCCAACGTGGGTGAACTTGCGAAAGCAAAACTACGCAGGGGACAGGTAGCCTCAGCTAACTTAATGTTAACCCATTTAGCTATGAACTAGAGAAATTGGGCGTAATCTGGGAGTTAGCTGTTCGTCAGAAATCTGGGAGGATACCCTTCGTTAAGTGCTCGTTAAATAAGTCTAACAAAAGCACTGAGAAAAGAGCATTGATCATTGATAATGGTTATATTACACAGTATTGATAATAAATAACAGTATCTCATACGGGAGTCAGAACTAACTCTATCTGATCTTAAAATTATGAATTGAAGTTTTTGAGATTTATGAGATTTTTAGATTTATATGTATTTTAGACATGTATCATATGATACATTTTATCGTAATGGTTTATATATATTCCATATTACTAGATAACGCTTTCTGAAGAACAGAATACAAGTATAGTTTAAAAAGAAATATAAATCCAAACGGGTCTGATATTTTTGTGGGGGAGGCTTCAGCCCTCTCAGCTCCTCTCTGAATCCGCGCCTGAGGTGAGCCTGTTCTAAAAAGTCAAATGGACTATATCCCCGTGTAAACAAAACTGTACGAATGCAAGGTGCAATCGGTACGACCCTGCTCGCCGCACTACCACTAAGGTGGGCAAAGATCTCCCAGACGAGGATACTAAAGAAAAAATGGCCGAACAGTCTATGGGACAACGCAGTCATTGTGGGAAGGTGCACGGCAGCGCTCCATCAAATGGTGATGCGTCTCACAATGTGCTCAATTCGAGGGGCATAGAATGCGACCTGAAGCCGCAATGGGGAAGGGGGGGGGTACGTCCACTAGAACAGCCTCGGCACGATTGCACGCGCCCTTAATTTCTCTTCAGCTATTTCGCATCATTTTTGCTACGCAGCCCAGAATATGTAGCCAATATGAGCAAGAGCAAAAAACTCGTATGGTTGCCTATTCCTTGTAATATCTTTGGCTTCCTCATCTGCTGGCTCATTCACCACCTTGCAACAGCCGGGGCGTCAATGATACCATGAACGAGAAGGTGCTTATTATCTAATGCTCTGTTAGTACTAAGGGTGGTTTGTGAGTCACTATAGTTCACAATCCGATCTACAAACCGGAGTGAGTCATCGCTGACTCTTTCGTGCCTTCGTCTGCGCGCCATTCCACGTAATTCCCACATGTATAGAAACACAGCAGAAGAGAATCTCAACATCCACCAAGCTCATGACAATCCTGGCGCCGAGAGAGCATCAAGAGTACTTAGGACGCTTTGTGAATCGCTAAAGATCACATTTAGGTATCCGAATTAGGCATTCACCTTTATTTCCCCTTTATCTCCCGTTTATTCCAAATAGTTCGGCCCTGAAAAACATACAGTGCCTGGTATAGCCCAGCTGATTTCAAACAGAGGTGATACGAGTGGCGGATCCAGAAAAAGCGAATGGGGAGGAAAAGGGGCAATGCCAGGATTTTTATGAGTGGAAATTTGTTATGACATATTTTTACGAGTGATACATGTTTGATCGTACAAATTATAAGTGCTGAATACATACAAATAAGTTATAGACATAAATGATAAATATTTAGTGTAGACTATAATGATGTAGGCTACTTGCAAGTCATTTCGCCCGCATAAGTAACAAGGCACATAATAAAAAAAGTATTTTTATTTTCCAGGAGTAGGCGGTTTTTCTACACAAACTTGTCAATCACTTGATCATTCAAAATTTGAATGTCATTGTGGAGAGCGAGTAGTGCGAGTCTGTTGAGGCGATCCTGGCCAATGCTCCTCCTCATGTGCGTCTTTAGCCGTTTCAATGCTGAGGATGAGCGCTCGGCCTCTGCATTTGAGACCGGCAGTCATTAAGATAGTCAGGAGCTGAGCAATGTCTGGGAACATACGGATCTTGGCGTACTCCTTTGCATTCTTGACAGTCCCGAAGACCTGAGCGGAATTTGTTCATCGCTGTGCCTCCGCCTGCACGAGCACCAGTCACGCAACATCGCTCTTGTATAGCTTAGGGCCATTAAGGACGACATCCAGGTCTGCTTTTGAGCCCTTGAGAAGCTCCTTCAATCGGATAGCAACTGGCACGGTATCGTCCTCAAATCTTTTCTTCAGCTCGGCGATCACTTGGTCAACGAACGGAATATAGACCGAACGTCGATAGTACTCCTCTGCAATTCTGGCCGGGATATTCGCGCGTTGTGTCTGCCGTGGACTGACTCGGGTAACAGGGGGATCATCGTGAGCTGAGTCCACTTCAATCAGGAGATACTTGGCTCTTGCAAATACAGTGTGGAAGCGCTCCTCGGCATTCTTTCTGAACTTAGGGAAAACAGTCTCGATCTCACTTGCTCCGTCAAAGCCTAGGCCTCGGGAGTTTGACACAATATGAGACTATGAGGCCATATACGCTGCGAATGAGCAGTTGGGCCAGGCCTTAACCGGTGAGGTTCTCAGCATGGACGAAAGTGAGAAATTCCTCCTTGATGTTTCCTTCGACGTGGCGAAGGATAATGGTGGCTTGCTCCTTCCTTGAGATGTCCGTGGTCTCATCCATTAGCACTGAGAATACCCCTGATACTCCGGCTAAGACCCCTTCAAGCACCAATTGACCTATAAAGCGAAATATGATTAAGGTGAAATATGCTCATAATGTCAAAATAGATTCGACAGACGGGACAGCGTGGCACAAAGTGTCACCCTTATAAATGTTGGAACTGGCATGTCACCTTGATAAATCCATAGATCTTTGGTTATTGGTGTGTATTTTTATATTTTTTCTAGCGGCCCTCTCGGGACTACCTATAATGGCATAATTCGGCGTAATTATCTTATAGCCTAATGATAGGCTACCCCCCTCCCAAAAAACCCCAAACAACAAGAACAAATGGCTTAAAATACAAACATGCAGTTAGTGTGAAGAAGAGAGAAATGCTGGTCTTGTCACTCAATCCTCTAGTATATTTTTTCACAATCATCGACGCGCTTATTTTCCATAAACCCCCACTTATCCAGGAACCAAACATAATATAATCTCAATATCAGCCTGACTCACGAATCAAATGAACTATGGGGTGGGGAGATATTAATGTTCCGAGACCACTTAAGGCGCTTTGTGATTCGCTAAATATCACAATCCTGTCTCCAAAGCGGACCCAAAGCTTATCTCCTGTACCAAGCGGTGTATTGAAACCAGCTCACCGTGAAGACGCAGACTCAGCGCCTGGTAAACTCCCGATGACTTAAAACAGAGGAAATATGGCGTGAAAGCCGACCACTTCCTTTGACTTGGAGCTATCTGTGTACACTGACGCGGATCCAGCGTGACACGAAGTGTACTCCAAAAAGTCCGAATGCATTACTTAGGCGCTGCGGAAACCTAGGTAGCAGAGGCGTGGTGACAAATAGTCAAAGCCCCCCTCCCCACCCAACAGGGTGGCTTCCTGGAGACAATCAGAGGCGCCACTGGCCTAAGGGCTATACTGAAATCTCGAATAAGTTTTCTAACCCTAAATCCAAAGGTCTTAGAGTAGGACTGGCGTCTTTCGGTGGCATAGGCACCGTCGAGATCAGCCGCTGATTCAGTGAGAGTTGTTCTCAACTGAGGAAGAAGCCGGACCCTTGTATACAAGCGCATAATGCGCTGTGCACGGCACGGAGTAAGTGACATCTCATCGGCATCTACAAGTAGGCTCTCACTGCGGGATATGCAGAAGGCACTGGTCGCCAGAGTGAGACCGGTGGGGTGAATAGATTCCACCATCCGCAATATATGCTCGACTGCTGATGCGTAAAACTCGCATCTATCGTCAAGTTTCGAACAAACAAAGAATCAGTCGAAAGGTAAGGCAAGGTTGAAAGGTAAGTAACTCTGAACTCTGAATGGATTGACGATAATAATTTTATTCATTTTTACTTGTTTTTTACGAATATAAATATCTTTCTGGAACCCCCAAAATAGGCTATCAAAATAAAATAAAATATTTGTCTACAAACACAGCTGCTCAATGCGACTCAGGTCGATGGCTGCTGTCCAGGTTAATCATATAAGCTGCTGACAGTATTAAAGGCAGACATAGATGAATGTCTCTCGCAAAACATCCATGAAAACTCGTTTCTTCTATTTCTATTGCATTCATTTTATTAAGAATAAACTAGTACGTTCCTAGACCTATCTATCTCAATAACAGACTGAAACTCTGAAAATATAACAAGGGAGACCGGCTGTATTAATAGAGATCTAAACTGTTACTGTATTGATAATGTGCCCTGTTGTATAAGATTGGAGCATTCGCCAAGACAAGTAGTACACTTGTCCTGATTTAGGTTATTACGATAAATATTTTTATCTTTTATAAATTGTTCATACTTAAGTCCAATACTACGCCCAACTAGAATACACTCTATACCGTTAAATAACGAGTAAAAATCCATGAAGCAACTGGATCTGCATCGTCCGAATAGTCTAATTCAAATGGTCTTTCAACTTCATTATCGTTTATATAGAGAGTGATACGTTTCACATTATAAGGTTTAAATTCAAAAGTGATGCATTATAGCTACCAGAAAATGTTG
This sequence comes from Ceratothoa steindachneri, assembly GCA_963969495.1. NCBI lineage: Eukaryota > Metazoa > Arthropoda > Malacostraca > Isopoda > Cymothoidae > Ceratothoa > Ceratothoa steindachneri. The sequence continues at coordinate 120,622,267 of OZ018322.1, read as the reverse complement.
ACTAGTCATCTATAGCAATCACCATTCGCGTAGGTATTCTGTAAAATTGTAAAATTTCGATACGAACTTGTGTTATAGGGTACTTAGCGTTTGATGTAAGCAATCTATTTTCCATTTCCAGATGAGTTAATGCTGAAAGGCCGACCTTTCTTAGGTAAAAGAATCTGTTTAATCATTCGATTTAGCTTCTAAACCGATATGGCTTCTAAATAGTGTACGTGAATGTGGTGCTCGGAATAAATTTATATTAGTGAGACTCCATTAGTAAACAGCTTATGTTCCGAGAAGAAATCAGCTTGTAGTTTTCCATATTTATCAATTAGATTTTTCTTCGATTTGCTATATTTTGATTCTATACTTCTTTCCAGAGTAGATCCTGCAGTGGAAAGAAATGTAGATTTTTGTTCTTCAGTATAGTTACACAGAATCTCTAAATATGCACAATAGGGGTAATTATTTCCTATCGAATTTATAGGTGTTTCATTTGAAATAAATATCAAAATTGTGAAGAATATTATTTTCTGGAAATATATTCTCCCCATCTTTAAGTTTTCTGCTGTTTGCTTTCACAATTCTTGCTTTAATATAAAGATAAACCTCACTCGGGTCTATATAACACTTCCCGCTACCAGGTTTATAATATTCAACCGGAGTGAGGTTCGAGTAGATAATTCTAAATGGAGAGTACGACTGATAATTTGCTCTCAACGATGGAAGTTTGGGTTGGTGGAACGGTAAACAAATCTAGTTCTGTCTTCGAGCAGATATAACTTGTTGGATGAAGCGCATTCATTTTTACACGTGTATAAATTACAGCCGTTGATAACATTATGCAAATATCTATGAAATGTGTCTTGGTTTATATTATGAGAAAAAAACATCACCATCCATCTTCTATTTTTAACTTTTTTTCTATTTTTCAACTTCTTATTCATCCATTTTTTTCGGATTTCCTCTCATTATAACTCTGATATTCTAACTTTCTCCCAAATAATCGTCTAATATCTTTAGTATTATTATTTTTCGTCCTTCTAAGCAAATTTTTGAAAGCTTGCCTCGCGGTCTTTTCAAGCATAACTGATAGTCTACAAGGTTAGAGTAAAGTAACATGACCTCAGTTGAGATATAAGAGTAGGAAAATCTATATTAAACGCTATACAATGATTTAATTTTGTGATATCATCTCTGATAGATCTTTTCATTACACTAGAATATTCGCCCGACAGATGAAATAATAGGTTTTCTTTGCTTTTAAATTAAACATTGGACGGGAAATGGGCACTAATTCATATTCAGTAGACATTTTCCGTTGCGCTTTTCAGATTGAAACAGTAAATGTTGAGATGCTAATTTCTGTTCATTTTCAGATTTATTTTCTCAATGAGTGCTTTTTCATTGTTATAATATCCTGCGTCTATCCATATCTCATCATAAGTATTATGGCCAATTCCTTATATTTTCCTTTCCTTTTCTCTTGTCAATATAGTATTTGATGCATAATTATTCCCTTCCGTCATTTTCTGATAGACTGTGAATGCATGTGTAGGCTTTGTAATATTATAGATATCCTTTTAAATACAAACTCACAAAGCCCTACTTCACGACCTTTTGATGCTCACGGCACCCTTGCAAATCTTTTCAGACTTCCCGGCACCCTTATTAGAAAATCTCGTTTGCCTATATTGTTTTCAACCCCCATTGCCCGTTGCTCTTCCTCACATGGCAGTGGTTCTCAACCTTTTCATATGGTGTTTTATTGCTGTCAACCTTTCCAAGTTAATTTTTATCAATTTTAATGCTCCAATAAGTATATGAAACACACACACACACACACAAACACACACACATATATATATATATATATATATATATATATATATATATATATATATATATATATGTCGTAGAATGGACTCTCGACGATATATCATATATAACTATTCGTTGAGGGAACTTCTTTAATTATCTTTAGAGTGCGTGGATGTCTGGCGGGCCGATATTATGTATCTTCGATATGCTTAAGAAGTGGAACTGAGCTCAAGGATAATAATATTGCTATCATTGATAAAATAGAGTTTTATTAATAATAACTATCAACAATACACAAAACGGAAAATATTGACATAAACAGAGAATGGAAAGGGTCGTGGGGGCTCGGGCTAATCCGAGGATTAAAAGATTTGAAAAGGTAAAACAAATATAAAGTTAAAGAGATGGGATGGTTCGCTAAACCATTTAAAGCACAAGATAGAATTGACAAAAGGGTTAAATACTCAAATGTAAGGTTCGGCTTACGTAATTTTATACTAGTGGTGCAGAGGAAGTCGACGTGATTTTTTTTTTTTTTTGGTTAAGGGGCTATCTGGCGACTGCCGACTTAGGCATAAGTTGCCGTAAACAAACAGCCTAGTTCTAGGCTACTTAAAAATAATTCAACAGGAAACAACAATTAAAAGAAATAACAATAACAAAGCAATAACAAAAACGATATCAAAAACAACAACAACAATAAAACCGGGTTAAATGAAAGGGAAAAGGCTGGCCTCCCCCCAAAAGTCAATAAGTCCACCAGTCATGGTGCACGCACTCGTCCCGAGTACAAGGGACAGGCGGTAGCGACCTCGCCCATCCCGGTACCGAGACAGGTATCGTGCGCGAAGATCACCCAGACTGGGACATTCGACAAGAATATGCCGAACAGTCTGGGGGACGACGCAGTCGTTGCAATAGGGCGCATGCGAGCGCTTCATCAAGTAGCGATGCGTCACACGAGTGTGTCCGATTCGAAGACGACAGAAAGCGACCTGAAGCCGCCGCGGCATTGGGGGATAGATCCATGGGAACAGTCGCGGCGCAATGGCACGCAACTTTAAGTTCCCTTCGACCATCTCCCATCTTCTTTGCCAAGCAGTCCGAAGAGATGCCCGTATTCCTGCCATGTAGTCGGTGTGAGGAAGAGCGAAACGCTGGTCCGGTCGCAGAGTCCTCGCGGACTCTTTGGCGCCCTCATCGGCGCGCTCATTCCCCGCAATTCTTACATGTCCAGGAACCCAGCAGAAGATAATCTCGACATCTGCCCGGCTCGCCAAAACCGTGGCGTCACGGATATCGCGAACCAGGGGATGCGGAGATTCCAATGCCCCGAGAGCACTCAGGGCGCTTTGTGAGTCGCTATAGATCACAATCAAGTCTCCGAACCGGGCACGTCGCGTAATCTCCTGTACCGAGTGGTGTATTGCCACCAGCTCGGCCGTGAAGACAGACGCAGTGCCTGGTAGAGCCCCGCTGACTTCAAACAGAGGCGATACGGCGTGGAAGCCGACCCCCTCTTGGGACTTGGAGCCATCCGTATACACTGGCATGGTTCCAGCGTGACACGATGTGTGCTCCAAAAAGGTCGAACGCAATACTCCCGGCGCAGTACAAGCTTTGGGAGCAGAGGCGTGGCGACAAATAGCCAAATGTGGTACCCTCCAGGGTGGCGTCCTGGGCAAAACCAGGGGCGCCACCGGCCCGAGAGCGATATCTACCTCTCGAAGGAGTTTCCTGGCCCTAAACCCAAAAGACTTAGGGTATGACTGGCGTCTCTCGACGGCATAGGCACCATCGAGATCAGCTGCGGATGCAGTGAGAGCTGTTGGCGACTGAGGGAGGCGCCGGGCTCGCGCGTACAGTCGAGTGATACACTGCACGCGGCGCAGAGCGAGTGGCATCTCCCCAGCATCGACCAACAGGCTCTCAATGGGGGAAGTGCAGGAGGCACCGGTCGCAAGGCGAAGGCCGGTGTGGTGGATCGAATCCACCTTCCGCAATAAACGCTCGGCTGCGGATGCATAAAACTCGCATCCGTAGTCGAGCTTCGAACGAACAAAGGATCGATAAAAAAGTAAGGCAGTAGCCCTATCAGCGCCCCAAGCGCTGAACGTGACGGAACGGATAATGTCCATGGCGCGGGTACAACAGACCGTAAGGCTGCGAATATGAGCCTCCCAGGTAAGGCGTCGGTCGAATACAAGACCAAGGAAACGGTGCGACTCAACCACATCCAGGCGCACCCAATTAAGAAACAAATCTGGGTCGGGGTAAAGCCGTGGATGGCGGCAGAAGTGCACCACCTTAGTCTTGGCCAAAGAAAACCAAAACCTGTGCGCTTCGGCATAGCGAGAGACGCGGTTCAATGCCTGTTGGAGTCGATGCCCCAGAGTTGGCATCTGTGCCGCGCCAAAAGAGATCGAAAGGTCGTCCACGTAGAGCGTAGCGAGAACATCTTCCGGCAGCACCGAGGTGATGCCGCTGATGCTCAGGGCAAAGAGTGTGACACTGAGGACACTTCCCTGCGAGACACCCTCTTCCTGATCCTTTGGGCCGGAGAGGGCTCCCCCCACCCATACGCGGAATCGACGATCTCGCAAAAATTCAGATATAAAAATTGGGAGGCGTCCCCTCGCCCCCATCGTGTGGAGAGTCTCCATGATACCGTATCGCCATGCGGTATCATAGGCCTTCTCCAGATCGAAAAACACCGTGGCGTAGTGCTGTCTACGAAGGAAAGCCTCGCAGACGGCATTTTCCAGTCGGAGCAGAGCACCTGACGTGGAGTGGAACTTGCGGAAGCCGCACTGTGCGGAAGACAGATGGCCTCCGCTGTCCATGAAAAAGGCTAATCTAACATTTACCAATTTCTCCATCAACTTGCACACGCAAGAGGTTAGAGAGATTGGGCGGAAACCGGTCGGAGTAGAGTGATCTCTCCCCGGTTTGCGAAAGGCAAGCACAGTAGCGATTCGCCAGGTGTCTGGGAGAAGACCTTCCACCCAGATCCTGTGGAAAAAATCTAACAGAAAGGCCATGCCTCGCTCACCTAGATGTCGAAGCATGGCGTACGGGACATCGTCCGGACCATGGGCGGTGTCTGCGCACGAAGCGAGAGCGGAACGCAACTCGCTTACAGTAAACTTGTCGTTGAAGGGTTCTCCGCCTCTGGAGGTAAAGTCCAGCCGGCGGCCTTCCGCGACATCACGACGTGCATTGAATGCGGGCGGAGCAGCATCACGGCTAGAGAATGCAGAAAAAGCGGTTGCAAAGGATTCCGCTACGGACGCGGGGTCCGAGATTGCGGTCCCATTCTCCTGGAGAACGGGAGGGGGGTCCTGCGAGAACTTGCCCCGAATCCTTTTGACTCGCTTCCACACCTCAGCTAAAGGGGTCTTCCCGTTAAGTGAAGACACGTATGCCCGCCAAGAAGAGCGGCAGGCGTGCTTCGAAATATACCGGAACCTAGCCCTAGCCCGACGAAATTCAGGGACAGTAAAATCGTTCGGGCGGCGATTATAGCGCATGTAGGCATAACGCTTCTGTTTGAGGGCCGTCTCACACTCGGCCGACCACCATGGGAGTGGTCGGCGTGCAAAACGGCCAGACGTCCTAGGAATAGTAGTCAGGCCCACGGCGATGAGGTTGCCGGAGAAGAACTCAACAGCCTCATCTACCGACCTAAACTCCTCGACTGAGATAGAGAATTCAGTCATGTCCTGAAATGCAGGCCACCGCGCCCGCGCCAAGCACCACCGAGGTGGTCTCTTAGGCGGCAGTTGCCCTGAAAATGATATTTGAATGGGAAAGTGATCACTAACATGGAGGTCATCGACCACCCCCCAATCAAAATCAGGTTCTGCATCCGAAGAGCACAAAGATAGGCCAAGGCAAGAAAATAAGGCGGTTCTCTGACAGTGATGCGTAAACTCATCCACGTTTAGGACACCCATCTCAAGCTCTTCGATCAGATCGGCAAGGACCTGTCCCCTGGGATTTATGGCGTAATCTTCCCAGAGAGGATGCCTGCCGTTCAGATCTCCAAGCAAGAGATAGGGCCTCGGCAACCGTGCCACGACGCGGCGGAAGTCCCCCGCGTCGAAGTCAGCTGACGGTGGAATGTACGCAGAAATGATAGTATACCTCCTATCCAGGTGCAGCTGCACAACCACTGCCTGAAAGGAGGAATCTAAAGAGAAAAGAAGAACGGAGACATCATGCCGGGTGTAAACCGCGCATCCCCCAGCCCGGCAATCCCGCGGTGGTGGGGTCGCAAGACCCTTGCACCCCGGGAGGGCGGGCAGGGGGCACGCGCCTAGCATGGTCTCCTGCAAAAAGATAGCTAACGGGGAGCGGGACGAGACGAGCCTCCGCAGCTCCTCCCAGTTGGCCCGGAGTCCACGGCAATTCCATTGAAGGAATATGCCCTCCAGGCCTAGCTCGGAGGAGACGCGGGGGCCCTCCTCGAACTAAAGACCCTCACGGGAATGGCCGTACGCTTCCCGGGGGTAGAACCCGGGGTGTTGTTCGCCGGACAAAGCGCTGGAGGCGCTGTCGCCTTCGAGGAATAATTAGGGGAGGTTGGGCTCGCCATGCGAGTCTTTTTCTCCCTCCGCCTCGAAACCTTAGGCGGGCGCTGCGGCTTCGGAGGCGGGGGGGCTCTCTTTTCGAGGAACCACCGTCTCCGAGCCACTCGCTCCACCTCGTGGCGTGGGCGAAGGAGCAGAAGCTCCTTTGTTGCTGTCCTCCTTTTGGGGGACAGCTTTAGGAACCCCCGAAGATGGCCTAGCGACCATCTTCAGGGGTGTTGCCTCCTGTGAGTCTAACGACTCGGTGCAGGCGCGTGGCCGTTTCGCCTTGCGGGAAACGGTCACGCTGGGGGAAGAGGGGGGGGGGAGCCCTGGTTTTAGCCAGGGCTGGGTATGAACCCTTTTTGCCTCCAGCTTTACCAGGGGAGCGCCCGGGTTGGGTAGAGCCCGCAGAAGGGCTCCGAATGGGCGCGGAAACAACCGTGCTCGTTGGCCTGGATGGGCCAGGAGCAGAGGGTGCCTTTCTTGCTACTGAGGCATATGACGTCCCAGGCAGAGCTGGGCGCGCCAGGACCAAGTCCTTAGCCTCGCAGAATGATAGTCTATCCTGGGCCTGAATGGCCAGGATTTCTTTCTCCAGGAGATATGCACCACATTGCTTCGAAGAAGCAGGGTGCGGCTCTCTGCAATTGACACACTTGGCCACACACGATTTGGACTTGTCGTGTGCGACCTTGGAGCAATTTACACAGACTTCGGGTGACCCCGACTTTGCACGTCTACATGAGCCATTCGTATGGCCGAAGCGGTGACAGTAATAGCACCGCAGCGGAAGTGGCACGAATGCCTTCACGCGGTAGCGGTACCAACCGGCACGCACCGACTCAGGGAGCTTGTCACAGTCGAACGTGACGAAGAGTGTAGGGGTGGGTCTCGAGGTCCCTCCCTGTTTTCTCATCACACGTTCGACTTTGACCGCCCCATGGTCGGCCAGCTCTAGGGTGATGTCCTCAATGGAGTAGTCAACGAGTTCCCTCGCATAAACTACTCCTTTCACAAAGTTCATGGTAGAGTGCGGCGTCACACTCACCGGGGTGCCATGAAGTGTCCGAAGAGCACTTATCTTGGCCGCCTCGGCGGGATTCGCCGCATTCGCCAGAAGGCTGCGGTCCGAGAAACGGGTCACCTTCGGCTCTCTACCAATTGCACTAGCTAATCCTCTCTTCTGATGGATCTTGTTGCCCTTGGACAACATGGTGCCATCACTGGAGCGAATAACGAGGAAGTGTTTGAAGTCAGCGGGCTCGAAAACGCCAGGTAACCTCTGAATCAGGGGCCCCGATGTCATCGAGGCTCCGCCCTGTGCACTCTTGGTCTTAGTCAGTGGCTCCGCACACGGGTGGGTAGAGGGGCTGGATGTGACGATCTTGGCTTGGTCGCCTACCAAAGTGGCAGCAGACCTATCCGTCCCTGCAGCCCCCGCGGATGGAGAGGAGCCCCGAGTCTTCTTTGTCTTTCTAGTCTTTTTCTTTTTTGGAGAGGAGGGCGGGGAATGAACCCGCTTCTCACCTCGGCCGGCAGAAGCCCCCATGCCAGATGGGCCGGCCTCAGCCAGGTCCCTCTCCGAAATGGAGAAGTTCCTGGTAGTCGTGGGGGCACCTGTCGGAGGAGATCCCTCCCCTCCTTGTATTGCCTCGAAGCACTCAGCCGTTTGAGGGGGACCTTGCATAGGGGCGGACTCGGGTTCGGTGCTTGGCGCCGAGCCCGGATTCGCCCTACCCTCTGTGGCTGGGTCTCCTCAAGGACCATGTCTATCACAGGAGGGGCCTCCAGTTGGCCATCCCCTCCCAGGACATCGCAGGTCCCCTTGGCAGCGTCAAGAGTCATTTGTGGGGAGGCACAAGCCTTAACCCCGGTAAGGTTTAATATCCTTGCCAGCAGGTCTTTTGAGGGAAGCGACCTAAGGAGCTGGGTTCCCTCTCCCCCCTAAGGGGGTTTGCCCTACCGAGCCGCTTACAAGAGGGGCGGACGGCAATGGGCTGCCTGCTAGCTTTCTTGGCAGTCCCCTTAGAAAGAAAAGGAGGGACTGCCGCTGGAAATAGGGAGGTGCCCAAAAGCACCTCCAGAGAAGGGAGTGAGGGGAAGTCCCCTACACCCGTAGGCGTAGGAGAGGAGTAAGCCTACTCTTCGGTTAAAGAAGTATGGAGGGTCCCCTGCGCAAGCACAAGGGGGGGGGGACCTCCATTTTTTTGGTGGAGCTGCCCGAGGGTGGCTCCGTTGTTCTTGGGGAAGTTGGGGGTTGGTTTTTTTTTTTATTCTCATCATTGGGCATGGTGACCCTCTTATTTACACGGGACGCAACAGCTTACCACCTCTCACAGTTGCTCGCACTGCAAGAGGTGCTTGCAGGCCCGGCAGAGCCAGGCGCCGCCATTTGGGACCACCCCTCCCGCCTGGTGGCCTGGCAGTCCATCGGCATGGCGGCTCCACCTTAGACACGGCGTAAAAATGATAGATTTTGAAGACGAGAGGAAAAGGGATGTGAAGAAGGTATGGGTGGGGATGGAGCAGGTAGTTGAAAACCAGCCACCCCAGACTGGAGCTCAGGGGTTAGGGAACATTGTCCCCCACCCCCTAAGCCCCGATGCGGGACGGTTGGCTGAAAGGAAGGTCAACATCTACCCTGTGAAATTAGAGGCTGACCAGAGAAAGTTGTGGGAGAGGTTGTGTGAAAAGAGAGGAAACAAGTGTTTTGAAGGAAGGAAGAGAGGCTAAGCTGGGGCCGGACGGGGTGCTGAGTCCCGTCAGCACGGCGGCCAGGATGGCAAATCGCCGCGCCCCTTACGGGGAAGTTGACGTGAAGGAATTTTCGGTCCGCTGGCGAGTTCCAGCCGAAGGGGGGTAATAAAAGGATCCTGACGTGGCATCTTGGGAAGGAGAGCCGTTTCTCGACGAACGGCTTGAAGATCAATAGCTGTTCTACGTTGTTCTCTTCTGAACAACAGGGGGGGGGGAGTGAGAACCGTCTCTTGACTACGGGCTCAAGAACAATGGCTGTTCTAATGTTGTTCTCTTCTGAACAACAGGGGAAGGGGTGAGAACCGTTTCTGGTGAACGGGCTCGAACGAACAATGGCTGTTCTAACGTTGTTCTCTTTCTGAACAACGAGGGGGAAGCCTTGTGGACTTGGCGTCACGAAAGGCTTGAACCTTGGCGCTCAAGGGATATTGTCCTCCTTCTGGGCAAGTGATGGTGAATCTCGAGGTCTAGGGCCCTTGGCGCAAAAGTGAGAGAGGGTCGGGGTGATGTTTCGCGACGAAACTCTGGATCTCCAATCTGATCTTAGTGGTAAAGTTTCCATCTAAATAGTCGAGACACTCCCTTGGCGTAGGGGGATAATGGAGTGGGAGCTTCGAGGGAATGCACAGCCGAGCCTGGAAACAATGCCTTATCTGCCCATAAGCCTAACTCAATCTGGCGAGGTGCGCGTATGGGGGCGAACGGCGGGGGGGGGGAAGATAAACCTCTTTGTTTAAACATTGACTCAGGTGGCTGCGATAAGGCGCCAAGCTTCAAAGCGAAGATGCACGTGGGAGCATCTTGGTTTTAAATACCATGTGATAGGGGTTGAAATTAACGCGGCTTCAACCCGTTCTATCACAATATATATATATATATATATATATATATATATATATATATATATATATTTATATAAATACGAAGGGTGGTCAATAAGTTTTGCAATTCGGATATAAGGAAACGAGATATGAGGAAAAGTGTTTTATTATTTTTCATTTTTCAATATAACTCCCCTCGCCCTTAATGCACTTGCGCCACTTGTCCCTGAGGCTTTGAATTCCTGACAACCAGAAATCTTCCGACTGCTGTTCAATCCACTCCTGGACGGCAACCTGGACATCTTCATCGTCCCCAAACCGGCATCCACGCAGTACAGAGTTGAGCTGGCGGAATAAAAAGTAGTCGCTAGGTGCCAGATCTGGACTGTAGGGGGGATGGTTGAGCTCCTCGAATCCACATTCGCGCAGGGCAGCCTGTGCAACTCTGGCCTTGCGGACAGGGGCATTGTCGTGGAGGAGCAGGACAACACGTGTCAACTTGCCACGCTGCTTCTGACAGATGCACTTCTTCTACCCAGCCAGTTACTCTGCGTAATTTTGGCCTGTGATGGTCCTTCCATGAGGCGCATAGTCCACCATCAACACTCCCTCAGAATTCCAGAAGATGGTGGCCATGATCTTTCCGGCTGAGGGTTGTGTCCGGAACTTGATGGGGGTCGGAGAGCCCCTGTGATTCCAGGCCATGCTTTCGAGCTTGGTCTCGGGATCGCAGTGATGGACCCCCTTTTCATCACCTGTCACTATGCGTGACTCCAATCCCACCGGGTCTTGGCTGTACAGGAGCAGCAGCTCCTCCGAACTTTGACGACGTTGAAGTTGATCATGGGGCATGAGGTTTTTAGGGACCCAACGAGCAGAGACCTTGGTCATGGCCAAATTGTGGTGAATGATGTTGATAACACTTTCATGTGATATTCCAAGCTCTAGCTCGATTTCTTCGACCTTCACCCGTCGATTTTCGAGGATCATCCTCTCCACCCCGGCCACATTGCCCTCGTTGGTTACGTCTAAAGGCGTGTGCTGGACGGGGGTCATCTTCAAGGGACTCACGACCATGGCGGAACTCCCTATTCCAGCGAGCAATTGTTGTATAGGAAGTGACGGTGTCGGTGTACACTGCAACCATGCGTTCATGGATCTCTTTTGCATTTTTGCCTTCCTTGGTCAAAAATTTGATCACTGCATGGTGCTTAACCTTCTCCATTGTTGAAAAATTTGTGACTGACTATCTGCAATCAGCTACTGCTTTTTAAATAGACAAGGCAGGAGCGTGCGGCTGCAGGTCCTGACTTGTCATAACTTGTCCTAACACCCCAACAAACGGCCATCTCCCTTCCTCTGTTTTGCCTACTGATTCTCCAAACTTATTGACCACCCCTTGTGTATATATATATATATATATATATATATAATACTCTGATAGTGCTTTATTAATAGTATAAAATAACAGAATACCATACAAAAAGATTATTATCAGTAGTAAGATAGGAAAATATACCACAATATAAGCCTCGTGAAACCTGAGATGGCTGCTTGTAACACAAACTCTTAATATTAGGTCTAATTTCTGATAATGCTAGTCGCATATTGTCCTCAAGAGATAAAAGTTTATTTCTGAATTTAGATTTAATTGTTGCCATGGCAGAGAAGGCCTGTTTACACAAATACGATGTGGAGAAAAGTAAAAGTATATATGTAGCCTCTTCAGCCAAATTTGAATATTCCTCCACTAGTCCACGCCCGAACATAGCCAATGGTTCCCCACTCTTCTCGAACTTCACTTTTAGGATTGAATCAGAATGCAGATCAATAAACTCGTCACGTTCTCTTGTCGTGAATTCCAGTTTCTCAGTCCTGTCAGCCAGTTCAAGGAGTGAAACAATCCAGTCAAGATTATCTGTAGAAAGGGAAGGGAAATAAAAATCAACTGCTTCTCTCAGCCGGAGCAAGTAATGTTGAATGGGATCTTTGAGACGTCCAATAGTATTAATTCATGCTTGCTTAAGAAGATAAGGAAAGTTTGATAGGTCATCCTTTTGAACAGCTGACTTCCATGCATCCAACTTTCTCTGGAAACCTTTCATTTTGTTACTTGATGTAGCTATTGTCCTCAGTCTCCCATGCATTGAGAGATTTAATTCATTAAGCTTCCTTAAAATATCAGCCAAGAATGACAGCTTCAAACCCCAAGTACGATTTCGACGCAAACTGAGGAATGCATCTTGCTTTTCCTGTTCAAAAAATACTTCCAGTTCATCTTTGAGTTCGAGAACCCGTTTCAGCACACGACCTCGGGATAGCCACCTTACATCAGTTTGCAAAATCAGTGCGATATTAGCTGCACCCATATCCTAGCATATCTTTTGAAAAACTCTGCATTTTAAGGGCCGGGATTTTATGAAATTTACCATCTTGTCAGTCTAATTCAAAACTTCATTTAGCTCTTCACTAGATGTTTTTAACCAATGCCTCTCTGTGTAGGAAAGAGTGGAAATAGCTGGATTTTCTTTCAGTAATGAACCACTTGTACTTCTCTATCATCGATAGCGCAACATCAGTAAATATGCTACAACAGTCTTTCCATGAAAGACTATGGTCACTGAAATACGATGTTACAGTTGCAAAAATTTCCTCCCGAGTGGATGTGGTCTGTAGTTCTTTGCAAAACATAAACTGCTCTACAACTCCTTCATCAATGAATCTGCAAATTTTGTTGACGTGATTTGTGCACATATTAAAAAAACAATAATAAATAATGAGAGCAAAATTTGCAAAAGTTAGGCTACGTCTCTTAACAGCGTGGACTATTTGGCTTTTGCTTAGGCTATGTCTTGAAGTCGAGTAATTAGTCATTGCGGTTTATTTAAAAGTTATGTTAATTTAATTTTTGTTCTGTACCCTCAAAATGGAATGTCAAGTTGAAAGAAAGGCGCATTTTCGACACTTGTTGTTATTTATTTTCGATCTAGACGGAAACAATGCAAACGCAGCCAAAGCTCGTCGCGATATTTGTGCTGTGTACGGAGAAAATGCTTTATCAGAAAGGACAGCTCAATGGTGGTTTTCACGTTTCAAAAACGGTTATTTCAATCTTAATGACGAAGAACGTTCTGGTTGCCCCATTAAGTTTGATGAAGATCGATTGAACGACCTTCTTCATGAAAATCCTCGTCAATCGACTAGAGAATTGGCTGTACAATTGGCGTGTATTCAGAAACCTGTAGTGAATAAGCTTTATTCAATGGGGAAAGTTAAAACATCGGTGCATGGGTTCTGCACGCTTTGATCAAAAGCAACAAACTTCAACGCTCTACGATTGCCGCAGGTTTGCTTGCTCCTCACAAGGCTACTCACATCATCACTGGCGATGAAAAGTGGTGTGTTTATGTCAACATGAACCATCGAAAACAATGGCTTAGCCCCAATAAAACCCCCTTCCGGCATTAAAGCAAGGACTTCATCCACGAAAGACGATGCTGTGTGTGTTGTGGGATTGTGAAGGCATCATTCTTTATGAGCTCCTTGCGAACAACGAGATTCTCAATGCAGAACTCTACGTTCAACAAATGTATCGACTCGCCGAAGCTATTTGTGAAAAGCGACCTCATCGACGTTATGGAGTCCTTTTGAAACACGACAATGCTCGTCCTCACATTGCCAATATGACAAAAGACTCCAGGCAAACACTTAATTTGGAAATCCTGCCACATCTTCCATATTCGTCAGACTTGGCTTCATCGGATTTCCATCTGTTCCGATCGCTCTCCACCAACTTGCACGGCGTTTCGTTCAATACTGATGTGGAATTAAGAACCTGGTTAGACGAATTCCTCGAGTCAAATTCCAGAGATTTTTATTGCAGAGGCATCGAAAAACTAGTTGAGCGTTGGGAAAGGAGATTACATTATTGATTAAATTGCATATTGTTATCAATTAAAATAAAGTTTTTCTAAAATTGTTAATGGTAATGAATAAATTTGGTAAAATCGCAAGAACTTATTCCTCAACCCATTACTTTGTGCTAAATGATTAATTATTAACCCTCAAACAAAGGATATAATTACCTACGATACTATCAAGCGCACAGTTGGAGCTGATGAGGGTGGAGAGAAAGCTGAAAATCACATTTTTGTATCATTTATGGATTTTAGAGAGAGGAACACGGTAGATTGAAAGAGGTGAGAGGGAAAAAGGTTTTCAGAAAGACATTTCATAAACGAGTTGAGCTCCCAGGGATTTATTAAATCATACCTTTTGGTTGCAAAGGTAGCTTACATCCTATTTAAAAATAGTTACTATACACTGAATCCATGTCAGTGATTACGACCTCTTTATGGATATACTATTTTTATCATTTATAATATTCTCTGACTAATATGAATAAAATAAAGATGAAATAATACGAGTTATACTACCAATGTTTAAAATTGTCTACAAAATAACTGATCACATTCTCTTGATTTTGTGAGAACGAAAATTCTTTCATCCTTGCCTCTTCAATCTTAATTTTCATTATATCAGTGAGTTGGCGGGAATGTCATGAGAGAAAGCGAAAAAACAGGCGTTTCGTATCAAATGTAGTGATGTTCACCACTTTCTCATCATCATTCACCGTGTTAGAATGTAATATGGAGTACAATTTATCCCCCATGTACTGTGACAATCGGATAGGCCTCCTACAAAGAAAAGCTGATCCATAAGTTCGGTTTTAATTTTGCACCAATGATTAAATAATCTAAAGCTATATAAACTGTAGTTTTTCAAATATTTATTTTCCGTTATTGTAATTGAAGCGTGGTTAAATGAAAGTAAGGTTATGAGAGACAGCGAGATAAAGTGTGAGAGATTTGAGAGTTCGAAGGAGTTAGAAGGAAAGTAAATACTTCAAAGACCATTCGATCCATTACAAAGGAAGTACTTGTTTTTATTCTAAAGATATGTAATACATATAAGGCATAGGATAGCAAAGATGAAGTCTCTCCCCACTCACCTCTCCCACCCGTTTCCAGGCTTGGAAAAGTCAAATATAAACCTGGTAATGTTGAAAAATAGACATGACCTGGAAATTTTAACAGGAAAGCAGGAACACATTATATATACTTAAAAATATTAACATATATTACGAATCTAAACTTAGAACATGCTCTGTTTTTTCTATTAAATTTTTTTTTTAGAACCTTCAATGATTTTTCATTTATCATCTACTTATTTTCCTTACCTAGTCCAGTCTTATTCTAAAAGTGTGGCATAAAAATATATACAATACATTGTTACTGCATTCAAACAAATTAATAATAACAGTATGTATATCTTACTTATGTAAATATCGAACATGCGGTTTTTTTTTTAATCAACATGCAATTCCATAGGATATTTTGAGAAATATTCACATCCAATAATGTTTTATTAGGTATGCTTGACATTACATATATACAATAAATTGTTAATATATTAAAACAGATAATAGTAATTGTGAGGGAATCCCCACGTGGAAGATCTTTAGCAGATAGGAACTCCCATGTTCAGCAAAAGGCCCGGCTAGGACTAAAGTGGTAAGCCTACCCTCCCCTCCGCCCCGCCTTCCACAAGCGGTAGCCTCGAATCGAGTCCCCCACGATTCACCTTTATGCGGGCTAAAATAGCTCTGCCAGAAGATTCGAGGCCCTTTGACGGTAGAGCTGTTACCCGCTAACCCCCAACTCCGGGGAGAGCCTCGGATATAAATAACGCTCGACTCCCCGGAAGACACACAGAGTTGAGAAGTCTCGCCAGAACGCAGAAGATTTCCCCATGGTTCCAAGTCAAGTGCTAGCAACAAAGCAAAGTGACAGCTGGAATATTTTGTGTATTTGGAATTAGCCCCAGACAGGAGGTAATTCCACTGAAAGATCGCCCCGAGTGATTTTCCCGACTTTTTTCATCAACTCCTGTCGAAGCCCAACTCATTTCGGGTAGCCGAAATACTCTCCCTTGGACCGGAAGTTACCCTCCCCCTTTGCTTTTGGAGAACCGTCATCACTCCAACTTCCCGCTCTGAATTCCGAGCGGTCTCACCTCACGTCCAGAAGACATCCGTAAGCCAACCCTCCTTTCCCCTTCAGCAACCCAATTGAGTTAATCTCCCCCCCCCCTCCGCTTATTGATGTGATTTTTGCCCGTTAATTCTCTGATGTAATTTTACCCTTCAAATCTCTTATTAATTTTTTGTGTGTAAATGAAATTCTATTTTTATACATGTCTCTTTAAATAACCTTGAACTTTGCCATTGTCCATAATTTGCCTGACCTCGTTGCACTCTCTCGTTACTCAGCCCGTCTGAACGCGTGGTTTTCCGTCCCTTTTGTCGGTTCGTTTTCAAGTTATTGGTCCTCTCTCAAAGATATAATATGGTATTGATATAATGTAATGTCATACCAAGACATATATATATATATATATATATATATATATATATATATATATATATATATATATATATATATATATATATTAATATAAATATTATATAAATCTGGTGTCAAGTGTGTTGGTGTTTTACGAACCCGTGTCATTTTAATTTCGACATTAGAAGTTCCCTTGTTATTCACGTACATCCCTTCTATTTTAATTTTTGTATTGTACTGGCAGAAAGCAAGTTTAAGTTATTTGAAGAGCAGTGTAACGTAATATATTTAGATTTTGTGTTGGACCCCAGGTAATTAATTTATTTTTTATTGTGTTCGAATTTTGGAGTCTCTCCTGGTTATTAATCCAAAAGAGTTAAGGTCTTTGGTGTCCTAATTTCAGTAGAACCATTTTAATTTTTTTTCCGCTTAGAAACAGTAGAGATAGGTAGCTGTATCTTATTTTTTTTTTTATCAAGGCCTTCACGAATATTCAAGTATTCTTTTCGCGTGGGTAGTGTCCTAGCTCGTTCGCGTATCAGTGTTCCCTCATTTAACTGCGTAACAATGTCATCCTTTGAAAAATTCAAGAGTCAGGGTGAAATGTTAGGTCTTTCGGGAAAGACCTGCTAAATTACGTCCAGGAAGAAGAGAGGAACGAACGGGCAGAGCGAAGGGAATTGGAGATGGAGAAGAACAAACTGAAGATGGAGATGGAGGAGAACAAACTGAAGATGGAGATGGAGGAGAACAAACTAAAGATAGAGGAGAACAAACTAAAAACAGAGATGGAGAACAAACTGAAGATGGAGATGGAGAAGAACAAAATGGAGGAGAACAAACTAAAGATGGAGATGGAAGAACATGAACAAATTAGGCAGCAAGAGCTGGAAATGAGCCGAAATCAAATGGATTCTCAGTCCATCGGTTCCCGGGCTGAAATTCCCCAAACTCCTTCAGTCCAACTTCCCGCATTCAATGATGGAGACGACTTTGGGTCATTTTTGGCCCATTTTGAGAGAATCTTACAGATCAATAGATGGGATCTCGAAAATGATGGCGTCGCTCGCTTACTTTCCCTCCTAAATGCCAAGTTAAGGGATATCTTCGTATCCCTTCCTCCAGAAGCAACTTTTGACTATTCCACGTTAAAGTCCGAATTGTTAGCCGCTGTTTACATGAATAGCGAATTCTACCACTCCTGATTCCGTCAGGAAAGGATCCGCCCTAGGCCAAACCTTTCAACAACAAGGGTACATCCTCCAAAGAAACCTTCAGTGTTGGCTGGATGCGTGCAAGATTCCCCAGGTCTACGAGTCCCTTCTGGACTTCTTCCTTAGGAATCAGCTTTTAGCTGCCGTGGCTCCCGAAATTCGCGCTTTC
Source organism: Ceratothoa steindachneri (assembly GCA_963969495.1). NCBI lineage: Eukaryota > Metazoa > Arthropoda > Malacostraca > Isopoda > Cymothoidae > Ceratothoa > Ceratothoa steindachneri. The sequence goes on along the minus strand of OZ018322.1, from coordinate 120,604,519 downwards.
ATTTAGGATAAATGTTGTGCCACTTTCAGGGAGTGCTTGGAAGAGGCCGATGTTTACGCGGGTAGTCACAATTTATACCCTAAGGATGTTAAAAAGGCTCCCCAATCGCCCCACAAAACAAAATTTTATGGCCGTAAGACCCCCCTAAATTGGTTCCAAGATTTACCAAAGCTCCTAGTCCCTCGAAGCCAAGAAACTTCCATCCATCGGATCAACGAGACTTTAAGCCTCTAGTTTCTTCTCCCCCGGTTGTGCCTACCAAAAGAACCCGATCGTCTGCTACACCTGCGGAGTTCCCGGCCATTACCGCACGAACTGTCCTCGAAACTCCCGATTCGCAAACTCTCAGTCCCACCAGGTACACCAAATCTGAGCCGCCCCTGATCCTCCTCTGTCGCCTCAGAAGACTCCCGAACCTCCCTCACCCGCCAAAGACCCACTCCATCAGGTAAATTTTCTCTTTAATGAGAACAACCCTGGTGGATTGAAGTTCGAGAACGGAACTGTGAACGGTCGCCGAGTATCCAACCTCGTCCGTGACAACGGGTGCACCTGTATTATAGTGTCTGAGGACCTACTTTCCCCTGTTGGGCCCGGCCACAAGAAATTTACGGTGGTCCAAGACTACCTTGGCCGGGCGAGTCGTTTCCCAGTAATTCTTTGTCACATCGAGTGTGATTATATGTCCAGTTGGGCCGAAGTGGTAGCGGCCCCAATCCAGTTCTGCTCCGTTTTATTCGGTCAGAATCCCGTAATTCACGACCATCCCGTGGCCCAGCCCGTGATTACCCGTACACAGGCAGCCCTGGGATCCCGTGCACATGTTCCCCTGAAAACCCCTATCGACCCGGAGTTCTAAGCCCTCCGGAGCGATAAGTTTTCCCACGCCCAGAAGGAGTGCGCAACTCTCTCGCCCCTTTGGGAGAAAACTAAAGCCCTCGAGCATGAGTCCACCCGAGGCAACAAACGAGTATCGTATCCCGTGAAGAAGGACTTATTGAGAGGTTTGACACCTAATTGAACCCTAATTCACGGGAACGAAAATTCAAGCCTCGCACGAAGTTGCTGGTGCTACTTCCCACGGGAAGCAACAAAATCCTTAGATAGTGAAAGGGACCCTACCCCGTCCTCGAGACTAGAGGACCCGTGGATTACCTCATCCATACTCCGGCGGGAGCGAAGGTTTTCCACGTGAATTGTATATATATTATCTCATTAATGTTCATAATTATGATTTCTTTTTTTTGTTCCACTAAATTGTTAAGTTTTTTTTGTCCCATATTTATGCCTTCATTTAGTTGTTTCCTTTTTTTTGGGTTCCACTGAAATGTCGCCAATGTTCTCCTGTGATTTTTCTTTTGTTTAAAATTGTATCAGTTAAAATTCTCTATAATCGACCTGTTTAAGGCTTATGTCCGTAAATTCCCCGCTGAGCTCAGATTTACGTATTTTTTTGTGTGTACACCTGTCGTAGAAGGTCAGAATTTCCCTAGACCTTTGATAATACTAGTTTGACGGATTGGGATCATCCTTTAAAACGCAACTGCTTGCAAAGCATCATCTTTCGGTTGGAAGATGTGTGAGGGAATCCCCACGTTGAAGATCTTTAGCAGAAAGGAACTCCCATGTGCAGCAAAAGGCCCAGCTCGGACTAAAGTGGTAAGCCTCCCCCCCCCTCCTTCCACAAGCGGTAGCCTCGAATCGAGTCCCCCACGATTCACCTTTATGCGGGCTAAAATAGCTCTGACAGAAGATTCGAGGCCCTTCGAGGGTAGAGCTGTTTCCCGCTAACCCCCAACTCCGGGGAGAGACTCCCCGGAAGACACACAGAGTTGAGAAGTCTCGCCAGAACGCAGAAGATTTCCCCATGGTTCCAAGTCAAGTGCTAGCAACAAAACAAAGTGACAGCTGGAATATTTTGTGTATTTGGAATTAGCCCCAGCCAGGAGGTAATTCCACTGAAAGATCCCCCGAGTGATTTTCCTGACTTTTTTCATCAACTCCTGTCGAAGCCCAACTCACCTTGGGTAGCCGAAATACTCTCCCCTGGACCGGATTTTTTTATTTTTTTAATTTTTTATTAAGGGGCTATCTGGCGACTGCCGACTTAGGCATAAGTTGCCGTAAACAAACAGCCTAGTTCTAGCCTACTTCAAAAAAGTTCAACAGGAAACAACAATAAAAAGAAATAACAATAACAAAGCAATAACAAAAACGATAACAAAAACAACAACAACAATAAAACCGGGTTAAATGAAAGGGAGAAGGCCGGCCTCCCCCCAAAAGTCAATAAGTCCACCAGTCATGGTGCACGCACTCGTCCCGAGTACAAGGGACAGGCGGTAGCGACCTCGCCCATCCCGGTACCGAGACAGGTATCGTGCGCGAAGATCACCCAGACTGGGACATTCGACAAGAATATGCCGAACAGTCTGGGGGACGACGCAGTCGTTGCAATAGGGCGCATGCGAGCGCTCCATCAAGTAGCGATGCGTCACACGAGTGTGTCCGATTCGAAGACGACAGAAAGCAACCTGAAGCCGCCGCGGCATTGGGGGATGGGTCCATGGGAACAGTCGCGGCGCAATGGCACGCAACTTTAGGTTCCCTTCGACCGTCTCCCATCTTCTTTGCCAAGCAGTCCGAAGAGCTGCCCGTATTCCGGCCATGTAGTCGGTGTGAGGAAGAGCGAAACGCTAGTCCGGTCGCAGAGTCCTCGCGGACTCTTTGGCGCCCTCATCAGCGCGCTCATTCCCGGCAAATCCTACATGTCCAGGAACCCAGCAGAAGATAATCTCGACATCTGCCCGGCTCGCCAAAACCGTGGCGTCACGGATATCGCAAACCAGGGGATGCGGAGATTCCAATGCCCCGAGAGCACTCAGGGCGCTTTGTGAGTCGCTATAGATCACAATCCGGTCTCCGAACCGGGCACGTCGCGTAATCTCCCGTACCGAGTGGTGTATTGCCACCAGCTCGGCCGTGAAGACAGACGCAGCGCCTGGTAGAGCCCCGCTGACTTCAAACAGAGAAGATACGGCGTGGAAGCCGACCCCCTCTTGGGACTTGGAGCCATCCGTATACACTGGCACGGTTCCAGCGTGACACGATGTGTGCTCCAAAAAGGTCGAACGCAATACTCCCGGCGCAGTACAAGCTTTGGGAGCAGAGACAGGGCGACAAATAGCCAAATGTGGTACCCTCCAGGGTGGCGTCCTGGGCAGAACCAGGGGCGCCACCGGCCCGAGAGCGATATCTACCTCTCGAAGGAGTTTCCTGGCCCTAAACCCAAAAAGCTTAGGGTATGACTGGCGTCTCTCGACGGCATAGGCACCATCGAGATCAGCTGCGGATGCAGTGAGAGCTGTTGGCGACTGAGGGAGGCGCCGGGCTCACGCGTACAGTCGAGTGATAAACTGCAAGTGGCGCAGAGCGAGTAGACATCTCCCCAGCATCGACCAACAGGCTCTCAATGGGGGAAGTGCAGGAGGCACCGGTCGCAAGGCGAAGGCCGGTGTGGTGGATCGAATCCACCTTCCGCAATAAACGCTCGGCTGCGGATGCATAAAACTCGCATCCGTAGTCGAGCTTCGAACGAACAAAGGATCGATAAAAAAGTAAGGCAGTAGCCCTATCAGCGCCCCAAGCGCTGAACGTGACGGAACGGATAATGTCCATGGCGCGGGTACAACAGACCCTAAGGCTGCGAATATGAGCCTCCCAGGTGAGGCGTCGGTCGAATACAAGACCAAGGAAACGGTGCGACTCAACCACATCCAGGCGCACCCCATTAAGAAACAAATCTGGGTCGGGGTAAAGCCGTGGATGGCGGCAGAAGTGCACCACCTTAGTCTTGGCCAAAGAAAACCGAAACCTGTGCGCTTCGGCATAGCGAGAGACGCGGTTCAATGCCTGTTGGAGTCGACGCTCCAGAGTTAGCATCTGGGCCGCGCCAAAAGAGATCGAAAGGTTGTCCACGTAGAGCGTAGCGAGAACATCTTCCGGCAGCACCGAGGTGATGCCGTTGATGCTCAGGGCAAAGAGTGTGACACTGAGGACACTTCCCTGCGAGACACCCTCTTCCTGCTCCTTTGGGCCTGAGAGGGCTCCCCCCACCCGTACGCGGAATCGACGATCTCGCAAAAATTCAGATATAAAAATTGGGACGCGTTTCCTTGCCTGCATCGTGTGGAGAGTCTTCATGATACCGTATCACCATGCGGTATCATAGGCCTTCTCCAGATCGAAAAACACCGTGGCGTAGTGTTGCATACGAAGGAAAGCCTCGCAGACAGGATTTTCAAGTCGGAGCAGAGCATCCGACGTGGAGTGGAACTTGCGGAAGCCGCACTGTGCGGAAGACAGATGGCCTCCGCTGTCCAGGAAAAAGGCTAATCTAACATTTACCAATTTCTCCATCAACTTGCACACGCAAGAGGTTAGAGAGATTGGGCGGAAACCGGTCGGAGTAGAGTCATCTCTCCCAGGCTTGCGAAAGGCAAGCACAGTAGCGATTCGCCAGGAGTCTGGCAGAAGACCTTCCACCCAGATCCTGTTGAACAAATCTAACAGAAAGGCCATGCCTCGCTCACCCAGGTGTCGAAGCATGGCGTACGGGACATCGTCCGGACCATGGGCAGTGTCCGCGCACGAAGCGAGAGCGGAACGCAACTCGCTTACAGTAAACTTGTCGTCGAAGGGTTCTCCGCCTCTGGAGGTAAAGTCCAGCCGGCGGCCTTCCGCGACATCACGACGTGCATTGAATGCTGGCGGAGCAGCATCACGGCTAGAGAATGCAGAAAAAGCGGTCGCGAAGGATTCCGCCATGGACGCGGGGTCCGAGATTGCGGTCCCATTCTCCTGGAGAACGGGAGGGAAATCCTTCGAGAACTTGCCCCGAATCCTTTTGACTCGCTTCCACACCTCAGCTAGAGGGGTCTTTCCGTTAAGTAAAGACACGTATGCCCCCTAAGAAGAGCGGCGGGCGTGCTTCTAAATATACCGGAACCTAGCCCTAGCCCGACGAAATTCAGCGACAGTGAAATCGTTCGGGCGGCGCTTATAGCGCATGTAGGCATAACGCTTCTGTTTGAGGGCCGTCTCACACTCGGCCGACCACCATTGGAGTGGTCGGCGTGCCAAACGGCCAGACGTCCTAGGAATAGTAGTCAGGCCCACGGCGATGAGGTTGCCGGAGAAGAACTCAACGGCCTCATCCACCGACCTAAACTCCTCGACTGAGATAGAGAATTTAGTCATTTCCTGAAATGCAGGCCACCGCGCCCGCGCCAAGCACCACCGAGGTGGTCTCTCAGGCGGCGGTTGCCCTGAAAATGATATTTGAATCGGAAAGTGATCACTACCATGGAGGTCATCGACCACCTCCCAATCAAAATCAGGCTGTGCATCCGAAGAAAATGAAGTGGTTCTCGGACATTGATGCGTAAACTCATCCACGTTTAGGACACCCATCTCAAGCTCTTCAATCAGATCGGCAAGGACTTGTCCCCTGGGATTTATGGAGTAATGCCTGCCGTTCAGATCTCCAAGCAAGAGATAGGGCCTCGGCAACCGTGCCACGACGCGGCGGAAGTCCCCCGCGTCGAAGTCAGCTGATGGTGGAATGTACGCAGAAATGATAGTATACCTCCTATCCAGGTGCAGCTGCACAGCCACTGCCTGAAAGGAGGTATCTAAAGAGAAAGGAAGAACGGAGACATCATGCCGGGTGTAAACCGCGCATCCCCCAGCCCGGCAATCCCGCGGTGGTGGGGTCGCAAGACCCTTGCACCCCGGGAGGGCGGGCAGGGGGCACGCGCCTAGCATGGTCTCCTGCAAAAAGATAGCTAACGGGGAGCGGGACGAGACGAGCCTCCGCAGCTCCTCCCAGTTAGCCCGGAGTCCACGGCAATTCCATTGAAGTAATATGCCCTCCAGGCTTAGCTCGGAGGAGACGCGGGGGCCCTCCTCGAACTGAAGACCCTCACGGGAATGGCCGTACGCTTCCTGGGGGCAGAACCCCGGGGGCTGTTGGCCGGACAAAGCGCTGGAGGCGCTGTCGCCTTCGAGGACTTATTGGGGGAGGTTGGGCTCGCCATGCGAGTCTTTTCCTCCCTCCGCCTCGAAACCTTAGGCGGGTGCTTCGGCTTGGGAGGCGGGGGGCCCTCTTTTCGAGGAACCACCGTCTCCGAGCCACTCGCTCCACCTCGTGGCGTGGGCGAAGGAGCCGAAGCTCCTTTGTTGCTTTCCTCCTTTCGGGGGACAGCTTTAGGAACCCCCGAAGATGGCCTAGCGACCATTTTCAGGGGTGTTGCCTCCTGTGAGTCTAACGACTCGGTGGAGGCGCGTGGCCGTTTCGCCTTGCGGGAAACGGTCATGCTCGGGGAAGTGGGGGGGGAGCCCTGGTTTTAGCCAGGGCTGGGTATGAACCCTTTTTGCCGCCAGCTTTACCAGGGGAGCGCCCGGGTTGGGTAGAGCCCGCAGAAGGGCTCCGAATTGGCGCGAAAACAACCGTGCTCGTTGGCCTGGATGGGCCAGGAGCAGAGGGTGCCTTTCTAACTACTGATGCATATGACGTCCCAGGCAGAGCTGGGCGCGCCAGGACCAAGTCCTTAGCCTCGCGGAATGAGAGTCTATCCTGGGCCTGAACGGCCAGGATTTCTTTCTCCAGGAGATATGCACCACATTGCTTCGAAGAAGCAGGGTGCGGCTCTCCGCAATTGACACACTTGGCCACACATGATTTGGACTTATCGTGTGCGACCTTGGAGCAATTTACACAGACTTCGGGTGACCCCAATTTTGCACGTCAACATGAGCGATTCGTATGGCCGAAGCGGTGACAGTAATAGCACCGCCGCGGCAGTGGCACGAATGCCTTCACGCGGTAGCGGTACCAACCGGCACGCATCGACTCAGGGAGCTTGTCACAGTCGAACGTGACGAAGAGTGTAGGGGTGGGTCTCGAAGCCCCTCCCTGTTTTCTCATCACACGTTCGACCTTGACCGCCCCATGGTCGGCCAGCTCTAGGGTGATGTCCTTAATGGAGTAGTCAACGAGTTGCCTCGCATAAACTACTCCTTTCACAAAGTTCATGGTAGAGTGCGGCGTCACACTCACCGGGGTGCCATGAAGTGTCCGAAGAGCACTTATCTTGGCCACCTCGGCGGGATTCGCCGCATTCGCCAGAAGGCTGCGGTCCGAGAAACGGGTCACCTTCGGCTCTCTACCAATTGCACTAGCTAATCCTCTCCTCTGATGGATCATGTTGCCCTTGGACAACATGGTGCCATCAGTGGAGCGAATAACGAGGAAGCGTTTGAAGCCAGCGGGCTCGAAAACGCCAGGTAACCTCTGAATCAGGGGCCCCGATGTCATCGAGGCTCCGCCCTGTGCACTCTTGGTGTTAGTCTTGGTCAGGGGCTCTTCACACGAGGGGGTAGAGGGGCCGGATGTGCCAATTTTGGCTTGGTCGCCTACCAAAGTGGCAGCAGACCCATCCGTCCCCGCAGCCCCCGTGGATGGAGAGGAGCCCCGAGTCTTTTTTGTCTTCTCACCTCCGCCGGCAGAAGCCCCCAGGCCAGATGGGCCGGCCTCAGCCAGGTCCCTTTCCGAAATGGAGAAGGTCCTGGTTGTCGTAGGGGCACCTGTCGGAGGAGATTCCTCCCCTCCTTTCACTGCCTCGGAGCCCTCAGCCATTTGAGGAGGACCTTGCATAGGGGCGGCTTCGGGTTCGGTGCTTGGCGCCGAGCCCGAATTCCCCCCCATGGAAGGCCATACCGTCTGAGGCTGGGTCTCCTCAAGGACTATGTCTATCACAGGAGGGGCCTCCAGTTGGCCATCCCCTCCCAGGACATCGCAGGTCCCCTTGGCAGTGTCGCCAGTCTTGTTTGGGGAGGCACAAGCCTTAACCCCGGTAAGGTTTAAAATTCTTGCCAGCAGGTCTTTTGAGAGAAGCGACCGAAGGGGCCTGGCTTCCCTCTCCCCCCTAAGGGGGTTTGCCCCTCAGAGCTACTTCGATGGGGAGCGGCTGGCTAAGGGCTGCCTGCTGGCTTTCTTGGCAGTCCCCTTGGAAAGAAAAGAGGGGACTGCCGCTGGGAAAAGGAAGGTGCCCGAAAGCACCTCCAGAGAAGGGGGTGAGGGGGAGTCCACTGCACCCGTAGGCGAAGGAGAGGAGTAAGCCTCCTATCCGGTTAGAGAAATATGGAGGGTACCCTGTGCAAGCACAGGGGGGGAGGCCTCCATTTTTTTGCTGGAGCTGCCCGAGGGCGGCCCTGCTGATGTTTCAGGGAAAGTTGGGGGTTGATTTTTTTTTTTTTTGGTCTTCATCATTGGGCATGGTGACCCTTATTTTTAACACGGGATGCAATAGCGCACACCTCTTGCAGTAGCCCGCACTGCAAGAGGTGCTTACAAGCCCAGGAGAGCCAGGCGCGGCCATTTGGGACCACCCCTCCCGCCTGGTGGCCTGGCAGTCCATCGGCATTGCGGCTCCACCTTGAACACGGCGTAAAATATATAGATTGTGAAGAGGAGAGGAAAAGGGATGTGAGGAAGGTATGGGTGGGGATGAAGCAGGTTGTTAAAAACCAGCCACCCCAGACCGGAGCTCAGGGGTTAGGGAACATTGTCACCCACCCCCTCAGCCCCGATGCAGGACGGTTGGCTGACCGGAAGGTCAGCATCTACCCTGTGAAATTAGAGGCTGACCAGAGAAAGTTGTGGGAGAGGTTGTGTGAAAAGAGAGGAAACAAGTGTTTTGAAGGAAGGAAGAGAGGCTAAGCTGGGGCCGGACGGAGCGCTGGATCCCGTCAGCATGGCGGCCAGGATGGCAAATCGCCGCGCCCCTTACGGGGCCCTGGACCGGAAGTTACCCTCCCCCCTTGCTTTTGGAGAACCGTCATCACTCCAACCTCCCGCTCTGAAGTCCGAGTGGTCTCACCTCACCTCACGTCCAGAAGACATCCGTAAGCCAATGGCCCTTTCCCTTCAGCAACCCAATTGAGTTAATCTCCCCCCCCTTCGTTTATTGATGTGATTTTTGCCCGTTAATTCTCTGAGGTAATTTTACCCTTCAAATCTCTTATTAATTTTTTGTGTGTATATAAAATTCTATTTTTATACATGTCTCTTTAAATAACCTTGAACTTTGCCACTGTCCCTAATTTGCCTGACCTCGTTGCACTCTCTCGTTACTCAGCCCGTCTGAACGCATGGTTTTCCGTCCCTTTGGTCTGTTCACTTTCAAGTTTTTGGTCCTCTCTTAAAGATATAATATGGTATTGATATAATGTAATGTCATACCACGACAGTAATAATAATAATAATATTTTACCTATCTAAACATAGAACATGCTTTTGTTTTTCTTCAACATACGAGTACATTGTCTTGTCATTTTTTATATATGTTTTATTATTTTGTCCAGTCTAATTTTAGAAGTCTAATTGGTCCCAGATGCTTAAAATTTTGTATGAAAAAGAATTCCACATAAATTTGTTCCAAAATCCTTCGGCGCTAATATCATACCATTATTTCTTGTATAATTTTACTGAGTTCGAACCAAGTAGTATAGTCTTTATTATCTATTCCTTCAAGATTTTGAACACTTCTATTAGTTGTCCTCTCAATCATCTTGTTTCTAGACTGGATAAGTTTAGCCTTTCTAATCTTGTCTCATAATTATGATTTCGTAATTCTGGTATCAATTTTGTGGCCCTTGCTTGGGCCTTGTCCAATCTGTCAATATCCTTTCTTAAGTATGGTGACCAGACCTGAGCTCCTCCTGGCATCTTCCTTTATAGATTTTTTCTCTTTAGATTATAAACAAAGTATGATCCACGTTAGTTTACTTGCTTGTCACTTTATACTTCACTAAATTACACTAATTGTTTAGTTCGCTTATTTACACTTTATAAAATACTTAAATTCTAACATTTTATTTATTACACTTTATCCTATAATCAATTAAATTCAATATTAAAATATATATACACTTCACTTTATACTCGATAAATTAATACAAAATGAGAGTTAAAAGTGAAAAATTAGGTAATTGATGAAAAACACGAGGTTAATAGATAAAAAGTTAAATGAAAAATCTATTTAAATGTAGATCAATTGGCGCCAGCAGACTTAATTCCTATTCGCTCATTGGTTGAGACCCTTTGACGTCAGAGATAACAGAGAATTCAAGTAATCACAATTAAATCCCCGTTCTGACACTCAATAAAATAGCGGAAAATTTAAATGAAAAAAGAAATGCAAAAATATTCCTTCAGTTTTCCTTTTCATCTAAAAATGGCCGCCTATCTTTTTGGAAGAGTTGGTAACCGGGAATCGTGACTTCCCCTTCAAAAGCTCGGCTTGAGGTTTTTACCCACGACTGTTATGGCTTCAATTTCAGGTTCTTCCGTCGCTACGCGGCCACGAAGTTCAAGAAACTCGTTCCTGATCGACCTCGCAATAAACAGAAGAACATTCAGGGAGTCCCCAAATGTAGGACTCCCTATGCTCTTCCGTTTCCCGGCTTATTTGTTGGTGAGGAGGCATCCCTCTTTGCGACCTCTGAGAAGGTCGTTCAAGGAGTAACATGGCGTACTGGCGTACGTCCACCCTCACTCTGGGGCGGATACTCCTTTGGGTCCTTTCTGCGACATCCTGGAAAATGTTCGACAGAAAGGCCTTTCCTTTTAAGGAAAGATGTAGCCCATCCCTTTGGTAGAGATCATTCCTACCATAAAAGGTGCAGTACGGGTCCACAAAAAGACTCCCTCTTCCGTACACAAATCTGCCAGGCGCCGGTTCAAAGAGACGTTCATCGAGTGAGTGGTCCATGTTGGATCTCTCCTCAGGGGCATCCCGACCACAACACGCATGCGGGTTTTCAGCCCACAGTCGTCCACGGTGCCCACCACCGTGTAAAGGGTTTTATCCGTAGGGCTTACCCGACCTCCTCTCAGGTATAGTTCGTTGCCACTTACCATCAGAGCAACGATGTGGTGGTTACCCTATCCTGGCAGGCAGCTTACCTTCACACTAGTGCGGAGGCGGGCCGCTAGCAGGGGCTGCAGATCCCGTGCTTGAGAATCACCAATAAGTGTGACCCTTGCACATTTGTCTGCAAACGACTGAATCTTTCCTTTCGAAAGCGACTTGCCGGTTTCCTCTTCTTTCTCTACATTGTTCTTCTTCTTCTTCTTCTTCTTCTTGTTCTTTTTCTTGTCTTCCTTTGTTTTCTTTTCTTCTGTTTCTAGTTTCTCTTCTTCTGATTCTACTTTATCGTCCTTTGTCTCCACTTTCTTTTTTTCTCTTTCTACTTTCTCTTCTTCTTTTTCTAATTTCTCTTCTTTCTTCTTTCCCTTATTCCTCTTTCTTTTCTTCTTTTTGTCTCGTTGAGCCAATTCTGCAGGAGAAGACTCCTGCTCTTGGACGTCGGAAGCCTTCTCTTCTTCGCACTCGCCTGAGCATCTGCACCTCTCTGTTTTTAAGAGGTGAACCTCCCTTTTGAGGAGGGAGTTCTCCTTTCTCATTTGAGCGATGCTCTTGCCCAGGCGCTTCTCCAGTTCTCAGAAGTTACAGAAACTGACGGCATCTGTGAGCTCCTTGAAACTCCTTTCCCCGAAGTCTTCACTCCATCTATAAACTTTGCAAATTTTGCAGGTTAGCTTTCGAAACGGAGGACCATTCTTCTTCGCCATCTTAAAAACTCTGGGACCATATGCATTAAAAAAGTTTTTTGCGTGTGATTTTCTCTCGCACTAATCACATCTGCCTATTTCCAGGAGGTTTTCGGTCGTTCGGCCAACATAATCCCTTTGACCAAGCACACAACTCTAAGGTCTCCCCTGGGCCGGACGTCCCCAATCGTGCCGCAGCTCCTAACCTATCAGTACGAGAGCCCCAGTAAACTGGATCTCTGACTCTTCGACAGGGGTGCTTGAGGTGTAACTGACTTTCTACTAAGCCCTACTAATCAACTAAAAACGTCCAGACTTAAGGAAAATAGTAAAGCTAAGTGCCCACGACTTCATCCAAGATCTTTAGCTGATCTGGCAACTAGCAAGGCACAAAAGCTCTCTCACCAAAGAGCAGTTGAGCCTTTGTCACCAAGTAGCGGTTAGGAAAAAGCTTCTAAGAGGTACCTAGCATTTCTCCATTAATCGTACCCCAAACGCCTGAGATCCCTTCAATCTCAGTCTCTTGAAACCTATGAGTGCTCCAAAGCGTTATTTAAAGAGGTTCCAAAGCCTCTCTTCTCACGCGGCATAAGATAGCTGGTGAGGCCCTTATTAATAAACAACTTATGTCTAATAGAGATGAATGTTTGTTTTTTGTTGTTGTTTTTTTTCACAGTTGAAAAGAGTTGGTGAAACTTAGTACTAACAGAATCGAAGAGGTTAGTAGGGAGATGCAATGAGACGCAGAAAAGAAGTGGTAGAGAAGTTTGACAACCCTTAGTCTGGATCCTACTAAAGCTACCTTACTGGCATGGGTGACTCTGCCGGACTAGAAGTCCCCCAGCTTAGCTAGCTTAACTCAAGCAGATCGCGCAAGCTCTCGCACCGACGGCAAGGTGGTTGTTGAAAGAGAAAATAAGAAGGAGATTAGGAGAGAGACACAAATTTATAAGAGAGTCAGAGATTTAGAGATTGATTAATAGAGAGATTAGGAAAAAGATTGTATAGGAGTAAGTGAGCTTACGAGAGACTTAGAGATTAAGAAGATAGATTAAGAAAGATCTTAAAAGAGAGGTAATGAGGGAGAAATTAAGAGAACGAGAATGATTAAGAGAAATAAAATGATCAAGCTAATAAGAGAGATTAAGTGACAATGAATTTACTAGAGAGAAAAATATGAGATATACACATTAAGAGACATTAAAAGATAATAAGATTAAGTGAGACTAAAAAAGAGAGATAGTAATTGTGACAGAAAGCGAGTGATTACGAGAGATAGGGCAGAGAAACAGATTAAAAGAGAAATAGTATGTGAGGAAGAAAAGTAGAGAGAGATTATGAGAGAAATATTATGAGAGACAGATATCAAGAGAGATTACGAGAAAGATTAATATACATATTTAGACAACAAGAGAATATGTGAAAGAGAGATTAAGAGAGAGATTAATAGAGAGAAATTCGGAGAGATATTAAGAGAAAGATTAATAGATATATTTAGAGATAAAGATAGATTATGTGGGACAACTACAGAACCTCAGAAACAAGGATCAGCAAAGACGAGAAAGATAAAGAGAGAGAGAAATTCGGAGAGAGATTAAGAGACAGATTAATAGAGAAAGAGAGATTATGTCGGCGAAAGATTAAGAGAGATAGATTAATAGAGATTTAGCGAGAATGAGAGATTATTTCAAAGAAAGATTTAAAGAGGGAGAGGAAGATTAATTAAGAAAGAGATGATGAGAGAGATTAAGAGAGAAAAATATTAAGAGAGCGAAGGGTTAAGTGAGAAACATATTAAGAGAGGGAGAGAGAGAGAGCGAGATATCAAAAGAGAGATTAAAACTCACAAATTAAGGGAAACCAATTAAGAGAGATTGATAAAGATAGACATTTTAAGAGAGATTGAGAGAAATTAAAACAAAGAGCTTAAGAGAGAGAGGATTTAGGAGCGAAAGACTAGGGCAGAAAGGTATTAAGAGAGAGAGAGAGTAAGATAGAGTGAGATTAAGAGGAGATTGAAATTAAGAAATTATGAGATATATTAATAGAGACACTTAAGTGAGACAAGGACAAAATCAGAATTAAGGTAAGAGACATTAATTAAGAGAGAGATGTAATATGAGTAAGTGAGAGAGTAAGTGAGTGAGATTTAGAGAGAGATATTAACAGAGGGATGGAGAGTAAGAGAGAAATTTAAAGACATATAGATATTAATAAATAGCTAGATTAGCAAAGAGAATTACAGAACTACAGAAATAGGAACCAGCAAAGGCCCTAAGGTCCGCTCAAGGCCAGTCCGCTTACACATTCTAATGTTAGTGTATCATGCTTTTTTTTTCATGCTGTTTTTTTGTTATATATATATATATATATATATATATATATATATATATATATATATATATATATATATATATAATATATATATATATTTTTTACACTATTTCAACTTTACGGTACACACTTATCTACATGTGTACCCTTGACATGCAGGTTTAGCTATCCCTCAAATACACTAACATAACACGCTTTTTCGAACCGGGAAGGGGGGGGGGGCGTGATAGGACAGTACTCTCTTCTCCCGCAGGCGTCGCCTGCTAGTGATGAAAATAATATACTTAGAGGACAGACAGAAAAAGAAAAGGGGAATTCACATTCACTCCATGCATGGAGGCGTCGCTGGCATCATTCTATTCATCATTTCAATTTAATCCTCAACTCCTTAGAATATATAACGTTTTAATCTGTGCTCCTACTACGTTATATTTACGCCATTGAAGTACTCATCAAGTCAGTTTTTGAACATATTAACTGACGTGCTTTCAACTACACGGTTGGGAAGGCCATTCCACGTTTGCGTGATTTTAAATGTGAAGTAATTTTGGGCTATAGTAGAGTTAAAACGCTTGTTAACTAATTTTAAACCATTTTAGAGTGTGTTGGCCCTTTCGTCCAGCTCGAAAATAGTCTGTAATCAATATTAGTAAATCCTTTTAAGATTTTGAATAATTCTATCAATTGTCCACGTAATCGTCTACTTTCAAGTGATAGTAGGTTTAATGCGCGTAGTCTATCTTCGTACGGTTTGTTTCGGATTTCAGGAATTAGTTTCGTAGCCCGACGTTGCACTCTTTTTAACTGCGCTATATCCTTATTTAGGGAGGGACACCAAAGGAGAGAGGGAGTGAGATTAACAGAGAGAAAATTAGGAGAGATATAGAGATGGATTAAGAGAGAGACAGAAAGATTTAGAGAGGTGAGAGAGATTAAGGGAAAGGAGGGTAAAGATATATTTTGAGAGATAAATAGAGATATATATTAAGAAAGATTAAAAGAGAGAGTTTATGAGATATATTAAGAGATTAAGAGAGAAAGAATAAGAAGGTGTGAGGTAAAGTGAGCAGGATTAAGACAGAGAGACAGAGATAGTGAGAGAAATTAAAAGAATGAGAGACATTGAGACATACAGTAAGATGCAGAAAGATATTTAGAGAAAACAGAATCTAAGAGAAAGAGATTAAAAGAAAGAGAGATTGAAAGGGAGAGATCAAGATAGATAGAGATTAAGAGAAAGATAATAGAAGACAGATTAAAAGAGAGGGAAAGAGATTATTAGAGAGAGCCTAAGAGAAAGAGAGATTAACAAAGAGAGAAAGAATAAAAGAGAAAATAGGAGATAGAAAGAGATTAAGAGATAGAGAACATTAGTAGATAGATTAAAAACAAGGAGTAACAACAAGGAAAGAAGGTATCCTAGTAATCTTACGGTCCATTCAAGGAGGATACCTTTGGACTAGCAATCGAGCGGACACATGGCTGCTCAATTGTTTTGAGTCCCTAAACGGCCACTTTTCAAGACCTTGTCTAGTCTTGACTTAAACTGGTCAACAGATTTACTGTTGACAACTTCCACAGGAAGTGCGTTCCACTTACCGCAGATACTGTAGGTGACAAAATTTCCACACAGATTGCGGTTGGAACGCTTCAGTTAAAGTTTGAAGCCGTGATTGCGCGTTCTGTTCTCACTCAGTGTGAAAATATCCCGGTAGTCATCATTGTCGAACCTTCGAAGTATTTTGAAAACCTCGATGAGCTGACCACGCAGTCTACGGGTTTCCAGCGAGAACAGATCTAGTTCCCTTAGTCTATCCTCATAACTTTTATGTCGGATAGAGGGAATCAGCTTGGTTGCCCTGGCTTGTACGCGTTCCAATCTGGCGATGTCCTTTCGAAATAAAGGACTCCAAAATTGTACGGCATACTCCAGGTGCGGTCGGACAAGTGAGTTGTACAAACACAGTACAATCTCCTTATTCCGATATCCAAACTGGGGCTTTATATAACCTAGCAACCTTTGGGCCTTTTTCTCCGCCTCAATGCACTGTTTCGAGAACTTGAGGTCACTAGTGATTGTTACACCCAAGTCCTTCTCATTGTTAGTGAATTCAATAGCAGTGCCCTTAAGGATATACTGAGATTGGGGGTTTCTGTGGCCGATATGCATCAATTTGAAAATTTTCACGTTAAAAGGCATTTGCCACGTGTCCGACCACTCCCCAATCTTCCCAAGATCTTCCTGCGGGTGGGAAGTATTTCCATCCTTTGCAACGTTCATACCAAGCTTGGTATCGTCGGCAAATTTAGAAATCTTGGAAACCATGTCACCGTCCATGTTGTTGACGTAGATGATGAATAGTAGTGGTCCCAGGACAGAACCTTGAGGCACCCCGCTGTTAACGGGCACCCACTCAGAAGCCTGTCCATTTACCACCACCCGTTGCCGTCTGCCACTTAGCCAGTTCTCGATCCAGCTGGCTACTTTTCAGTCTATGCCCAGCGCTCGCACTTTCTGAAGAATGCAGCGGTGTGGTACCTTATCAAAGGCTTTCTGAAAGTCTAAGTACACCACATCCACCGCTTTGTCCCGATCGTGCTTAATGAAGACGAAGTGGAAGAATTCCACAAGGTTCGTCAGGCATGACCGTTGCCTTCGGAAGCCGTGCTGGGAACTCCTCAGTAGCAGGTTTGACTCTAAATACGACGTCATTTTTTCCACCATTATGCTTTCCATAAGTTTACCGACTATCGAATTCAGACTGATAGGTCGGTAGTTCGACGGTTGGTTACGGTCTCCTTTCTTGAAGATAGGAGTCACATCCGCTTCACGCCAGTCTCTAGGAACGCATTCGGTCCGGATTGACATGTTGAAGATTGCGCTCAGGTGTCGTGACACTTGATCAAGCACTTCTTTCAACACTTTAGGTAGAAACCCATCCGGGCCAGGTGACTTATTCGTCATTAGGTCAGTGATCTTCTTTTTGATTTCTCTTTCGGTGAAGTCCATATCCCCCAGCTTTTCCCCCGAGTAGGAATCCGTCAGGCGGGGGATGGGACCACACTCTTCAGTAAACACTGAAG
Organism: Ceratothoa steindachneri; assembly: GCA_963969495.1. Taxonomy (NCBI): domain Eukaryota; kingdom Metazoa; phylum Arthropoda; class Malacostraca; order Isopoda; family Cymothoidae; genus Ceratothoa; species Ceratothoa steindachneri. The sequence goes on along the minus strand of OZ018322.1, from coordinate 120,587,424 downwards.
AGAAGTAGTCGTTGAGGAGGTTAGCATTTTCTGCATTTGAATGCTTTAATGTCCGCTCCCGATTTCTCAAAGGGCAAATCGTTCGACGAATTGGTTTATGGCTGTTCACATATCCAAAAAACTTCTTGGGATTCTCTTTACAGAGTCTCGCCACTTGGAGTTCCTCAGACCGCTTAACCACCCTTATGCTGGACTTCACTCTCCTTGCTAGCCTCCAGTATTCGTCAAAGTCACACGAGATCTTCGATTGCCGGTACACGGTTCTCTTCTCCCTAAGCAGTTGGCTAATTTCTCGATTAAACCACCTGGGTTGAACAGAAGACCGACAGGGGCATTTCAGAGGGATGAAACGTGATTGAAGACTCATAAATGTGGTTTTGAAACTATTCCACGAGTATTCAACAGCATCGCACACTTCCAGCCTCGTGTCAGTCAGTCGAGCACAAAGACCTGCAAAGTCTGCTCTTTTCAAATCAAGTTTCCTCGATTTACTAGTTACAGGCCCTGCCTTCGGGACTTTGACTACAAATCTAATTAGTCAGTGGTCACTGCCACCGAGTTCTTCGCCAACAGAGAGGTCCTCAACGATGTCATCCTCAGAGGTGAAAAACAAGTCAAGGATATTGTCTCCTCTCGTTGCCTCTCTCACCCATTAAATCAGGAACTCGTTGTTCGCGAACTCCAGGAGTAGTGCGTTCTCGCCACAGGGTTCTCTGGTTTCTTAGTCAACTTGTGTGTTGAAATCTCCCATGACGATACACACTCTGTCTTCCACAAGTTCTCCTAGTACCTGGTACAGATTTCTGTCCTTTTCAATGAGTTGGGCAGGAGGTCTATAAAGCACCAGGGTCCTGTATTTAGCAGGACCTTCCTCTAGGTAAACACCTAGTAGTTCATGGTCGGATACGATGTTGAAATCCGTTGAGTTGAGAGTATCCTTGACATAAACATCAAACCGCCACCCTCTCTGTCTGGCCTATATTTCAGCAAGAGCTGGTAACCGTGAATCGTCAATTCAACTTCAAAATCTCGGCTTGAGGTTTTTATCCACGACTCCGTTATGGCCACCATCTCCAGTTCTTCTGTTGCTACGAGGCCACGAAGTTTTAAAAACTTGTTTCTGATAGACCTTGCATTAAACAGAAAAACTTTGAGGGAGTCCCCAACTGTTGGACTCCCTACACTCTTCCGTTTCCCGCTTTCTTTCTCTGTGGCGGGGTCACTACCCTCTTTGTGACTTCAGAAAAGGTCGTTCCTGGAGTAACACGGGTGTAGTGGCGTACGTCCTCCTTTACTCGGGGTCTGACACTTCTTTGGGTGCGCTCCACAACATCCTGGATCATGTTGGCGAGTACAGCTTTCCCTTCAAAGGAAAGATGCACTCCGTCCCTTTTGTACAGGTCATTTCTCCCGTGAAAGCTGCGGTAGGGGTCTACAAAAAAGACCCCTTCCACCGTACAAAGATCTCCCAGGCGTTGGTTTATGGACACGTTCCTCGCGTGAGCATTGCGGGATGGACCTCGTCTTGGGAGTATCCCGACCACGACACGTCTGCGGGTTTTTAGCCCACAGTCGTCAACTCCTCCCATAATCGTGGTCAGGATCTTCCCGCTGGCGCCTACTTTACCTCCTCGTAGGTAAAGATCGTTGCCACTTGCCATCAGGGCAACTACTAATTTCTCAGAGATGTGAGATTTCTCAGCCCCTACCCTTATAGCTCCGTTCCCCTTTCCTGGAAGGCAGCTTACCTTCACACTGATGCGAAGGCGGGCCGCTAGCAAGGGTTGAAGATCCTGCGCTTGGGCACCCTCGCGCATTTGGGTTCAAAGGAGAGAGGCTTTCCTTTCAGTATGGGCTCTTTCGATTCCTCTTTCTTTCCCACTTTTCGGGTTTTTTTCTTCTTCTTTTTCTTCTTCGTTTTTTCTTCCGTTTCTACTTTCTCTTCTGTTTTATCTACTGTTTTTCCTTTCTTTCTCTTCCTTTTCTTATTTTTGACGCCCTGAGTAACCCCAGCAGCAGCTGGCTCTGGGACCTCGGATGGATGGCCTATCTCTATAGACGCGGTGCTTGAGGGCTCAACAGAGGAGGCATCGGCGTCGTTGGGAGTTTCTCGATGGTCTTGCTCTACCTTGGTGGCTGTCATCTCTGCAATGATGGCTTCGAGACGACGGATTTAAGTCACATGCTCAGATTCGAGGAATTTCACCCTTTATTCCAGTCGTCGAGTTTTTTCCGCAGAAGATTTAAAAACTTCCTTAAGCTCCTGAAGTTCTGCCCTTAGGACGCAGTCCGTGCAGATACTTCCAGGGTGGCATTTTGAGAAACACCCCTCCGGAAAATATACGCACCACTTGTCCTTTTGGCATTTCGAGCAGGTATAGTTTAACGCACCAGGTCCTTTCTTTCCAGTCATGCTGAACACTTTATATCTCTGAATACTTTATGACTACTCAATAAAAAAGAAAGGGGGTGGTGAGTTCGTCCCGCGTGAGTCGCTCCCGCCTATCGATCGGAGAGGTTTCTGATCTTTCAGAAGGCACGCTCCTTGTGCTGCTGTTCGTCCGCCTGAGTCGTCAAACCTTGGCGTGCCGTGGCTTCCAACCAAGCAGAACTGACGATACCCGAAGGGGCCATCGATTTCTCATTAGGTGAACAACGGAGCACACCCCGTACTAAACTCCTTCAAGTTCCCTTCACGACGGCCAGGATCTCGGAGCAGCGTTCAATGGACTTCCCGCCACACCATTAGACTTGACCCAAGGCTTTTTATTGGCCTGACAACCAACCTGGGAACAAAGGGCCGTCACCTCGGACCGATGCTACCAGAGGCACCCGTCAACGGGCACTGAAGATGGTCAATAATTACGCGCCAGGGAAGGGGGTAACGGGGCACTATCCTCATCCCATTCATCGTGCCCCAACGCCTAGGACACCTCTAGTCCTAGTCTCTCACAACCAGTGAGCGTCGATTGGCGTTGTTTATAGAGGTTCCAAAGCCTCTCTTCTGACGCATGAGGTAGCTGCCAGGTCCTTATATGTGGAAATATGGAAAAAAAGGGTAAGAGTGACATGATAGGAGTTGGCTTATTTTTTTTGGTATAAGTGGGAGAGATAGGATAAAAGTTAAGAAGGAGAAAGATAGAGTAGGAAAATGAAGGAATGACTCTGAAACCTCGTTTCCTACCAAATCGACAAGGAAAGTCCAACTAGGGGTACCCAAAAGAGACGTACCCCCGCCGAAATAGCTCAAAAAGTCAAAGGTACACACAAGCTCTCTTCCCGCGACAAGGGGGCGTCACCTCTCCCTCTACTGAGAGAGAGAGAGAGAGAGAGTAACAACAAGGAGTAACAACAAGGAAAGAAGGTACCCTAGGAGGCCTTACGGTCCATTCAAAGAGTGTACCTTTGGACTAGCAATCGAACAGGCACATGGCTGTTCAATTGTTTTGCGTCCCTAAACGGCCACTTTTCAAGACTTTGTCTAGTCTTGACTTGAACTGGTCAACAGATTCACTGTTGACAACTTCCACTGGAAGTGCGTTCCACTCACCGCAGATACTGTAAGTGAAAAGATTTCCACACAGATTGCGGTTGTAACGCTTCAGTTCAAGTTTGAAGCCGTGAGAGAGAGAGAGAGAGAGAGAGAGAGAGAGAGAGAGAGAGAGAGAGAGAGAGAGTCACAAGGAGTCACAAGGAAAAGAAGTACCCTAGAAGACCTAACGGTCCATACGAGAGGGTACTTGTTACGAGTCAGGGACTCGTGAGCCTGTCAGCGAACCAGGACTTTATCCAGGCGCCTTTTGAACTGCTCCACAGAGTCGCTGTTCACGACTTCTGGCGGAAGCGCGTTCCACTCGTTGCAGATACTGTAACTGAAGAAGTTCCCGCATCTGTCCCGGTGATAACGCGGCAGCTCAATTTTGTAGCCGTGGTTTCTCGTTACGCCCTCGCTTAGTTGGAACATGTCCCCGTTGCCTACGTGGTCAATACCTCGGAGGATTTTGAAGACCTCGATTAATTGACCGCGCCGTCTTCGGGTTTCCAGTGAGAAGAGGTTTAGTTCTTCTAGGCGGGCTTCGTAACTTTTGTGCCTGATCGAGGGGATCAGTTTGGTCGCCCTGGCTTGTACTCGCTCCAGTCGGGCGATGTCCTTCCGAAGGGATGGACTCCAAAACTGGACTGCGTACTCCAGGTGAGGTCGGACCAGGGAATTAAAGAGAGTGAGAACGATTTCCCTGTTCCGATACCCAAACTGTCGCTTGATATACCCCAAGATTCTCTGGGCTTTCTTCTCCGCCTCGATGCACTGCTTGGAAAACTTGAGGTCGCTGGTGATCACGACTCCCAAGTCTTTTTCCATGTCTGTGCTCTCGAGCGCCGAGTTTTTGAGGCTGTAGACGGCTTGGGGATTTCTGTGGCCGATGTGCATCACCTTGCACTTTTCGACATTGAACGGCATTTGCCATTTGTCTGACCACTCCCCGAGTTTCCTCAAGTCGGCTTGGAGTCTCTCGACGTTTTCCGCGTCTGCCACGTTCACACCTAGTTTGGTATCGTCGGCAAATTTGGAAATCCTCGCAGTTATGCCATCATCTATGTCGTTTACATAGATGATGAAGAGTAGGGGGCCCAGCACGGAGCCTTGGGGAACGCCGCTTGTTACCGGTAGCCAACCGGACTTTTGCCCGTTCACCACTACTCGCTGCCTTCGACTATGCAGCCAGTTTTCGATCCAGTCACCTACAGAGAGAGAGAGAGAGAGAGAGAGAGAGAGAGAGAGAGAGAGAGAGAGAGAGAGAGAGAGAGAGAGAGAGAGAGAGAGAGAGAGAGAGAGAGAGAGAGAGAGAGAGAGAGAGAGAGAGAGAGAGAGAGAGAGAGAGAGAGAGAGAGAGAGAGAGAGAGAAAAAAAAAAAAATTAAGAGAGTGAGTTTAAGAAAAGCTGGGTAAAAAAGCATAAGAAAGAGGACGAGAGAAAGAAACATAGGGCGAGAGAGTAAAAGATAGAGAATAAAATAGAGAGAAATCAAGAGATTAAAAGAGAGATTATAGATTTCTGTAATTCTTAACTGAGGAATCTGGTTTCGGATGCAATTGGCTTCCATTTTGACCTGTTGATGGAATCCACTTACTTCCCTCATACTCTTTCTTTAGATAGGTTGGTAGGTACGTAGTAGGTAGGAAGGTAGACAGGTAGGTGGATAGGGAGGAAGTTAGGTAAGTAGGAAGGTAGGGAGGTAGGTGGAGAGGTAGGAAGGTAGGTAAGTAAGTGTAGGAAGGGAGGCAGGTAGGTGGATAGGTAGGTACGTAGGTTAGAGGGTATGTAGGTAGGTATTCATGTAGGTCAGTATGTAAGTTTTTATCACACTATGTATCTATTTATGTAAGTAGGTAGGAAGGTAGGTAGGTAAGTAGGTATGTAAAAACGATAGGTACGTAGGTATTTATGTATGTATGTAAGTAAGTATGCATGCATGCATGTATATATGTAGTTAGCTAGGTAGGTACATATGTAGGTACTTTATGAGGTATAAAGGCAGGTAAGTAAGTAAGTATGATTATATGTAGATAAGTAGGTACGTAGTTAGGTTGGAAGGTAGGTAAGTAGGTAAGTAGTTAGTTGGGTAGTTAGGTAGGTGTAGGTACATAGTTAGGTATGTAGGTGGCTAAGTAGATAGGTCGATCGGTGGGTAGGTAGTTACGTCGGTATCTAGGTAGGTCGGTGGGTGGGTAATTATGGAGATAGGTATGTATGTAGGTATTTAGTTAGATAAGTAGTTAATTCGGTAGATATGTTGGGTGGGAGGTAGCTGGTAAGCTATGTATGTTTTATGTAGGTAGGTAGGTAGGGAAGACAGGTACGAGTAAGTAAATGAAAGCAGGTAAGTAAAGGAAGGCAGGTAAGTAAAGGAATATATATAGGTAAGGGAAAGCAGGTAAGTAAAGGAAGATATATAGGTAAGGGAAAGCAGGTAAGTAAAGGCAGATATAAAGGTAAAGGAAGGCAGGTAAGTAAAGGAAGGCAGGGAAGTAAAGGAAGGCAGGTAAGTAAAGGAATGCATCTAAGTAAAGGAAAGTAGGTAAGTAAAGGAAAGCAGGTAATTAATTTAAGGCAGGTAAGTAAAGGAAGGCAGTTAAGTAAAGGAAGGCATGTATTTAAAGAAAGGCAGATAAATAATGGAAGTCAGGTATGTAAAATAAGGCAGGTAAGTAAAATAAGGCAGGTAATTAAAGGAGGACAGGTAAGTAAAGGAAGGTAGTTAAGTAAAGGAGGGCAGTTTAGTGAAGCAAGGCAGGTAATTAAAGGAAATCATGTAACTAAAAGATGGCAGGTAAGTAAAGGAAAGCAGGTCCCTAAAAGAAGGCAGGCAAGTAAAGGAAGGCAGGTAAATAAAGGAGAGCAGGTAAGTAAAGGAACGCAGGTATTAAAGGAACGCAAGTAAGTATGTATGTATTATCCCAGGTGAGTCAAAAAGTTCTCCAACAAATGTCCTAAAATGTTACTTTTCAGCCTAACTTAATCATGTATCTCTCAAAGCTCCATTTTCTTGTCTCTTTCCTTCTGCAATCTCTCCTTCCACCGCTAAATTCCCTCCTTTTGTCGAATCGGTGTGGTTGTCTCTGACACGGAGCAATCACCTGCTTTTTGGCTTCATCTCACGATTGGAATCGGCTGCCTTTCGGGGGTTGATTTAATTTTGATAGGGCCGGACCGAGGCATATGCAAACAAATCGATCGCTTAGGACCCTCCTACGCGACCAGGGGGCACCTACGAGCGCTTGAAATGTCAAGACGACATGATGAAACATTTTTAAATAAAAGAAAAGCAATAAGTAATAATTTAAATGAAATGGTATTACCGAAAAATCGATTTTTATATCATTTGCAGAGTTGGTACAATAATATGTAGGTTAATCCAGCTTTTGCCGCTGTGCAACCAGATTCAACGTCATTTGAGTGGTTGACTTTTAATGTTGAAAGTCAGATAGGTGGACAAGTCGGCTGTAAAACCATGTCTCAAATCAGAAGTTATCCGTCGGGCGCTAACAAGCGCCTATAACTAACGTGCTAATATGCTACCACTCAACAAAAAAAAATGTTACCGGTTAAAATATTAACTACGAATAATGCAGATGATAGTGGATGTTTTACATTGACAGTGTAGCCTATGAAATGATCAGTTATCTAGTGTGGTTGTGATGCTGTGCGGGGGCCCCCAAATAAAATTCTGCTTAGGGCCCCATAAAGCTTGGGCCGGCCCGAAATTTTGGGAACAGAAAAAAAGTCGGAGGGGGCTAAATCAGGGTTTTTAGGGGGATGTGCAAGAAATTTTCATCGAATTTCGCGTATCACAGCGCTGACAGCCTTCGCAGAATGCTCTGGGTTAACCTTAGCAGCCTTCGTAGAATGCTCTGGGTTAGCTTTGGCAGCCTTGGCAGAATGCGCTGAGTTAACTTTGACAGCCTTCGCAGAATGCTCTGAGTTAGCCTTGGTAGCCTTCGCAGAATGCTCTGGGTTAGCCTTGGCAGCCTTCGCAGAATGCTCTGGGTTAGCTTTGGCAGCCTTCGCAGAATGCTCTGAGTTAGCCTTGGCAGCCTTCGCAGAATGCTCTGGGTTAGCGTTGGCAGCCTTCGCAGAATGCTTTGGGGTATTGTCATGGTGAAACAAATTTAGAATGGTCAAACTTAACCTAATTATTCGAGAAGCATCAAAGACATGTTTGAACATAAATTACCTTGTAAAATATTGCGCATTTTGAAATTATGACCTTTGTCTTAGAACTTTGTGGCTCACCTTCGTATGTATGTATATATGTAGGGAGATAGGTAAGTACGTATTTAGGTAGGTTGATAAAGAGATACAGATATGCAGAGAAAGAAAGATTGAGAGATATAATGAAATATTCGGAGACGTACAGAAACAGAGAAACGTAGTCATAGTCAGGCAGTTGTAGACAGTCAGACAGGCAATGAGAGACACAAACAAATAATGAAAATTAGTCAAACATTTGAGAATGTTAAACGTGTAAGAGCTGGCAATGGTTATTGGAACATCTCCAGGCGCACAGAGGAACACAATACTGTGAGACTAAAGAGAACATCCTCGTGGGACACTGCCAAATGAGAGCAAAAGAGCAATATCGCAGAGAGGCAAATGGTCCAAGAGCCGTAAAAAAGGCAATACGATACAAGTTCCGAGCATATATGACTCACAATCTTCAGCAAAGTCAGGGAAATTGCAGCCGAATCCGGAATTTTAAATCTTCTTCACCCCTCCCCCCTCTTCTTCCAATCCATATATGGCAAAGTTTCCAAATTTCCTTCGAAACAAAAACGTGACGGTTTCTTAATTTTTTGAGGCTAAGTTAGTTTCAAATGTTAAAATTGGCTAATATAGGTTTGTATGTTTTTTTCGACTTGCTCATAAAACGAATTCTGCTGAGGAAAAACCAGCCTGGAATTTTTATGGACTTTTTTTATTAAAAAAATAAAGGATAGCAACAGCGAGATCGGATCATAATTTTTGTAAAGAAAAGTTTGTAAGTTGAAGTTAGGTGAAGGGAAAATTGTGAGCTACATACTTCTGAGTTGCTTAAATTGGAGGCTACAACATGATGTTTATGGATGGGAATATTTGACTCATTCCTAAGACAACAACGCAACATAGGAGCTCTCGCTATTCTAGCAGATATGCCGTTGGCTATCTAAAGTCTAGGTGTCGGGTTCAATCCAATGCGAGAGCGTAAAAAACCATCACCCCACGTAGAGGTCCGACCTTCGATTGATGGACGCGCTTTGCGTAACCTTGTGGGATAGGTAGCTCTTGCACACATTATCAAACGAATAGCCAACTACAGCGCTGTCTTTCCTCTCGTCTTCGCAACATAACACGCACACTCTTACTTTTGCCCAAGTAATCCTGCCGATGGTTAGTTGTATCTACTATGTACCCCTGTTGTTGAACACTTCCTTCCCCCCTTCACCCGAAGATTTCTACTTGATGGATGGTTGGTGTCAAAAAACACAAATACTTCATGGCATCTTGCCCCGACCTCGACACGAGGCCCGGTCCATGGTTCTCTCTGGCTCAGTTAGCAATTGTCATGCTGATATTTATGTTGACTTCATTTCCTGGTGGGGCTGGAGTGGATGTCCGTTCTGGACATGACCTGGATGGTTGTTATATCCTTACCTAAATTATATGTCGCTAGTAGATCCATGCAAAAACGATCACTTTAATCTATCTCTTCCAGCTGGACTTTGGAAGCAATAGGGTTGGCTTGTTTCGGCATATTCGCTTTCATTTTGCAAGAGAAGTAAACATCCTTTTTGAAGATCAAAAAAGATTTTGTATATAGTTATCTGAAAGAAGTTAAAGTGATAAAAATATTTGTAAGGCCTCTTCCACTGAAGTCCGGGATGGCGGTAAAATCAATTTTGGACTCCAGCTCATCAAATTCACCTTAAGCTCAGAATTTGATAATTAATAGTAAGGAGAATAGGATTAATATTTCGAAAACTGTAACCACTTAAAATTTTTTATTATTTGTATTATGTCAAACACAGTTTTGCGAATGAAATATAGTGAGTGGTCGATGTTATCCATAACACTATATTTTAAGAAGGGATTTTTTAGAGGGTTAGAATTATAATATTTTTTTTTCTTTTCTTTTCTTTAGAGCCCATCTGTCGACTGCCCACTTGGGCATAAGTCGCCGGAAATACGACAGCCTAGAACTAGGCTACTTCAAAATAAAATAATGAAAAAATAACAATGATAAATATTGGAAAAACTTAACAATTAGGAAGCAACCTCCAGCGTCGGGGGGAGGTCCCCCTCACCCCGGTGCAGGAGCGTGAAACCTACAAAGAAAAACAAAAAACAAAAAAATAGAACCTACTTAAATAAAGGAAAGAAGCCCGGCCTCCCCCCAAAAGTCAACAAGTCCACAAGTCAATGTGCACGAACTCGTCCCAAGTAAAGGGACAGGCGGTAGCGACCACGCACATCCGGGTACCGGGACAGGTAACGTGCGCGAAGATCACCCATATTGGGACATTCGACAAGAATGTGCCGAACAGTATGGGGGACGACGCAGTCGTCACAATAGGGCACAGGCGAGCGCTCCATCAAATAGCGATGCGTCACACGAGTGTGTCCGATTCGGAGACGACAAAAAGCGACTTGAAGCCGTCGCGGAATTGGGGTATAAGTCCATGGGAATAGTCGCGGCACAATGGCAAGCAACATTAAGTTCCCTTCGACCGTCTCCCATCTTCTTTGCCAAGCAGTGCGAAGAGCTGCCCGTATTCCTGCCATGTAGTCTGTGTGAGGAAGAGCGAAACGCTGGTCAGGTCACAGAATCCTCGCGGACTCTTTGGCGCCCTCATCGACGCGCTCATTCCCCGCAATTCATAAATGTCCAGGAACCCAGCAGAAGATAATCTCGACATCTGCTTGGCTCGCCAAAACCGCGGCGTCACGGATATCGCGAACCAGGGGGTGCGGAGATTCCACTGCCCCGAGAGCGCTCAAGGCGCTTTGTGAGTCGCTATAGATCACAATCCGGTCTCCGAAACGGGCACGTCACGTGATCTCCCGTACCGAGTGGTGTATTGCAACCAGTTCGGCCGTGAAAACAGACGCAGCGCCTGGTAGAGCCCTGCTGACTTCAAACTGAGGGAACACGACGTAGAAGCCGACCCCTCTTGGGACTTGGAGCCATCCGTATACACTGGCACGGTTCCAGCGTGACACGAGGTGTGCTCCAAAAAGACCGAACGCAATACTCCCGGCGCAGTACAAGCTTTGAGAGCAGAGGCGTGGCGAGAAATAGCCAAATGTGGTACCCTTCAGGGTGGTGTCCTGGGAAGAACCAGGGGCGCCACCGGCCCGAGAGCTATACCTACCTCTCGAAGGAGTTTCCTGGCCCTAAACACAAAGGGTTTAGGGTATAACTAGCGTCTCTCGGCGGCATAGGCACCATCGAGATCAGCTGCAGATGCAGGGAAAGCTGTTGGTGACTGAAGGAGGCGCCGGGCTAGAGCGTACAGGCGGGTGATGCACTGCACACGGCGCAGAGCGAGTGGCATCTGCCCAGCATCGACCAACAGGCTCTCAATGGAGGAAATGCGGAAGGCACCTGTCGCAAGGCGAAGGCCAGTGTGGTGGATCGAATCCACCTTCCGCAATAAACACTCGGCTGCGGATGCATAAAACTCGCATCCGTAGTCGAGCTTCGAACTAACAAAGGATCGATAAAAAAGTAGGGCAGTAGCCCTATAAGCACCCCAAGAGCTGAATGTCACGGAACGGAGAATATCTATGGCGTGGGTACAAGAGACCCTAAGGCTGCGAATATGAGCCTCCCAGGTGAGGCGTCAGTCGAAATCAAGACCAAGGAAACGGTGCGATTCCACCACATCCAGGCGCACCTCATTAAGAAACAAATCTGGGTCGGGGTGAAGCCGTGGGTGGCGGCAGAAATGCACGACCTTAGTCTTGGCCAAAGAAAACCAAAACCTGTGCGCTTCGGCATAGCGAGAGACGCGGTTCAATGCCTGTTGGAGTCGACGCTCCAGGGTTGGCATCTGGGCCGCGCCAAAAGAGATCGAAAGGTCGTCCACGTAGAGCATAGCGAGAACATCTTCCGGCAGCACAGAGGTGATGCCGTTGCTGCTAAAGGCAAAGAGTGTAACACTGAGGATACTTCCCTGCGGGACACCCTCTTTCTGCTGTTTTGGGCCAGAGAGGGCTCATCCCACCCGTACGTGAAATCGACGATCTCGCAAAATTCAGATATAAAGATTGGGAGGCGTTCCCTCGTCCCCATCGTGTGGAGAGTCTCCATGATACCGTATCGTCATGCGTTATTATAGGCCGTCTCTAGATCGAAAAACAACTTGGCGTAGTGCTGTCTACGAAGGAAAGCCTCACAGACGGATTTTTCCAGTCGGAGCAGAGCATTCGACGTGGAGTGGAACTTGCGGACGCCGCACTGTGCAATTTTTTTTTTTTAATTTTATGGAGCCCATCTGGCAACTACCCCCTTGGGCATAAGTCGCCAAAAAACACGACAGCCTAGAACTAGGCTACTTTAAAGTAAAAATATGAAAACTTAACAATGATATAAATTGAAAAAACTTAACAATCGAAGCAATCTCCGGCAGCGGGGGGAGGTCCCCCTCACCCCGATGCAGGAGAGTGCAACCTACAAACAAAACAATAACAAAAAAAGGAACCTTAAAAGAAGGGGAGAAGGCCGGCCTCCCCCCAAAAGTCAATAAGTCCACCAGTCATGGTGCAGGCACTCGTCCCGAGTACAAGGGACAGGCGGTAGCGACCCCGCCCATCCCGGTACCGAGACAGGTATCGTGCGCGAAGATCACCTAGACTGGGACATTTGACAAGAATATGCCGAACAGTCTGGGGGACGACGCAGTCGTTGCAATAGGGCGCATGCGAGCGCTCCATCAAGTAGCGATGCGTCACACGAGTGTGTCCGATTCGAAGACGACAGAAAGCAAACTGAAGCCGCCGCGGCATTGGGGGATAGGTCCATGGGAACAGTCGCGGCGCAATGGGACGCAACTTTAAGTTCCCTTCGACCGTCTCCCATCTTCTTTGCCAAGCAGTCCGAAGAGCTGCCCGTATTCCTGCCATGTAGTCGGTGTGAGGAAGAGCGAAACGCTGGTCCGGTCGCAGAGTCCTCGCGGACTCTTTGTCGCCCTCATCGGCGCGCTCATTCCCCGCAATTCCTACATGTCCAGGAGCCCAGCAGAAGATAATCTCGACATCTGCCCGGCTCGCCAAAACCGTGGCGTCACGGATATTGCGAACCAGAGGATGCGGAGATTCCAATGCCCCGAGAGCACTCAGGGCGCTTTGCGAGTCGTTATAGATCACAATCCGGTCTCCGAACCGGGCACGTCGCGTAATCTCCCGTACCGAGTGGTGTATTGCCACCAGCTCAGCCGTGAAGACAGACGCAGCGCCTTGTAGAGCCCCGCTGACTTCAAACAGAGGGGATACAGCGTGGAAGCCGACCCCCTCTTGGGACTTGGAGCCATTCGTATACACTGGCACGGTTTCAGCGTGACACGATGTGTGTTCCAAAAAGGTCGAACACAATACTCCCGGCGCAGTACAAGCTTTGGAAGCAGAGGCGTGGCGACAAATAGCCAAATGTGGTACCCTCCAGGGTGGCGTCCTGGGCAAAACCAGGGGCGTCACCGGCCCAAGAGCAATATCTACATCTCGAAGGAGTTTCCTGGCCCTAAACCCAAAAGGCTTAGGGTATGACTGGCGTCTCTCGACGGCATAGGCACCATCGAGATCAGCTGCGGATGCAGTGAGAGCTGTTGCGACTGAGGGAGGCGCCGGGCCCGCGCGTACAGTCGAGTGATACACTGCACGCGGCGCAGAGCGAGTGGCATCTCCCCAGCATCGACCAACAGGCTCTCAATGGGGGAAGTGCGGAAGGCACCGGTCGCAAGGCAAAGGCCGGTGTGGTGGATCGAATCCACCTTCCGCAATAAACGCTCGGCTGCGGATGCATAAAACTCGCATCCGTAGTCGAGCTTCGAACGAACAAAGGATCGATAAAAAAGTAAGGCAGTAGCCCTATCAGCGCCCCAAGCGCTGAACGTCACGGAACGGAGATTGTCTATGGCGCGGGTACAAGAGACCCTAAGGCTGCGAATATGAGCCTCCCAGGTGAGGCGTCGGTCAAATACAAGACCAAGGAAACGGTGCGACTCAACCACATCCAGGCACACCCCTTTAAGAAACAAATCTGGGTCGGGGTGAAGTGGCGGCAGAAGTGCACCACCTTAGTCTTGGCCAAAGATAACCGAAACCTGTGCGCTTTGGCATAGCGAGAGACGCGGTTCAATGCCTGTTGGAGTCGAAGCTCCAGAGTTGGCATCTGGGCCGCGCCAAAAGAGATCGAAAGGTCGTCCACGTAGAGCGTAGCGAGAATATCTTCCAGCAGCACCGAGGTGATGCCGTTGATGCTCAGGGCAAAAAGTGTGACACTGAGGACACTTCCCTGCGGGACACCCTCTTTCTGCTCCTTTGGGACGGAGAGGGCTCCCCCCACCCGTACGCGGAATCGACGGTCTCGCAAAAATTCAGATATAAAAATTGGGAGGCGTCCCCTCGCCCCCATCGTGTGGAGAGTCTCCATGATACCGCATCGCCATGCGGTATCATAAGCCTTCTCCAGCTCGAAAAACACCGTAGCGTAGTGCTGTCTACGAAGGAAAGCCTCGCAGATCGCATTTTCCACTCGGAGCAGAGCATCCGACGTGGAGTGGAACTTGCGGAAGCCGCACTGTTCGGAAGACAGATGGCCTTTGCTGTCCAGGAAAATGGCTAATCTAACATTTACCAATTTCTCCATCAACTTGCACACGCAAGAGGTTAGAGAGATTGGGCGGAAACCGGTCAGAGTAGAGTGATCTCTCTCCGGTTTGCGAAACGCAAGCACAGTAGCGATTCGCGAGGAGTCTGGGAGAAGACCTTCCACCCAGATCCTGTTGAACAAATCTAACAGAAAGGCCATGCCTCGCTCACCTAGGTGTCGAAGCATGGCGTACGGGACATCGTCCGGACCATGGGCGGTGTCCGCGCACGAAGCGAGAGCGGAACGCAACTCGCTTACAGTAAACTTGTCGTTAAAGGGTTCTCCGCCTCTGGAGGTAAATTCCAGCCGGCGGCCTTCCGCGACATCACGACGTGCTTTGAATGCTGGCGGAGCAGCATCACGGCTAGAGAATGCAGAAAAAGCGGTCGCGAAGGATTCCGTTACGGACGCGGGGTCCGAGATTGCGGTCCCATTCTCCTGGAGAACGGGAGGGGGGTCCTGCGAGAACTTGCCCCGAATCCTTTTGACTCGCTTACACACCTCAGCTAAAGGGGTCTTCCCGTTAAGTGAAGACACGTATGCCCGCCAAGAAGAGCGGCAGGCGTGCTTCGAAATATACCGGAACCTAGCCCTAGCCCGACGAAATTCAGCGACAGTGAAATCGTTCGGGCGGTGCTTATAGCGCATGTAGGCATAACGCTTCTGTTTGAGGGCCGTCTCACACTCGGCAGACCACCATGGGAGTGGTCGGCGTGCAAAACGGCCAGACGTCCTAGGAATAGTAGTCAGGCCCACGGCAAAGAGGTTGCTGGAGAAGAACTCAAAGGCCTCATCTACCGACCTAAACTCCTCGACTGAGATAGAAAATTCAGTCATTTCCTGAGATGCAGGCCACCGCGCCCGCGCCAAGCACCACCGAGGTGGTCTCTCAGGCGGCAGTTGCCCTGAAAATGATATTTGAATGGGAAAGTAATCACTACCATGGAGGTCATCGACCACCCATCCAATCAAAATCAGGCTGTGCATCCGAAGAGCACAAAGATAGGTCAAGGCAAGAAAATGAAGCGGTTCTCGGACAGTGATGCGTAAACTCATCCACGTTTAGGACACCCATCTCAAGCTCTTCGATCAGATCGGCAAGGATTTGTCCCATTGGATTTATTCAGTAATCTCCCCAGAGAGAATGCCTGCCGTTCAGATCTCCAAGCATGAGATAGGGCCTCGGCAACCGTGCCACGAACCGGCGGAAGCTTCCCGCGTCGAAGTCAGCTGATGGTGGAATGTACGCAGAAATGATAGTATACCTCCTATCCAGGTGCAGCTGCACAGCCACTGCCTGAAAGATGTATCTCAAGAGAAAGGAAGAACGGAAACATCATGCCGGGTGTAGACCGCGCATCCTCCAGCTCGGCTATCCCGCGGTGGTGGGGTCGCAAGACCCTTGTACCCTTGGAGGGAGGGCAGGGGGCACGCGCCTAGCATGATCTTCTGCAAAGAGATAGCTAATGGGGAGCGGGACGAGACGAGCCTCCGCAGCTCCTCCCAGTTGGCCCGGAGTCCACAGCAATTCCATTGAAGGAATATGCCCTCCAATCCTAGCTCGGAGGAGACGCAGGGGGCCCCCTTTGAACTGAAGACCCTCACGGGAATGGCCGTACGCTTCCCGGGGGCATAACCCCGGGCGCTGTTGGCCGGACAAAGCGCTGGAGGCGCTGTCGCCTTCGAGGAATTATTGGGGGAGGTTGGGCTCGCCATGCGAGTCTTTTGCTGCCTCCGCCTCGAAACCATAGGCGGGCGCTGCGGCTTCGGAGGCGGGGGGCCCTCTTTTCGAGGAACCACCGTCTCCAAGCCACTTGCTCCACCTCGGGGCGTGGGCAAAGGAGCCGAAGCTCTTTTGTTGCTGTCCTCCTTTCGGGGGACAGCTTTAGGAACCCCCGAAGATCGCCTAGCGACCATCTTCAGGGTTGTTGCCTCCTGTGAGTCTAACGACTCGGTGGAGGCGCGTGGCCGTTTCGCCTTGCGGGAAACGGTCACGCTGGGGGCAGAAGGAAGCGCCCTGGTTTTAGCTGGGGCTGGATCTGAACCCTTTTTGCCACCAGCTTTACCAGGGGAGCGCCCGGGTTGGGTAGAGCTCGCAGAAGGGCTCCAAATGGGTTCGGAAACAACCGTGCTCATTGGCCTGAATGGGCCAGGAGCACAGGGTGCATTTCTAACTACTGAGGCATATGACGTCCCAGGCAGAGCTGGGCGCGCCAGGACCAAGTCCTTAGCCTCGCGGAATGAGAGTCTATCCTGGGCCTGAACGGCCAGGATTTCTTTCTCCAGGAGATATGCACCACATTGCTTCGAAGATGCAGGGTGCGGCTCTGCGCAATTGACACACTTGGCCACACACGATTTGTACTTATCGTGTGCGACCTTGGAGCAATTAACACAGACTTCGGGTGACCCCGACTTTGCACGTCTACATGAGCGATTCGTATGGCCGAAGCGGTGACAGTAATAGCACCGCCGTGGCAGTGGCACGAATGCCTTTACGCGGTAGCGGTACCAACCGGCACGCACCGACTCAGGGAGCTTGTCACAGTCGAACGTGACGAAGAGTGTAGGGGTGGGTCTCGAAGCCCCTCCCTGTTTTCTCATCACACGTTCGACCTTGACCACCCCATGGTCGGCCAGCTTTAGGGTGATGTCCTCAATGGAGTAGTCAACGAGTTCCCTCGCATAAACTACTCCTTTCACAAAGTTCATGGTAGAGTGCGGCGTCACACTCACCGGGGTGCCATGAAGTGTCCGAAGAGCACTTATCTTGGCCGCCTCGGCGGGATTTGCCGCATTCGCCAGAAGGCTGCCGTCCGAAAAACGGGTCACCTTCGGCTCTCTACCAATTGCACTAGCTAATCCTTTCCTCTGATGGATCAGGTTGCCCTTGGACAACATGGTGCCATCAGTGGAGCGAATAACAAGGAAGCGTTTGAAGCCAGTGGGCTCGAAAACGCCAGGTAACCTCTGAATCACGGGCCCCGATGTCATCGAGGCTCCGCCCTGTGCACTCTTGGTGTTAGTCTTAGTCAGGGGCTCCGCACACGAGGGGGTAGATAGGCCGTATGTGCTGATCTTGGCTTGGTCGCCTACCAAAGTGGCAGCAGACCCATCCGTCCCCGCTGCCCCCGCGGATGGAGAGGAGCCCCGAGTCTTTTTCCTCTTTTTAGTCCTTTTAGGCTTTTTCTTTTTTGGAGAGGAGGGCGGGGAATGAACCCGCTTCTCACCCCCGCCGGCAGAAGCCCCCAGGCCAGATGGACCGGCCTCAGCCAGGTCCCTCTCCGAAATGGAGAAGGTCCTGGTTGTCGTAGGGGCACCTGTCGGAGGAGATCCCTCCCCTCCTTTTACTGCCTCGGAGCCTTCAGCCATTTGAGGAGGACCTTGCATAGGGGCGGATTCGGGTTCGGTGCTTTGCGCCGAGACCGAATTTTTCCCCCATTGAAGGCCCCACCGTCTGAGGCTGGCCCTCCTCAAGGACCATGTCTATCACAAGAGGGGCCTCCAGTTGGCCATCTCCTCCCAGGACATCGCAGGTCCCCTTGGCAGTGTCGCCAGTCTTGTGTGGGGAGGCACAGGCCTTGACCCCGGCAAGGTTTAAAATTCTTGCCAGCAGGTCTTTTGAGGGAAGCGACCGAAGGGGCTTGGCTTCCCTCTCCCCCCTAAGGGGGTTTGCCCTATCGAGCCGCTTCGATGGGGAGCGGCTGGCTAAGGGCTGCCTGCTGGCTTTCTTGGCAGTCCCCTTGGAAAGAAAAGAGGGGACTGCCGCTGGGAAAAGGGAGGTGCCCGAAAGCACCTCCAGAGAAGGGGGTGAGGGGGAGTCCCCTGCACCCGTAGGCGAAGGAGAGGAGTAAGCCTCCTCTCCGGTTAGAGAAATATGGAGGGTCCCCTGTGCAAGCACAGGGGGGGGGGGACCTCCATTTTTTTGGTGGAGCTGCCCGAGGGCGGCTCCGTTGTTCTTGGGGAAGTTGGGGGTTGTTTTTTTTTGTTTGATCTTCATCATTGGGCATGGTGACCCTTTTTTTTAACACGGGATGCAATAGCGCACACCTCTCGCAGTAGCCCGCACTGCGAGAGGTGCTTACAAGCCCGGCAGAGCCAGGCGCCACCATATAAGACCACCCCTCCCGCCTGGTGGCCTGGCAGTCCATCGGCATGGCGGCTCCACCTTGAACACGGCGTAAAAATAGATAGAATGTGAAGAGAGAGGAAAAGGGATGTGAGGAAGGTATGGGTGGGGATGAAGCAGGTTGTTAAAAACCAGCCCCCCCCATACCGGAGCTCAGGGGTTAGGGAACATTGTCCCCTACCCCCTCAGCCCCGATGCGGGACGGTTGGCTGAAAGGAAGGTCAACATCTACCCTGTGAAATTAGAGGCTGACCAGAGAAAGTTGTGGGAGAGGTTGTGTGAAAAGAGAGGAAACAAGTGTTTTGAAGGAAGGAAGAGAGGCTAAGCTGGGGCCGGACGGAGCGCTGGATCCCTTCAGCACGGCGGCCAGGATGGCAAATCGCCGCGCCCCTTACGGGGGAAAGAACAGGAGGGACTGCCGCTGGAAATAGGGAGGTGCCCGAAAGCACCTCCAGAGAAGACGGTGAGGGGGAGTCCCCTTCACCCGTAGGCGTAGAGTATGAGTAAGCCTCCTCTCCGGTTAAAGAAATATGGAGGGGTCCCTGCGCAAGCACAGGGGGAGAGACCTCCATTTTTTCGGTGGAGCTCCCTGAAGGCGGCTTCGTCCATGGAACAGGGTAAGTTGAGGGTTGTTTTTTGGGGGGGTCGTTCATCTATGGGCATGGTGACCCTATTTGTTTCACGGGATGCAATCGCTCATCACCTCTCGCAGTTGCTTGCACTGCAAGAGGTGCTTACAGGCCTGGCAGAGCAAGGCGCCGCCATTTGGGACCACCCCTCCCACCTGGTGGCCTGGCAGTCCATCGGCATGGCGGCTCCACCTTAGACGCAGCGTAAAAAGATAGATTGTGAAGAGGAGAGGTAAAGGGATGCGAGGAAGGTATGGGTGGGGATGAAGCAGGTTGTTAAAAAAAAAACCCGTTAGCCCCGATCCGGGACGGTTGGCTTGAGAAGAAGGTCAGCATCTACCCTCTGAAATTAGAGGCTGACCAGAGAAAGTTGTGGGAGAGGTTGTACGAATAGCGACGAAGTAGGGGAGAAATACAGGCTATCTGAAGGAAGGACGAGAGGATAAGCTGGGGACGGACGGAACGCTGGATCGCAAATCGCCGCGCCCCTTACGGGGTAGAATAATAATAGATCAGGCAATGGCTTCGACACTCCTCCCTACGGGGGAAGCTTGCGCTTCCCTACTAAGATTAAAATTTAAAATCTAGAAAAAAGCAGCCATGGTTAAATTTTTATAAATTTTCTGAACTTCACCAATTATAATAATTTTAAAAAGGAATTCTAAACTAAATTTCCCCCTTTCAAAATATCACGTTGCTAAAATATAGAGTTATAGAAGATATTTAAAAATAAATTTATGAACTTCACCATTTGTAATTCTTTGGGTTGTAAAAAAATCACAAAATTTCGATACTTATATTTATTTCTGAACTTCACCATTTTGGTTTTTGGTATTATAAAATAATTATTAGAAATAACTTTAATAAAAAACATAAGTCATAACCAAACTAAGATGAAATCATTATTCAAATACTAAAAAAAATTCCCCTTCTTAAATTATAGTTAGTGATGATGATGATGATGATAGTGATAATAAGTTTTTTCTCTTAGTTCGGTTATGAACTTGGTATATTTTAAGTTTTTATTCAAATTATTTCGAAGAGTTCTGTTAGTTTGAAAAAACAAAATAGAGAAGTTAAGAATAAATAAATATGATTATTGAATATTTGGAATTTTTTAAAACATAGAGATTACAATTAGTGAAATTCATAAAATTTATAAAAAATTAACCATGGCTGCTTTTTTATTTTATTTTTTGGTATATTCGAAAGTATTTTCGAAGTTATTTCTAAAATAGAATTTCGATTTTAATCTTTATCAGGAGGAAATAAATAACTACTAGCCTATAAAAAGAAGTAACGCAAAATGAGATTTGGACAAACCACACAAAATACTACAAGAAGACGTAATATAATGTACAGAAAAAGTGATTTTGGTCAAGAAAAAAATAACCGAGAATATTAATTATACCTAATAAAACTTTTAGAGTTGTGAATTTGAATAAAATTTCCAGATCTAGAGAAACGAGACTAATTCATAACCTCAAGATCAAAGTTTTCTTCGATGGGTAACAATAGAAATTGGTTGTTTTGGCTATACGTTCTGTCCTACCATATAAAAAAGGGCATTACTGCCTAATAGTGAAAGTATCGATTATATCTAAAGGATAAATACTTATTCCAGGGATAAGGTGAGGATTAAAAATGCAACAAGTAAGTCAAATTCTTCAAAGTTATTTTAATTAAGAACCGACAATGGTTTCAGTACACCTAAACAGTTGAAATCAAATGACATTGT
Organism: Ceratothoa steindachneri; assembly: GCA_963969495.1. NCBI lineage: Eukaryota > Metazoa > Arthropoda > Malacostraca > Isopoda > Cymothoidae > Ceratothoa > Ceratothoa steindachneri. The sequence goes on along the minus strand of OZ018322.1, from coordinate 120,566,523 downwards.
TAAGGATAAATTACCTATATCTGATTATTAAGGGCAATGGCCAATAATACATCAGCACAGAGAAGAAATTTCGGTCCGTATAAATAAAATTCAAATCTAAATGAGCTGAAATTAACTTGGATCTTACTCTGAACTTAATTTTAATAAGACAATGTAAATTAATTTAATATAAATGATAACCAAGGCCACAAATTGTATTTAGTAATATTTATTTACGCAGTAAATAAATATAACTAAATACACTCTTGGCAAAAACTATGTATAAAGTACCCTATGGAATCATTCATATAATGTAACTAGAGATTTGTGGCAAATGAATTCAGTATGATTTGTTAAATTGAACAGTGACGTCTACATGGATGAGCTTAAGTTGCAGCTTCTTAATTCTTATTTTTTCCAACAACGCTCTATTCAGAAAGCGTTAGTTGAGGATAAATGCTGGTAAGTGGCATTTCTTTATTAACCAAGGCGTCTATCAACATTTTTAAAGGTAATTAAGCAGAATGAGGTCAAATGGCAAGACGTGCCCTTCTGTACCCACGTGGATCCTGAGATCACCGCATGGAGCTGTGGAAGCATGGCTGAACATGGGCAAGGAGGAGGCCGACGCCGTTATCACATGCCCCAGCTGTATTTGCCTAGGGACCAATATCATCGTCTCCCCCACGGCCACCTCTCCGCTAGCATTTTAGCTTTCCGTTTGAAGATTGAAATCCGTTGGACATTCCAACCAACGTTATCACGATTCCCCCTTCCTCCGAAGGAGTTGCCGACTTTCCCCCAAATCCGCTTGCGCGCCTGGAACTACCTAACCAAGCGCCTATATAACGCTTCGACTGAGTTTAGAGAGCAACACTGTTAGACTTCCACCTACTTCGGCGAACGAGCCCCCCCCCCACCTCCAGCGGCGACTTCGATTCAAGTTGAAGGCTAAATCTATCCGTGAACTCTGCCGTAGTCAATCGGCAAGTATCCCCATTCGTGAACTCTGCCTTGGTCAATCGGCAAGCTTCAACATCTGTGAACTCTGCCATAGTCAATTGACAAGTACATAACAAGGATTCCCAACTCTGGAAGACCGACAAGTGCTCCCTCGTCCGAAGTAAGAAGTAACCAACTTCTTCTGTTGCATTCATCGTACCCCAAATGGCCCCTTTTCAGCAATGAGCACGTAAAGTAATCGTAACCGTTGCCGCCTGCATATTGATCTTGAATCTGGCTTACCTAATTGCTCTATTATTTGTGTGAACGCCCCAGTTTAAAATCCCCCTTTAAATCACAAAACTGAATCTGACCTCTTTAATCCCTTAATTAACCTACTTCTATATCATGTGGACCTTTAACCCCGTCTGGGCGACCATTCCCTTTAAACCCCATTTTTCTGAAAATATAAATATCATTTTGTTGTTAGTAAAGATATATTTTCGTCATTGTCTTTCTTTTTGCAACCCCAGCGAAGACCAACTACATGTTAATCTTTGGCCAACTTGCATTCTGAAATATTTGTTTAAAAGTACCCCACAAAGTTAATAATAAACCATCCCCACTAGACTCATAACAATTTCCCCTTTCACTAACGGTCTTCATACAACTTCAGCCCAAGCCCCAAAGTACCTACGTATATAAATAGTCTGGCCATTCCACGACAGTAATCTTTGAGGGAGAATTTGAATAAAATAGAAGAATAGGTGTAAGAGAGTAAAAACTAGACTATCCGAGCAAGGGAAGATAAGGAGAGGGCGGGAGCGGGAGTCCGGACTACACCGTTTACTGTGTTCCTTCTCCTTTAAAGTCATTTTCCTTCAGTTTGGTCATACTCAGTAATTCTTGATTCAGTGTCTATCGTTGTGTTAAAGTAATATGAGTTGTTAATAGGTGAAATTTTTGTTATAATCGGGAATAAATTTTGGGGATGTTTTTTGGTATCCGGGTTTATCTTATTTATTTTTCATGTAAATATATCTTCTTCTCTTTTCCTTGGGGGCCAGGCTACTTGGGAACAGGCGATGGGATCTCCACCTTGCCCTTTGCATTACTTGATTTGTTAATTCCTCTCCAATCTCATTTTATGTTTTTCAATAACTGATCTTGCTCTTTACCCAATATTATGTCATATTTAAGGGTTTAATTTGGGCTTCTCTATGCAGGTCTTTCAATAAATTATTTTCTTTCTATCGTTCTTGTGCTTGTTATGAGTTATTTGTATCATCTGCAGCTTTAGGAGGTTACCCTTTGAGAGGTACATATATCACTTGTCGGGTAGATTAGTGTGGGTTGGATAATTGACTGGTAGATTTTCTTTTTGTTCTTAAAACTGAGCGATCTTAGCTTGTATGGAAATTTGATTACAACTTTTCCTTTCCCAATTCTTTCGGTTACATGTTTCGTGTAACCTGATTTCGTTATTTTAAACCACATAACTCTACAGTCGTTAATGTATCTATATCTTTTATCGTCTACGTATATATCCGCTATCTTTTTCCTGTATACTGGTAATATCTTTATTTTTTCTCGATTTGTGCTAATTTTTCATTTCTGCTCGTATTGGTTTATTCTTTTCGTATCTTCTGCCTTCGTTCTTATTTAGAATTGGCCATGCCTGTATTGTGCCACAATTACTTAGGTAATGCAACCAAGAATTTCATATTCATACACCCTTTAAGGGCTGGAGATGAAATTTTTGGTGTAGACAGCGTATATTACTGTCGAGAGACACCTACCTTGGAGAAGATCGGCTTTTAACTTAAATCGTTCTCTTTGGTAACTTCCTATGACGTAGTTGCAGAATATCCTTTGTAATTTATTGTTGTTCTAGTTCAAGTAATTTCTACTATATACCCCTCCGCCAAACTTTGTTGAAAACTTTATACACGTGTCTGCAGACGATGTATAGGTACACTTATCTTCTCTTTTTTTGCCTTTGCTATTTTTCTCATTATTAGGCAATGCCACATCGGTGCTCCTTTTTTTCGAAATCCAAATTGGCTTTTATTATAAAGACTGTTTTCTTCGATGAATTGGTTAAGTCATCGTTTTAAGAGCTTTTCCTATAGCTTCCCGATGAAATCTTGTAGGGAAAAAGGTCGGTAATTTTCTACCCGACGCAGTTATTTTCCAGCTTTGGTATGAAAAGCATTTTCACATCTTCGAGAAAGTAGTATGCATTGAAGTATCTATTGAAAACGTTGCTTAGATCTTTTAAAATATTATTTAGCCCTTATACGTAAGGTTTTCCCGTAAGTTCTGATGTCCCAGACGCTCTCTGCTTACAGATTCTTATTGTTCTTGTTGGGTGATGATGGCATTAATTTCTTCGTTGTCGTTCCTGTTTATTTTGATAAAGTGTGAGGGCGCGTTTTCGTTTTCTTCTTTACTGATCTTAAAAACGTTCCTCCAGTATTCTCTGAATACTCTTCCAATATATGTTTTGTATTCCAACTTGTTTCCTCTTTTATCTTTGATACTTATCTTTACCTTGGTAACTTGTCCTTCATCCTGTTAACCCATTTCCATAATTCATTTGACGATTTTTCTTCGTCTATTTTGTGGATTAGCCCCTTCCATCGTTGATCTTGCTGTACAACTATCATTATATCGAGCTCTCTCTCTCTTCCCTTCTTTCTTAGATCGAAGAAAATTTTTTCTGAATGGTCCATTTATACGTATCTGTCCCTAAATCGTTCTTATATCTAGGGATTGCCTTATTATCTGCGCTTATCAACGCTTCTCTAATTGTCTGTAGCTCTTTACCAATCTCTTACAGTGTCTCTTCATTGAGTGTATACAGTTCATATTCTCTCAGGATCTCTTAGTACTTCGTCCACTCTGTCTGATGCTGTGTGGTCTCTAATTGGGATGTCCACGGGTTCGATGTGGTAATTAAAGGGAAGGTTGAAATTTGACAAGCAGATATCTGGTTTTGATGTTATGCTATTGTTGATGTAAGTTGTAAATTCTGTGCCTAACCTTTGAAGCATTCCCCAATTTTACTTCGTCTTCAGATGCCTGCCCGCACTGATTGTGTCACTGTATCAGTTATAGTGTGCAGTGCGCGCTTATGCCACCCATAAAAATTTATATTTTTAATAATTTTGTTAACTTAAAAATCGAGAGGCCGTCTTTCCTTCTGAGTTGATATCCCATCGCTATTATAATGCTACCGAGTTCAAGTTCATTTTCTATTGCAGCATATGATTCTATTAGTCATGGTTGCATCCTGTATTCCAGCTCATTTTCGACTACAATGACAGCTCCGTCGAATGTCTCTTGTGAAGGCTAGGTTGTTATTATCTTATAGTTCCATATCACCACCAGCACAGCACCCATCCTCAGTGAACAACACGCGAGCAACAGGTTTCCGCCATCACGACGTCTGCGTTTCCCAGGTAAGAAAATTGATTTTTCGAATGTCTGAAATTTTTTTCACGGTTCTCATATAGTGTCTCACGTTGCTCACGTTGGTGAATATGTCATGATTGTTTTGAGTTAAGTTTCATTACGATATTTAGCCATATTTACATGTTATCGAGTGAAATAAAGTGCGTCCTTTGGAAGTGGCCACCATGGCATTGTTGTGAAAAAAAATCGTGGTGCGGGAGAACATCGGCCGCCAACAAGTGGGGGAACACCGATGCGTGAAATTTTGAAAATTCGATATACTTTAAAATACTTAGAAAAACATAACAAAAACTGAATAATTATGTATATTAGCATGGAAATAAATGATGGTGAACTAGTGCATTTAAATGACGTGGAACAGTGGTATATTTAGTGTAAAGGTGAAGGTGATTTTTAGTGAATTATGATGCGATATCAGTGTCATTATGTTATAAGCACATGAAATAACTATTATATAAGTGACTTAGGTTATTAGAATGACTCTAAGATTAATATTCAATTTGCAAACAAGATTTTTACCACCGGATGTATTCGAGGCATGGCGGTCGGTGTACCTCCACATTACTACGACTTTAGAAAAAAATATTTAAAATACTAATAATTGTTTAAATAATTTAAAAAATACTGTAATATATAACTAATTGCTAATATGAAATACACAAAACTAATAATTTTTAAACTAAAAAGAGAAAATTTGTTTTTTGGGGAGTTAAACTTAAACTATTCATATGTCTTATGTCATTAACTCTTTCAGATCAAGCTTACTGCCTTCTTGGAAGCCTGATCATCATTCCTCGCAAGTATGTCAGGAAAAGTTACAAGCAGCTCGACCGCACCACCCTGAAGGCTGCATTCAATCACTAGGGTTGCAACCAATTGCAGCATCAAAGCGTCTGCTGAGGAATTCGAGGTCAAGAAAACAACTCTTGCGGTAAGTTTAAAAATTTATTCACCCCATTTAGGCTACATCAAAAGTCTGGAATTCACTTCCTTAGTCTGTTTTTCCAGACTCGTTTAATATTTCCTCGTTAAGAGGAAAGTCTGCCAGCATTTTCGGAACCATATTTCATTTTTTTACTTTATTTTGTAGCCTAGATTTATATATATATATATATGAGGAATTAAACCACATTCTCCGAAGACAATTTAATTCAGAACAGTTTCGGTGTATCTTACACCCTTTTTCTCCCCCTAACTTTATATGGTTAAGGTACATTGACGATGTATTTTCTGTATGGCCTAATGGTTATGATTTTGATACTTTTTTAATAATTTGAATAATTTGCATGTCTCCATCAAATTTAAATCTGAATGGGAATATGATAATAGATTACCCTTTTTAGATGTCCTCATTAATAAAGATCACCATGAATTAAAACTTGACGTGTATATGAAACCAACCCACTCGAATGCCTATATACATTATTTTTCGTTTCACGATAATACTGTTAAAAAATCGGTAATTTCTAACCTTTTCCTTAGAGCATACAAAATATGTCATCCTTCCTATTTAAATGAAGAAATTGTCATTATCAGGACCATTTTTTCTAATTTGTATTACCCCGATTGGTTCATATCGTCTGCCCATTTTGCAGCTAGGAAAACATTCTATGGTAATAAGCCTTCCCGCACTAATGACTTCAACAAATGTATAACATTGCCATTTAATAATAAATTAAATAGTTTAAAGGACATATTTGGAAAAGCGGGTATTAATCTAGCCTTTAAATATAATAATTCCTTAAACCAATTGATGATTGCCAGGAAACCCAAAGAACATCATAACATCGGAGTATATGCAATACCATGCAACAATTGCAATAAAGTTTATATAGGGGAAACGGGGAGAAATCTAGACAAGAGATTGTATGAACACAAAAGAGATATTAGAGTGAGCAGCGAAAGCAGTGGAATATTTTGCCATGTTAGAGACTTGAATCATACGATCGATTTCAATGGAAGTAAAATGGTATTTAAATCGGCTAACTATGTTAAGAGAAGAATCGTAGAATCGAGCTTGATATCTTCAGTTCCTAATTTGAATCTATCTGAGGGTCAATTTTCTTTTAATCCTGTAATAAGAAAGCAAATAAACAAAATAGTAAAATGTCAGCCCTTCAATATGTTTAGGCCTAACCCCCCCCCCCCAGATTAGCCACAAGTAGGGGATTGGGGAAAAAGAGGGGATCTTTCACGACCTGACCTTGTGTTATGCTTGTATGCACTTTTCTTATATTTTCTATCCAGTGTCAGTTGAAAAAGGGTGTGAGATACACCGAAACTGTTCTGAATTAAATTGTCTTCGGAGAATGTGGTTTAATTCCTCATCTTTTCTTGCGATATTGCATTAATTATCATCATATAAATATATATATATATATATATTAATTTTTTAACAAGGGCCTTCTAAGTTCCAATTTATTTCTTTTGTTACAGGATGCCTTCAATCGGTGCAAGAAGTTGTCTGACGTAGTCACTTATGTGCCTGTGAGTAGTAGTATTGTAGGTGAAGGGTCTAGTGCGCACAAACTTGGCCTTCTATGAGCGTATCCAGATACGTACACACGCAAATGGACTTGCACTCAAGTCTCCTTACCCCATCCCCTCTCCCCATCCCCACCCCACACCTAGCATTGGTCACTACCAGCCTTGGTAACATGCAGGTGTCCCCTCCCCCCCAATACTTTAGGCAGTGACCATTTTTGGAAGGAATCATAGTCTACACATACACACACACACACACACACACACACTCTGGAGCTTTCTAAGGCATGGAATCGCATTTTAGATGTTATCACATACATATTTTTTCGCTCTAAAACGCTTTACACGATTCCTTTCGATATTGTTTATTTGGATGTTTATCCCTCCTCTGTTTATTTTTATTTTTAGGGCACGAGATTTAATGAAGGAAAGAGATAGTTATCTTTGATTGGCGCAAATATTTTCTAATCGATAAATAAAGACAAATATTGCTTCTTTTTCTCTAAGAGTTAAAAATAAAGTAAAGAGATAGCTATCTTTTGTTTAAACTAGACCGTCTATCAAACCTTCTTTTCCAACCTTGACCCCGATCCATCATCCGACTTGAATAAACATATTTGTTTTTTCTCAAAGAAATCACAATGAAGTAAAGATATAGCTATCTTTTGTTTAAACTGGATCATCGAGCAATCTTAATTTTCCAACCCTTACCCCCCCCCCCCATTTGTAAAGATATAAAAAGGGCATTCCAAACCTTCCTCATTTAGTTTTTTAACTAAGTGCAAGAAAATGAAAGGCCTGACAGAAGATGAGTGGAAATCTTGTGGGGAGATTTGTGATTTTCTTGAACATTTCAGCGTTTGTCAGTTGACAGCTCCTCTCACAGAGCAAGTGATTTTCTTCTCTTTTTTTTAAAGTCTAGCTTGATATAATGATTTATTTTACTTGTAAACTCAAATATACAGATTTCAGTTAATTTTATTGAGTGTCCAGGATCAATTTATTTTTATTTACATTCTATTAAAAGTATTCTTTATAACAATTTCTTCGTTTCTTTGATCATTATATAAATCAAATTGCTAAATAAAAGATAGATATGATTTACTGTTTGTGATCTACTGAATGAAATAGATACAAAACAAGCTACATGAGTTTGAAAAGTAACTTTGAACTCTGAATGGATTGACGATAATAATTTTATTTATTTTTACTAAGTTTTTACGAATATAAACATCATTCTGAAACCCTAGCCACAGGCTGTCGAAATAATACAAACTTTTTTGTTAACAAATAAAGCGATCCAATGAGAACTAAGTCTATGGCTGCTGTCCAGATTAATTATATAAGATGCTGGCAGTTTTAAAGGTAAACATAGATCAGCGTCTCTCGCAAAACATCCATGAAAAACTCGTTTTGTAGTTCACCTCAATACAATAGTTCTTCTATTTCTACTGCATTAATTTTATTAAGAATAAACGAATACGTTCCTAGCCTTTTCTATCTCAATAACAGACTGAAACTCTGCATATATAACAAGGGAGACCGGTTCTATAAATGGAGATTTAAACTGTAACTGCACTGATAATGTTCCCTGTTGTATAGGATTGAAGCATTCTCCAAGACAAGTAGTACTCTTGTCCTGATTTAGGTTAATACAATAAATATTTTTACTTTTTATAAATTGTTCATACGTAAGTCCAATACTTTGTCCACCTCCAATACACCCTATACCGTTATATAACGAGTAAAAAACCCTTGATGCAACTGGATCTGTATTGTCCGAATAGTCTAATTCAAATAGTTTTTCAACTTCATTCTCATTTATAGAGATAGTGATGCGATTCACATTATAAGGTTTAAATTCAAACGGTAATGCATCAAAACTACCAGAAAATGCAGAATTATCAACCATTGCTATAGCCATGCGTGTAGGTATTCGCCCAAAGAAGATATTATCCACACTCCTCATTGATATTCCATTCACAATTGTTAAATTTCGCATGCGAACTTGTGTGATAGGGAACTTAGCGTTTGATTTCAGCAACCTATTTTTTACCTCTAGATGAGCTGATGTTGAAAGACGGACTTTTCTAATGTAAAGAAAACTCTCTAATAATTCGATTTTAGCTTCTAAACTGGTCTGGCTTCTAAATAGTGTAAATGAATGTGGTGCTCTGGATAACTTTATCTTTATTGAGACTCCATTAATTAACAGCTTATGTTGTGAGAAGAAATCAGCGTGTAGTTTTCCATATATATCAATTAGTTTTTTCTGAGATCTGCTATATTTCTTTTCTATACTTTCTTTACTAGAATAATATCCTGCAGTGGAAAGAAAAGTAGATTTTTCTTCTTCACTATAGTTCAACAGGGTTTCTAAATATGTACGACAGGGGTAATTATTTCCAATCAAATTTACAGATGTTTCATTTAAATAAATATCAACATTGCTGAACAAAGTGAGAAGAATATTATTTTCAGGAAAAACATTTGCCTCATCTAGAGGTTGGCTGCCGTTTGACTTCAAAATTCTTGCTTTAATATAAAGATAAACCTCACTAGGGTCTACATAATACTGTCCGTTACCAGATACATAATATTCAACCGGTGTGAGGTCGGAAAATATATTGCTGATGAGAGAGTAAGACTGATAATTGCTTTCAACGATATATATTTGGGTTGGTTGGTGGAACAGTAAACAAATCGAGTTCTATCTTCGAACAGATGTCACTTGTTCGATGAAGAGCATTCATTTTACACGTGTAAGATTTACAGCCGTTGATATCTTTATGAGAACATCTAGGAAATGTCTGATGGTTTATAGTGTAAAAAACCCCCCAGCCCCAGCCTCATCATCATCATCTATTTTCAACTTTCTTATATTCTTAAACTTCTGATTCATCCATTTTCGCTAATTTATTACACCTATTTTTTTCTGATTTCCTTTCATTATCCTTCTCAGATTTTAAATTTCTTCTAATATTCTGTCTAGTATCTTTAGTGATATTATTTTTACCCTTCCCAGCTGGTTTCTCAGAGCTTGCTTCGCACTCTTTCCATACACAATATGCTGAACAGTATCGAACCAGGCTGAAATAGCCTTCTTTTCTAGATAATGAACACCACTCTTTAGATATGGAGCTGCATTTCTGAAGACCATGTCCCCTCTGTACTCTTAACCCTTTAAACACGCGTGGTCCATTCAACATTTTTAATTATCGTTTAATGTTTACTCTTAATGTGTAGTTTTATCAAATGACCAATAAAGAATGGAAATTTTTCCCCTTTAACCGTTCTTACATAAATATAAATTGATCTTAAGTCCCCAGAGCTTAGATTCAGATAGTGTGGATTATCAAAAGTTATACTGAATGAACCATCATTGAAAGGAAGATGAATAATTCTACTCAGCTTCAACTGTGTCCCGCCTACTAACTGATAGTCTACAAGGTTAGAGTAAATGTAACATGATCTCGGATGAGATATAAGAGCAGGAAAATCTATATTGAACGCTATATAATGATTTAATTTTGGGAGATCATCTCTGATATATCTTTTATAGTGGAAAATTCTTTTGATAGATGAATTAATAGATTTTATTTCCTTTTCACATTGAGCAATGAACTTGAAATGAGCATTAACATATAATCAGTAGGCGTTTGTCGTTGCTTTCTGTCAGATTGAAACAATAAATCTTGAGATGATAGTTTCTGTTTCATTTTCAGATTAATTTTCTCTAGGAGTGCTTTTTCATTTTTGTAATATCCACCGTCTATCCATATCTCATCATAAGCATAGCCAATTTCTTTTATTTTTGTTACCTTTCATCTTGCCAATATGGTATTTGATGCATAGTTGTTTACTTCCGCGATTTTTCGATAGACTGTGAATGCGTGTGTAGACTTAGTAACATTATAGATATTCCCTGTAAATTGAAACTCACAAAGACCTACTTTACACTGCATGGGTTTGGTTATTATGGACTTGTGCAACTCGATTCTATAGTCAGACATGGTATTTTGAGGGTAAACTTCCAGGGAGGACGAGGAAGGAAGGGTGACATAAAAACTCTCTGGCTCCATCTTCACAACTGATATAAAACCTTCCACATCTCCCACCTTTATATAATTTTATGAATGTATTTGCTCAAGATTTTAGGGTGATATCACATGCCTTGATATATGAGTTAAACGATTCTGGGTACTCTCGCCATTCTACTAAATATAGCTTGTGTTTTTCATGCCCTCTCGCTTTTAGTATCCTCTCCACTGCATATTTCTTACGGGAGTCAAATTTTACTTTCTGTAGTTCTTCTTCGATGGATGTAGATGGCAATGCATACATTGCAAAAGTGGAGAATGCTGAACAGGTAGAAGTTGACTCCCACGTAACGAATCTTTCAATTGCAGCATTCACAACCGCCTTCGCTCGAATCAAGCTCTATGGCATCTTAGACTCGTTGGGTGAAAGATCGTTGTACTGTGACACAGACAGTGCCACCTTCATTGCTAGGAAAGATGATCCACAACCTCAACTCGGAGAATTCCTAGGTGATCTCACCGATGAAATCAAGGATGTGTACGGTGCTGATGCGTATGGAGATTCATTCTGCTCTACGGGTCCCAAATCCTATTCGGTAACTATCCAAACGCCGAGTGGGGTGAAGTATATACTTCGTGTTAAAGGATTAACCATTAACACTCACACGAAAGATATAATAACCTACGATACTATGAAACGCATAGTTGGAGCCGATGATAATAGAGAGAATGATGAGTCATATCCTTTTAAGATTTATGGGTTTCAGAGCCGAGGAACAGAAAGAGGTGAGAGGGAAAAAGGTTTTGAGAAAGAAGTTTCGGAAACGTGTTGGGCTCCTAGGGAGTTACCGAACAATACCTTTCGGTTTCAAAGGGATCTTACAAGATATTTAAAAAATAAAGTCCATGAAGACCTGCTAGCTATTATTAGCTCTTTATTTATATGCATATATATGTTTTCAATTATTAATAATATTCTTTGAATTATATGAATAAACTGAAGATGAAATAATAAGCGTTATGCTACCAATGTTTTATTTTGTCTTAAAAATAACTTATCACATTCTCTTGACCATGTGAGAAGGGAAATTCTTTCATCCTTGCCTCTTCAATCTTGGATTTCATCATATCGGTGAGCTAATGGGAATGCCATAAGAGAAATCGAAATAACAAGTATTTTGTGTCAAATATAGCGATGTTCACTACTTTCTCCCCATCATTCACAATGTTAGAATGTAATATGCAGAAAAATCTATCTACCCATGTATTGCCACGATCGGATAGGCCTCCTTCAAAGAAAACTGATCCATAAGCTCGTTTATGAATTTTTCACCGATGATTAAATCTTCTAAATCCATAAACTGGAGATTTTCAATCACTTCTTTTTCGTTATTATAGTTGAAAGGTGGTTGGACTGACCCCCTATAGAGAAATTCAATCCAATCAATTGGGTGTTCATGAATAAGTCGCCGAAAATGATCGAAGAAATCAACCGTAGATGAATAGTCTAGGCTAAATTTATAATCTGATCCACTCACATCTTCAGTTGCAAAATATTTACTAAGTCTAGGTGTGGTACGGTGTGGATAGAGGATAATCTTAGAACGTGTGACACACAAAGAGGTTTAACGACAAATGATTTAAGCAGATGGCAACTACACGGACCAATCAAAGAATTGTAAAAGGTTAAATGGCAACTCCACGGTTATGTTAATACAAGAAAAATCCTGAAAATTCCAAACGCTTTCAAATGTGTATGTGTATGTGTACGTATCTGGATACACTCATAGGAGGTCGAGTTGAATCCTTAGAAAAATCTTAGCGGTAAGAAGTATGGGTAAGGAGACTTGAGTGCTTGTCCATGCCTTAGGAATCTCCAGTGTGTGTGTGTGCAGACTCAGAATCCTTCAAAAAAGGTCACTGACCAAAGTATTGGGGAAGGGGGACACCTACATGTCACCAAGGCTGGCAGTGACCAATGCTAGGGGGGAGGGGGGAACTTCAGTGCGAGTCCATGTGCGTATGTACGTATTTGGATACGCTCATAGGGGGCCGAATTTGTGTGCACTCGACCCTTCACCTACAATACTACTCCTGTGCAGCCCCATACTAATAGGGTTTTCACCCTACAACAGGAGCTGCACATAGTGGAATATACCCTCCAAGCTACCTAGATGTTCTATGTTCTGCCCATGTTCTATGATGCCTGAGAGAAGGACAGAATGGCAACGCGAGACTGGTACTAGTCGTTCATGGACCGTCATCAAAACCTTGTGTTGAAGGCTCCTGAAGGCATGTTAATTGCCAGGATTGTGGCCTTCAACAAAGTTAATGTGGAAACCTTCTTTAAGGCTTAGATATTAGCTATGGAGAAGTTCGAATTCACTGCGGACGTGATATACAATTTGGATGAAAGTTCTTTGTCCATAGTTATGAAGCCTGTTAAGGTTGTTTGTGCAAAGGGTCAGCCAGTAGCCACGCAGGTAACCAAGGAAAGAGGGGACACCATGACGTTTGTGCGTATTATAAATGCTGTGGGGCAGTCCATCCCTCCAGTGTTTATAATTCTCAGATGCAGATGGAACCCAGCTATCATGAGGAACACGATCTTCGGTTCCAAAGGCATATTGCATCCTAATGGCTGGATGAACGGTGAATGCTTCGTGCAGACACTCCAGCATCTTCATGAGAAGTCTGGTTCTTCTGTAGAGAACAAGATTCTTCTTATCATGGACAATGCTGAATGCCACATGAACATTCATGTTGTGGAGTTTGCGATCAAGCAAGATATCGTCATTGTTACCTTGCCTCTGCATACGACAGAAAAATTTCAGCCATTGGATGCGTGTGTGTTTGGTTTTTTCAAGACGTGGCCTACTGAACAACCATTCTCTCATGCACCCTAACGATCACATAACAGGGCACCGGTTGCCAGAGTTTGCCTCTGAGGCTTGGACTAAAGCCAGTACCCCCTCCAACATTATCAGTGGTTCCAGGTCGACTGATATCTGGCGTATCAATCGCAACATCTTCCCAGATGATGCATTTGTAGGAGCTGTTATGTATACTACTAGTTATGTAAAATTATGTAATTTTGTATATATTTGTAATGTTTAATATATCTATTTGTAATGTATATTTGTAATCTATATTTGTAACGTTTAATATATATATTTGTAATGTATTTGTAATGTATATTTGTAATCTATATTTGTAACGTTTGATATATTTATTTGTAATGTATGTATATTTGTGTAATATCGGAGCAACAATCTCCAACTCCTTAATTAATTGCCCATAGCACAACCAACTAACCTCCTCCCATCAAACCTACTAACCTCCTCCCACACAACCAACTAACTTGCTACTGATACTTATTTAAGTTAAAAGTTCCCCATTTTAGGCAGTTCACCTCCAACCACTTAAAGCGCTCCTACTGGAATTAATTTGGTATAGATTTTGTGTAACTGTTCAATTAATGTGCTCTATTGTTTTGTGCTATTATTCAGTGCACTACTACTGCTACGTAAGTCCCTTATAGTTGTTAAGTTTGACGCCTATGTACCCAGACCTCTCTCACGTGCGATAAGTACTATTAAGATTTTATTTATTGTATAAACTGTAAATATGATATTCATGATTTGATATATTCATTTATAATCTTGATATATTATTTCCTATATTTTCTTTGTTTTGCCTTATCAGTACCAGGCTGTGCTATAAGTTGAACTCTGAGTTAAGCAATTTATGTAACTTATCATCGTTACTTAACTGTCGGTACACATTTGGGTTTCTTAAGACTGGCATAGAGTCCAGCTTAGCCTATAATTGGCATTCTCGAATCTCGTGTTCAATACGAAGTTCTTATTAATCTTCTTTAGTGTTGTGGGACTTAACCCTGCCCGTAACAGAGCACAAGTAACAGAGCGACCGGCACTACCTTTGAATTTTGCAGTACAAGTTACTCGATTTTCTGATGGAAAAGAAAGACGAGCTGAAGGCCATAACTCAGAAGTAGACCTTCCTAATCCCTCTCCCATTCATCCAGATGATAACCTGTTGCTGTGATGGTGGAACCCTGCTCCTATGGAAACCCTGGCAGGTCCAGTAACCCTGCCAGCCCAGGCCCTAGCACTGCTGACCCTGCCATCCCGGGCCCTTGCACTGCTGACCCTGCCATCCGAGGCCCTAGCACTGCTGACCCTGCCATCCGAGGCCCTAGCACTGCTGACCTTGCCATCCGAGGCCCTAGCACTGCTGACCCTGCCATCCGAGGCCCTAGCGCTGCTGACCCTGCCATCCGAGGCCCTAGAACTGCTGACCCTGCCATCCGAGGCCCTAGCACTGCTGACCGTGCCACCCCAGGCCCTAGCAGCTCAAACCTTGCTTCCCCGTTCATCAAGGCTGCTGCTCGTTCTTATGGAAAGGGACGTAAGAGGATACGGGCCTGCATTCGGACTGAGGATGAGGAGGCCATTACAGATCTAAGGAAGAAGGCAGAGGAAAGGAAAAAGATAGAGGAGAAAAAGAAGAAGGTGGCTGAAAAGAAGGCATTAGGAGAGAAGAAAAAGTATGCAAGGCGCAGGAAGTCTGTCCCTGTAGAGCAAGATAGTGAGGGGGAAGACGTTGATAATGTTCCTATGCACCTCGATCACTCCTCAGATTACTCAGATGAGGTGAAGGATGAGGACAATTGAACAGAATTGTCATACCCTTTTGCTGAGAAGGTGAGAAACTTTATATTCTTGCAGCTAAAATTTATCAATTATCATAATCCATTATCGGGACTAGCCTAATCTGGCATATATATTTATTTTTTTTGTTTTATCTCAGTTTTCAATTCTTTTTCAGGTAGAGGACTTTGTTCTTGTTGAGCTGAAGCAGAAAGAGGAAAGGAACGTGGGCACATTGGTGTGCTATGTTGCCCAGGTCTTGGCCATCATTGAAGATGGGAAGTTTAATCTTTCTTCCCTCCGCATGAAGTCAGCTTTCTCCAAGGTTACCTTTACCTTCTCTACAATCTTGGACGAGCGTCTTTCGAGCCAGGACAGTGTAAGGGTGCCATGGTAACCACCAAGGGTGCCACTAAGAGACAGGCCGACCAGGTTAAGGTGTACTCCCTTCTGATTGCCTTTAACATGCACTTCTGAGTCTGTAATAGCCTACAGGCTAAGGTATCTATTTGTATATAATTTTATGTCTTGAATTCCTTCTATTTCTATGTAATTAGTCTATAAGTTGCTCAAATATACTTTGAGGTGTCTTAACTTTCCTCTCTAGTTCAAATAGTTGTTAATAATTCATAAAATTTCCTAAAAATTCCAAAAATTATTTTTGTCTGCCAGAGTTCATTTTGTTTTGTCAAATAAATGTTAATTATTTATGTGCTTATCTTTCATTTTATCACTTAATGATGATGGGGGGGGAGGCTAGGGTTATCATATATGTTGATTTCAGGCAAATAACCCCGATGTTTCTGTTTTATGAGCTTCAAAATAAGGGTCGATGTTCCTACATACCTCGGTCGGTGTTCCCCTGCATCAACCGAGGTCCCCCCCCCCAAATTTTGAAGTGCCAAAAATGACACTTAATTTCTGAGTTGAGGATTTATGAGTATACCATAGGTGGACCATGTTGTGAAGTTTGTTTTGGGCACAGTTTTCACTCACTCGGGTACATTCGAATTTTTTATGCAGGTTTTTCTACTAATAGGTCGGTGCTCCCCCACCCCACCCTACACTTGCCTGTTAAATTTTATTTGCTATTTTTCCGTTCAGAGAAATAGTATGCTCAATTCATTTGTAATACCTCGGCTTCCGATTCAGGCCTTATAATTAATCCTAGCTAACTTAGTATCATCGAAAAAATTCCGCAGGTCACTACTTATACCAAGTTAAAAGCATTAATATAAAGAAAGTACAATAATTGCCCCAACACCGATCGCTGAGGACCCCATTGGTAACATTCACCCACTTGGATTTGATCCCATCTATATGAACTCTTTGCTGTCCTTCACTAAGCCACGACTGAATCTACATAAAAATACTTCCATCAATCCCATGCGTTTTAACTTTATTCAAAAGTCGTAAGTGTGGCAGCACCCTGTAGAAAGCCTAACTAAAATCCAAATACCGTTAGTATACATAATGCTAGGCTCTAACGATTTTATAAAATAGGAATGCTAGGGGCACAATTAACACAGCTTTACGTTCCTTCAAAATCCTAGAGAAAATCTCATCAGGGCCCGGTGCTTTACTAAATTTAATTATATCTCTTTCTTTTGAGATTTTCCTTCATTATTAAAATATCCTCTAATTTCTACTCTTCCTTACACCTAACTCGCCATCTGTAGTTTTAAGTTGGCCTATTTTATCTCTAATCTTAATCCTGTATAATTGAAAGAAATCTTTGCGATCATCCTTTGCCTTATTTGCCACTTTAATCTCAATTTCTCCTTGCTACCCAAATTAACCTTTTGATTTCCTGAGTTAGCTCATTTTAGCTCTGCGCTAATTGACCTTCACTGTTTTTTTTTTCTCTAAAAGCCCCTTTTAATGCTGATATAATGCTTAATTTTATCTCGCATCCATTTAAGGTTGACAGCCTTAGTTCTAATTTTCCTATATAAAATATTGATAATCTGTCCGACAATTACCTACTTAATCATTGTCTCACATTCTTGATCTACACTATTCCTCTCTACCTAAAGGTTATCATCTCTCAACTCAACTACTCTCATTGACATCACATTTCCCCGACTAAACTCACTCACTAGTCGCAAAACAACCGTCTCTTGTATAATTTTCCAGTATAATTTTCTTTTCTAAATTCTGGGATTTTAACCTTATTTTCTCTACTGAGAACCCTATTCCATTTTAATTAAAATATAATTTCGCAATGATCCATATTTCCAAAGTTTTCCCAAATCTCTTTATCGCTAATTCCCTCGTCCCTATTCGGTAGAGATAGATCCAATATATTATAATCACCTCTTAGTGGTTCGGCTTACAATCTGTCTAAGAAAAGTATCCTGCACCATATTAAAAAAATATTCGGCCTCCTGATTACCTACAAGAGTTTCACAGTCTATATGTCTGTAATTAATCACACATTATACACAAATGTTTACTTCTACATACATTTACGTTCTATCTCTTGCCACAGAGGATACGAAGCTTCCTTACCTAGATTTGGTGGTCTATATAATAATCCTATGACAAGATTTTTCCTTTCCTTCCTTAACATCTAGCTAGAATGACTCTGTGCTGGGGCCTGTTTCAATTGTAGTGCTTTCACCACACTAGAGATGATCTTTAATATCAATAATCACCCGTCTTCCTTTCCTCCTACTTCTATTGCTATGAAACATATTATAACTATTAATCTGGAGTTCAGGTCTAAAGTTCTTTCCTACCAAATCAAGCCATCAATATGTTATCGCAATAACATCGAAATACTTTACACTCACTAGCCCTTTTAACAAATCCATATTATTCCTTATGCTCCTACCCTGTGTGTAATATATTTTCAATGTATCGTTCTTTATGATCTTATCATTATTACACTACCTTCCTAATCCTCTGCTCATTTGCCAGCTTGTTGGATCTATAAATTTATCTGAATGCCCACACCTCTACCTGATTCATTCTTCTTAGTATGAGAGCCTATACCTATACTCTCCTCGAGACAGTCACTTAACGCTTTCACAACCTTGCGACTCGAGTGCAACCCACCTCTTGCATACACATCCTCGCCTCCATAAAACTAGCTCCATTTATCCAAAACACTAGTCCCATGGTATCATACAATACTTTCACTCGCATTTATCCCAACTGAGCATGGCATCCACTCACTGCCTTCTCTAAGCCTAGTAATATTCCAACTACTAAACACCTCCTACTACTATCCCGAAACTTTTATAACAAATCTCTATATCTAGATACTAGCTCCTTCAACCTAGTTTTCCCTATGTCATTCACTCCCCCATTTAAAATAACAACCGGATCTACTATCCTTTCAATTCTCTCACTCACATCCAATACACGTGTACCTGGCAAACAAACCTCATCATGGAAAGTGTGTTTTGTCGTGCTTTTGTATGATGTTATGAACGATGGTTACAACCGTTTGAGTGGACCGGCTTCTCCGGAAGCCATATTAGTAGGGAGCGAATCAGTTTCTTTCTTCCATAAAATTGCTCTAAGAGAGAAATAAGCCTGTAGTTGTCGCGTGTTTTGGGTTTTGACTTTGTTTGTGAAATAGAATGTTGTGATGTTTTGAATATTTTGTGAAATTTCCAGAAGCGAGTGAGGCATCGAATAGGTGTATCAATTTAGGAAAAATATTTTAAGTTGGGTGACAAATAATTGTGTTTTGGAGGCTGGAATGGCCGAGGTCGCGTTTTGGAGGTTGTTTTGATGAAGTGTTGTTGTTTAGACAGCGGGAGGAAGGTCGGGAGAGTTTGAGGAGGGTGGGAACAGTAGAAGGAGGGATAGAGATAGCGGAAGTAGGGGTGGGGACAGTGGAAGGAGGGGTTGGGACAGTGGAGGGGTGAGTGGGAACAAAGAGGGGAGGGGGGTTAGTGACGAAGTCAAAGCTAGGATAAATGGAGTGGAGAGAGCAGGGTGGAAGGCAAGGAGTAGGGATGATGGAGGCGGAGTTTCTGGAGAAAGGTGGAGTATATAGGAACGAATTCTTGCACCATGGTGAGGGGAGTAATGCTGGCTTTCTGTTTTTGTTATCGTATATTGAGGGGAAAACCGTCTCGGAGAAAGACGATTTGCCCTAGTCCATTTGTTACATAAACCAACTTAGGATAGGGGCGTATAGACGGAGGTCACCCCATCCGACATGTATTTTACCAACGAGAAGAGCAAGGCAGCCAGTTGGGCTTTTGGATTGGATGATATGTGCTTCTGTGTCACTATGAGGGCTGGAATGGCCACTCTGGTGCCGGTAGTAGTGGCGAATGTTCTTGAGGGAGGGGAGATGGGAGCAATGAGGATGGGTAAAGTAGAGGCGTGAGAGGGCGTGGTGTAATGCAGCCTCCTTATCAGCGCAAGAGTGGCCGAACGCGCTTGCGCAAGGCACTCGTATGGATACCTTAGGCTTATTGCGACGTGGTCACCTCCGCAGTTAACCCTAAACAGGTACACCTGGGTCTCCTGGACTCGGTATTTCTTTTTAATTTTTTTTAAAAATACTAAATTTTCAGAAATTTTCTTAAAAAATAAAAAAAATCATAGAATATTTTTATTTTAATCAAAACCCAATTAAGAAATGCCTAAATTACAATTAAACCATGATATGAGTTTAATTTAAAAAAACGTTAAGATTTTTTTAATAATTGTTTTTATCTGTGGGTCTGAGAGACACAGGTGTAGTAGATGTGAATTTATTCAGAGATATACCGTTTAAGAGTTAATGCAACGGAGGATAGTTCTTGTGCATTTAGTGTAAAAGTGACCTCCTGCACTGCAGTTTGAGTAGACACGGTCTGCTTGGCATGTAGTTCTTTGGTATCCTATTTTCTATCAACGAAAACACTGGTGTGGTCAGTTATTGTGTTTTTAGATGTGTTGAGCATACGTGACTGTACCAAGGACCTTGATGCCTTGCATAGTGTTTTTATGATTCTTCTCGGAGAATGTGATAACCACCCATTATTTGGGATATTTTTTTAATTTATTTTAGGAGCCTACCTGGCGACTGCTCTCTTGGGCATAAGTCGTTGCAATTACATAGCCTAGCTATAGGTTAGTTTAAAATCAGAATATGAAAACAAAACAACGATAAAAAGGGAAGGTGACAATAACAATAACAAAAAACGAAAAATACAAAACCTAGTTAAATAAAAGGGAGAAGGCCGGCCTCTCCCCCACAATTCTACAAGTCTACCAGTCAATATGCATCCATTCGTCCCGAATACAAGAGACAGGCGGTAGCGAACCCGCCAATCCCGATACCGGGACAGGTAACGTGCGCGAAGATCGCCCAGACTGGGACATTCAACAAGATTGTGCTGAACAGTCTGGGAGACAACGCAGTCTTTACAGTAGGGCGCTGGCGAGCGCTCCATCAAATGGCGGTGCATCCCGCTAGTGTGCCCAATTCGGGGATGACAAAGCAACCTGAAGCCTTGGCAGAATTATGGGGTAGGTCCATGGGAACAGTCGCGGCGCAATGGCACGCAACTTTAAGTTCCTGTCGACCGTCTCCCATCTTCTTTGCCAAGCAGTCCGAAGAGCTGCCCGTATTCCTGCCATGTAGTCGGTGTGAGGAATAGCCAAACGCTGGTCCGGTCGCAGTCCTCGCGGACTCTTTGGCGCCCTCATCGGCGCGCTCATTCCCCGCAATTCCTACATGTCCAGGAACCCAGTAGAAGATAATCTCGACATCCACCCGGCTCGCCAAAACCATGGCGTCACGGATATCGCGAACCAAGGGATGCGGACATTCCAATGCCCCGAGAGCACTCGTGGCGCTTTGTAAGTGGCTATAGATCACAATGTGGTTTCCGAACCGGGCAAGTCGTGTAATCTCCCATACCGAGTGATGTATTGCCAGCAGCTCGGCCGTGAAGACAGACGCAGCGCCTGGCAGAGCCCAGCTGACTTAAAACAGAGGGGATACGGCGTGAAAACCGACCCCTCTTGAAACTTGGAGCCATCCATATAGACTGGCATGGTTCCAGCGTGACACGAGGTGTGCTCCAAAAAGGCCGAACGCAATACTCCCAGCGCTATACAAGCTTTATTAGCAGAGGTGTGGTGACAAATAGCCAAATGTGGTACCATCCAGGGTAGCGTCCTAGGCAGAACCAGGAGCGATACCTGCCTGAGAGCTATATCTAGCTCTCGAAGGAGTTTCCTGGCTTTAAACCCAAAGGGCTTAGGGTATGACTGGCGTCTCTCGGTGGCATGGGCACCTTCGAAATCAGCTGCAAATGCAGTGAGAGATGTTGGCGACTGAGTGAGGCGACGGGCTTACGCGTACAGGCGAATGATGCACTCTACACGACGTAGAGCGAGTGGCATCTCCCTAGCATCGACTAGTAGGCTCTTAATAGGGAAAATGCGGAAGGCACCGGTCGCAAGGCGAAGGCTGGTGTGGTGGATAGAGTCTACCTTCCGCAATAAACGCTCGGCTGCGGATGCATAAAACTCGCATCCGTAGTCGAGCCTCGAACGAACATAGGATGATAAAAAAGTAAGCGCTGAACGTCACGGAACGGAGAATATCCGTGGCGCGGGTACAAGAGATCCCAAGGCTGCGAATATGAGCCTTCTAGGTGAGGCGTTAGTCAAATACAAGACCAAGGAAACGGTGCGATTCAACCACTTACAGGCGTACCCCATTAAAAAACAAGTGTGGGTCTGAGTGGAGCCTTGTATGGCGGCGGAAGTGCACCACCTTAGTCCTGGCCAAGAAAAACCGAAACCTGTGCGCTTCGGCATAGCGAGAGACGCGGTTCAATGCCTGTTGTAGTTGACGCTCTAAAGTTGGCATCTGGGCCGCGCCAAAAGAGATCGAAAGTCGTCCACGTAGAGCGTAGCGAGAACATCTTCCGGCAGCACCGAGGTGATGCTGTCGATGCTCAAGGCAAAGAGTGTGACACTGAGGAAAATTCCCTGCTGAACACCCTCTTCCTGTGCCATTGGGTCGGAGAGAGCTCCCCTCACCCGTACGCGCAATCGACAATCTCGCAAAAATTCAGATATTAACATTGGGAGGCGTCCCCTTGCCCCTATCGTGTGGAGAGTCTCCATGATACCGTATCGCCATGCGGTATCATAGGCCTTCTGCAGATTGGAAAACACTATGGCGTAGTGGCGTCTACGAAAGAAGGCTTTGCAGACGGCATTTTTCAGTCGGGCAGAGCATCCGACGTGGAATTGAACTTGCGGAAGCCGCACTGTGAAGAAGAAAGATTGCCCCCATTGTCTAGAAAAAAGGCTAATCTAACATTTATTAATTTCTCTATCAACTTGCACACACAAGAGGTCAGAGAGATTGGGCGGAAATCAGCCGGAATAGAGTGATATCTCCATGGTGTGCGATTCGCCAGGAATCTGGGAGGAGACCCTCTACCCAGATCTTGTTGAACAAATCTAACAGAAAGGCCATGCCTAACTCATCCAGGTGTCGAAGCATGGCGTACGGGACATCGTCCGAACCATGGGGTGTTTCTGCGCAAGATGAGGAAGCCGCACTCTGCAGAAGAAAGATTGCCCCCATTGTCCAGGAAAAAAGGCCAATCTAATATTTACCAATTTCTCCATCAACTTGCACACGCAAGAGGTTAGAGATATTGGGCGGAAATCCAACGGTGTGCGATTCGCTAGGAATCTGGGAGGAGACCCTCTACCCAGATCCTGTTGAACAAATCTAACAGAAAGGCCATGCCTTGCTCACCCAGGTGTCAAATCATAGCGGATGGGACATCGTCCGGACCATGGGGGGTGTCTGCGCAAGATGCAAGAGTAGAACGCAACTCACTCAGAGTGAACCTGTCGTTGAAGGGTTATCCGCTTCTGGAGGTAAAGTCCAGCCGGAGGCCTTCCGCGACATATCGACTTGCATTGAATGCTGGCGGAGCAGCATTCCGGGTAAAGAATGCGGACAAAGCAGTCGCTAAGGATACCGCCACGGACGCGGAGTCCGAGATTACGTTACCATTCTCCTGCATAACGGGAGGGGGCAGGGGCCTGCGAGAACTTGGCCCGAATCATTTTGACTCGCTTACACACCTCTGCTAGAGGAGTCTTTCCCGTTAAGTGAAGACACGTATGCCCGCCAAAAGGAGTGGGGGCGTGCTTCGAAATATACCGGAACCTAGCCCTAGCCCGACGAAATTCAGCGACAGTGAAATCGTTTGGGCGGCGCTTATAGCGCATGTAGGCATAACGCTTCTGTTTGAGGGCTTTTCCACACTCGGATGACCACTACGAGAGTGGTCGGCGTGCAAATCGTCCAGACGTTGTGGGAATAGTAGTCAGGCCCGCGGCGATGGGTTTACCGGAGAAGAACTCAACGGCCTCATCTACCGACCTAATCTCCTCGACTGAGATAGAGAATTCAGTCATTTCCTGAAATGCAGGCCACCGCGCCTGTGCCAAGCACCACCGAGGTGGGCTCTCAGGCGTCAGTTGCCCTGAAAATGATATTTGAATGGGAAAGTGATCACTACCATGGCGGTCATCGACCACCCCCTAATCAAAATCAGGCTGTACATCCGAAGAGCACAAAAATAGATCAAGGCAAGAAAATGAAGCGATTCTCAAGCTTTTCGATCAGATATGCAAGGACTTGTCCCTGGGATTTATTGAGTAATCTCCCCAAAGAGGATGTCTGCCGTTCAGATCTCCGAGCAGGAGAAAGGGCCTCGGTAACCGTGCCACGACGCGGCGCAAGTCGCCCGCGTCGAAGTCAGCTGACGGTGAAATGTACGCAGAAATAATAGTATAACTCCTATCCAGGTGAAGCTGCACAGCCACTGGCTGAAAGGAGGTATCTAAAGTGAAAAGAAGAACCGAGACATCATGCCGGGTGTAATCCGCACAACCCCCAGCCCGGGCCCCATCTCTTGGTGGTTTATCGCAAAACCCTTATACCCTGGGAGGGCGGGCAGGGAACACGCCCCTAGCATGGTCTCCTGCAGAAAAATACCTAACGAGGAACGGGACAAGACGAGCCTCCGCAGCTCCTCCCAGTTGGCCGGAGTCTACGGCAATTCCATTGAAGGAATATGCCTCCCAGGCCTAGCGCGAAGGAGACGCGGGGGCCATCTTCGAACAGAAGCCCTTACGTGGATGGCCGTACGCTTCCCGGAGGCAGAACCCCGTGCGATGTTGGCCGGACAATGCGCTGAAGGCGCCGTCGCCTTCGAGGCCTTATTGAGGGAGGTTGGGCTCGCCATGCGAGTCTTTTTCGCCCTCCGCCTCGAAATCTTAGGCCGGCCTTGCGGCTTCGGAGGCGGGGGGGCCCTCTTTTCGACAAACCACCGTTTACGAGCCATTCAGCCTACCACTAGGCGTAGGCGAAGGAGTGGAAGCTCCTTTGTTGTTGTCCTCCTTTCGGGGGACATCTTTAGGAACCCCGAAAGATGGCCTGGCGACCAACTTCAGGGGTGTTGTCTCCTGTCAGTCTAACGACTCGGTGAAGGTGCGTGGCCGTTTCGCCTTGCGGGAAACGTTCACAATAGGGGAAGGTGGGGAAAACCCTGGTTTTAGCCGGGGCTGGGTGTGAACCTTTTGTGTCGCCACCAGCTTTACCATGGGATCGCCCGGGTTGAGTAGAACCCACACAAGGGCTCCGACTGGCGCGGAAACAACCGTGTTGGTTGGCCTAGGTGGGCCAAGAGCAGAGGGTGTCTTTCTAACCATTAAGGGGTAAGACGTCCCTGGCAGAGCCGGGCGCGCCTGGACCAAGTGCTTAGCCTCGCGGAATGAGAGTCGATCCTGGGCCTGAACGGCCAGGATTTCTTTCTCAAGGAGATATGCACTACATTGTTTCGAATAAACGGGATGCCTTTCCCCGCAATTGACACATTTGGCCACATACGATTTGGACTTATCGTGTGCGCCCTTGGAGAAATTGAAACATTCTTCGGGTGACCCCGACTTTTGCACGTCTACATGAACGATTTGTATGGCCGAAGCGGTGACGGTAATACCACCGCCGGCGCAGTGGCCCGAATACCCCAACGATGTAGTGGTACCAACCGGCACGCACCTAATCAGCGAGCCTGCCACAGTCAAACGTGACGAAGAGTGTAGGGGTGGGTCTCAAGGCCCCTCCCTGTTTTCTCATCACACGTTAGACCTTGACCGCCTCATGGTCGGCCATCTCTAAGTTGATGTCCTCTATCGAGTAGTCAAAGAGTTCCCTCGCATAAACTACTCATTTCAC
This sequence comes from Ceratothoa steindachneri, assembly GCA_963969495.1. Taxonomy (NCBI): domain Eukaryota; kingdom Metazoa; phylum Arthropoda; class Malacostraca; order Isopoda; family Cymothoidae; genus Ceratothoa; species Ceratothoa steindachneri. The sequence continues at coordinate 120,540,691 of OZ018322.1, read as the reverse complement.
AAAGTTAATGGTAGAGTGCTGCGCCTCGGAGGGGTCCTCCCCCATTCGCCAGAAGGCTCCCGTCCGAGAAACGGATCACCTTCGGCTCTCTACCAATTACACTAGCTAATGCTCTCCTCTGATGGATCATGTTGCCCTTGGCCAACATGCTGCAATCAGTGTAGCGATTAACGAGGAAGCGTTTGAAGTCAGCCCACTCGAAAACGCGAGGTGACCTCTGAATAAAGGGCCCCGATGTCATAGAGGCTCCGCTCTGCACCCTTTTGGTCTTAGTCAGGGGATCCGCACCCTTGGGGGTAGAGGGGCCGGATGTGCCGATCTTGGCTTAATCGCTTCCCGAAGCAGCAGACCCATCCGTCCCTGCAGGCTACGCGGATGAAGAGGACCCCCGAGTCTTTTTAGTCTTTTGGGGGGGTTTTCTTTTTAGGAGAGGAGGGTGGGGAATGGACCTGCTTCTTCCTTTTGCCGGCAGGAGCCCCCAGGTTTAGATGGACCGGCCTCAGCCAGGTCCTTCTCGGAGATGGAGAAGGTCCTGGCAGTCACAGGGGCACCGGTCGGAGGAGATCCCTCCCCTCCTTGTACTGCCTTGGATTCCCTAGCCGTTTGAGGAGGACCTTGCATATGGGCGGACTCGAGTTTGGTGCTTTGCGCCGAGCCCAGATTCGCTCCCATGGAAGGCCCTAACCTCTGAGGCTGGGTTGCCTCAATGACCATATCTATCTCAGGGAGGGATGGCCTCCACTTGGCCATCCCCCCTTTCGGACATCACAGGTCCTATTGGCAGCAGCGTCATTTGTCATGTCTGGGGAGGCACAGGCCTTGACCCCCGCTATGTTTAAAATTCTACCTAGCAGGTCTTTTGAGAGAAGCGACCGAAGGGACCTAGCTTCCTTCTCCCCTAAGGGGGTTTGCCCTACCGAGTCGCATCACTGGGGAGCGGTCAGCTATGTGCTGCCTGCTGGCTTTCTTGGCAATCCCCTTGGAAAGAAAAGGGGGGACTGTGGCTGGGAAGAGGGAGGTGCCCGCAAGCACCTCCAGAGAACGGGATAAGGGGAAGTCCCCTACACTTGTAGGTGAGGGAGAGGAGTAAGCCTCCTCTCCAGTTAGAAAAATTTGGAGGGTCCCCTGCACAAGCACACGGGGGAGGGGGGCAATCTTTTTCCCGTGGAGCTTCCCGAGGGCGGCTCCGTCGATGAACAAGAAGAAATTGAGGAAAGATTGTTGATTTTTTCATCATTGGTCATGGTGACCCTCTTTTTCTTATGGAATGCAATAGCTCTGCAAGGGGTGCGTACAGGCCAGGCTGAGCCAGGTGCCGCCATTTAAGGCCACCTCTCTCGCCTTGTGACCTGGCACCCCTTCATCATGGCGCTCCACCTTGGGCACGGCGTAAAATTTATAGTGTGTGAAGAGAAAAGGAAAAGGGATGTGAGGAAGGTATGGGTGGGGATGAAGCAGGTTGTTAAAAAAACCACCATCCCAAACCGGAGCTCAAAGGTTAGAGAATATTGTCCACTCTATCCTCAGCTCCGATCCGGGATGGTTGGCTAAGAAGGTGAGCATCTACCCTGTGAAATTAGAGGCTAACCAGAGAAAGTTGTGGAAGAGGTTGTATGAAAAGTGAGGAAACCGGGAGGGAAACACAAGTGTTTTGAAGGAAGGAGAAGAGGCTAAGTGGGGGTCGGACGGGGTGCTGAATCCCGTCAGCACAGCGGCCAGGATGGCAAATCGCCGCGCCCCTTTCGGGGACCCATTACTTGGTGCATTCAAAATAGAGGTGTTGGATAGCTTTTTCGCAGTAGTCATACCTGAGGTAAGTGAAGAGGTCTTTGGTAGGGAATTCCACGCAAAGAGGGTTTGTTCTGCGTATTCGTATTTGGTATTTGTTTGTTATTAACTTTGGCTGTTTTGTGAAGTTATGCTTTTCAGTTAGTGAATCTTTAGCGAATGCATGGAATTTATTTGCGTTTGTTATGGATCTGAATATTAGTGTTTGTCCGATTTGTGCCTTGACGATATTGTTGATTGGTGTGTCCAGAGTGCTTGATAGTTTTAATGTTTCTGATAATGGTAGTGTGTGTTTGTTCCCTCCGGTGCTTAGTAAACGTAGTGTGGTTCACCCCCCATGGCGTTGACTGTATATGCTTTTAATTTAGAATAAATGTGAATTTACAACTTTTCTTTAGGAAAAACACCCTTCCCCCCTCCCTCGTCACTGATTATCCCGATGAACAAGACTACAGATGAATGATGAATGGGTAAATATGTGAATATGGACCTGGATGGGTTCCCATAAAGTGTAAAACATGCCAGACTTAATGATGGATGGATGCCGAGTCAAACAACTCTAACTGGCTGGTGCCGCCCAACACTGGTTTTGGCTATTCAAAATTACGTCCAACATACACAAAGATGGTTACATGTCTCTCTTTGGTTTTGGTTGGACCCACATGGTAGGGTGATTTACCCTTCCCTCAGTTTGTAAGTCAGTCCCATTCCACAAAGCTTTTGACTTCGGGCACGCAGTGGGCTAGACCACAAACCTTCATTCTCCGAAGCCCCCAATTATTCCTTTCCAAGAGAAAGGCATAGTTGGAACGAAGGCTATGTGTGGAGTCTTCGCTGAAAATAACGTCGAGCTCTTGGGACATTAGCCAAGGAATTTGTCAGAATTGAACCCATTAGAGAATTTGCGGGCGAGTTCAAACTGGTGGTTGATAAACAGGAGCCATCCAATTGTGTGCAGTTGCAGGTGCTTAGTGAAGCAAAATGGAAGCAATACCAGTCAATATATCATCAAAAATTTAGATTCAAGCATGCCAAATTGAATTAAAGCAGTTCTAATGAACAATGGCAATCATTATAAATATTGATTTCCCGCATCAATTAACTGCATTTATTAATAAAATGAGTTGGGGACCAATATTTTATATTTCTCCTTCAAATTATGATACAAACATATTAAAACAAAATGCAACGTTTGATTAGTTCTATTAATTTTCTTATATGAATAAATACTCGTATACCGGGTATTGCAAAAGTCTTGTTACACACGTTTCGACGCTCTCAACAAAAGACACAATGATATATATTTTTTGCAGTTAGACACGTTTTTATTTTTGTAACATATAAATATGTGTTAAATTGGAATATTAATCAACCAGGAAATGGCTTCGTCACTCACCCCTACGGGGAGCTTGCGCTTCGCTACTAAGATTAAAATTTAAAATCTAAAAAAAGCAGCTATGGTTAAATTTTTATAAATTTTCTGAACTTTGCTAATTATAATAATAATAATAAAAAAGGAACTCTAAACTAAATTTCACCCCTTTCAAAATATCACGTTGCTAAAATATAGTTATACAAGATCTATAAAAATAAATTTTCTGAACTTCACAATTTGTAATTCTTTGGGTTGTAAAAAATTCACCATTTCTTTTTTTTATATTATAAAAGAATTATTAGAAATAACTTTGATAAAAAAAAACAAGTCATAACCAAACTAAGATGAAATTATTATTCAAATACTCAAAAAATCTTCTTAAATTATAGTTAGTAAAGTGGTGGTGATGATGATGATAATGATGATAATGTTTGCTGCCATCTCGGCGAGCACGCGCTGCAGGTGAGACCTGAAGGCCGAGCACGCGTTGCGGACGAAGTGTTTCCCATTCTGGCCCACTCGCTGTTGACGGAGGAATTCAGTTCATTGGCGTTACTGTGGCGAACCTTTCAGGCCTTGCCCTCTATATGCATCCACACGCTGTAGTCAAGAGGCATTGAAATCGAACAACCCTGGCGCCCAAATATCCTTCAACCGGAAATTCATATTCGATCCTAACCACCCTTGCACGGTCTTGGCCGTGTGGGCCGGGGAACCGTCCTGCTGAAAGTCGTATTCTGACTTCTTTATGATCTTTCTCACGGGGCTAAGATGTGCATGTTATCGACCGCAATGAGCCTATAACCGGTCGCGAACCACACCAGCGTTATCTCCTCGCCATTCGAAGCCACGACGACACCGGAGTTCATCACGGAAACCGGGTGCTTGGTATTGGATACTTAATAAACCTTAGATATGGTCTGGTTGAAGCTTCTCATCCGTTCTTTTCTGTTTGTTGAGAAGTGGATTGATTGTGACGGTATTTTAGAATGGTCATGACAATTCAAGTCGTTGAGAAGGCGACGACTGCACTCCTGACGTTGTTCTCGCATACGTTCGGTGAGTAGAGGACTTTCCACGCACTTCAAGCTCTTACCACTCTCCTTTTTGATGGCTCTGGATACCGTGGCTACCGAAATTTTCTTCTTCTTCGCGAGCGCAGTCATTTTGAGCTTCGGAGCACATTCGAAGTCTTTTCTCAGAGCTAAACGGCTGACAACTTGAAGTCTGCTTGAACGAGGTCGATCTTGTGGTCTTCCCCGTTCTTGAGCCTCTCAGCCACTCTATGTACGGTCATCCTGCTGACGTGAGCCGCTTGGCGATGTCGAACATGTTTTGTTTGACCCGCACGCAGCAGAGCAGAGATCTCGATTCTTTTCATTTCCATCTCGACACACCTGCTACATGCTCGAAAAGTATAATTTTAAGTTTGTTTGGCGGCACCTTTTCTATCACACACACTAACCTCTCCATAAATAAAAACCAGAGTGTAACAGAAATTTTGTAAAACCCGGTAGTAGTCTCAAAACCTTTGCCCATGACTATACACACTAAAACACCACGCCGCATTTTCTATTATTAAAATGGATTTGGTGATTTATTTGTGTGGTGTTGTCATACTTTGAACCCAACATTATTTTCATGACGCAGTGGATGTTATAGATGCTTGTGTAAATTATTATTGGGGGAAGAGGGCCCCTCGCCTTAGAGACTCCTGGATGGTAGGATGTGGAAATCATTTAGTCGGCTTGGTTTAGAGAGGTCATTTGTTTTATATGAAGCCATGAAGTGGAGAAGTTTGAGGAAGTGAAGATGTGTAGTAGCTATATAGCTTAAGATGGCATGAAAGGAAAACTACTAAGGGAACTAGAGACTTGAGTCTACTTTCTTTTCGTGCCGAAAGAAGGCTCCTTTGTGAACACGAAATGTTGGATGTGCGGAGGAAAGAGGCCACTTCCTTGGGCCCGCAATCAAGGTAGAGTTTTTCCAGGAAATTACTAGTGACTTAAACAAGGTGGTGAAATTAAATTGTAATGTACATAAAGCTAGTTTAGAGAGAAAAAACGTGGGTCAATTAACAGAAGAGGATGCGCAACTCTCAATAACCTACCTAGCCTTAATATTTAGAGCTGATCCACTTGCGGCATTGAGAATTGAATATGTCTAAATATTTCTAATATTGTGGCATTGGGGTCAAGTCCACGAATTCCCCTAAGTTTAGAAGATATCTGAAGTGAAAAGAAGACAGTACCTTTATTATTTTTAGTACAAAATCATGATTAAAAGTTGCATTTTGTTTTATTATGTTTGTGTCATAATTTGGAGGGAAAATATGCAAAATTTAGAGCCCAAACCCAGTTTATTAATAAATAAAGTTAAATGATGCGCGCAGTCAATATTTAAAATGATGTTTATTATTTTTCAGGACTGCGTAAATTCGTATTGGCAACCGCAATTGCCAACAATTCGCTGGCTTCTGTTTATCAATTCCAGTTTGAATATCGGCCACAAATTCGATGTTATTTTCAAACAAGAACATTGTTATTGTTTTTCCATTGTGATTAGGTCTGCTATCATGCTTAAGAATACAGTTATCATACCCAAATTTGTATTCAACTGCCAAGAAAAGGTGCTGATGAAACGCTTATTGGTACCATTATGAGTTTATGGCAGTGTTCTTTGGCAAAAGTGTTAGTACTCCGGTTCTCTTAGATGAGAAGCAGCAATTGACATGATGAGTGTCTGAGTGCTTTGCTTTGGGCATGACACAAGCCTCATGAAACCGCTGCCCTTTTCTTCTTCTAAGGACGGATCTTCCAGAAGCTCCAAACAAGCGTACGGGAGCTTCATAAGAGTATCACTTTGCCCTAGTTTCGACATTACATTCTTTATATTTCGTATAAAAGGGGAGACTGGCCGTAAGTTTATTCTTAGGGAGATAAAGTTCCTTTGCATGCCTTCTCGACTTGAGGCCTTTGCTGATAAGACACAGCCTCACTGTGGGCGCTGAAACACCCCACACACGCTTCTTTCCAATCGTGGGCTAACTTGGGAATGAAGACAACCCAATCCTTGAGCCGGGCCCTTGCCGGGAGGAAATCTTGGCACTCATTTGAAGCCCTTGGGCTTCCAGAAGACTTCTTTAGAGGAGTCAAACCAAGTCTTTTTAAACTCGGAAAATATCATAAAATAGTGCTCATTGATGCAATTCCCTTAGAAACTATATCCTTGCGTTTTTGGCCACTTTGGTGCAGACCAATAATGGCTTCATACGTTTCTTTGGAAAGAACCATTTTTGGAATTAGAAAATATTCAAACATTTATATGTAAAAAATATTATGAAATAGATTACAATTACAAAACATTCTTTTAACGCATATTTGTCATCATTTTACTCTTTTGATCGAATAACAAAGCTCTACAGACTGAAACTCACCTCCAACAGGAGCAGGACCAAAGCACGATTTTGGATTCCACGAAGGAATGCACTGTTTATTTATTATTTTTGAAATGCTAATGTTTTACTTACCTTGAAATAATGTAAATTTTACAATAATTATTCCATTTTAAAACGAATGAAAAAATCAAAGTATATATTATTCCCGAAACTTTTGACAACGACCGTACTAATTATCATTATTAATCATAATAATTATTATATTAATGCTAATGATAGTAATGACTATAATAATACTAATATTATTAGTATTATTGATAGATTACTTGCCACCTTCATGTAATAGTTAAATGAAGATCAATCCTAAGTCATTATAAGATCGGGCAACGTGGTAATAACACGTCTTTTTATGAATGTGATATTCCTGACATTCAATGAAGCGAAACAAATTTGTACTCATTTAAATAAGATACTAAACATATATTCCAGCCTTTAAAACTAAATGATTATCCTACATACACCTAGCATATTTAGATGTGATAACAAATGAAGATGAAAATTGTGATACGAACGAGCATATTAAATTTTATTGGCAAACAGACAAAAGAAACTTTTATTTTTAATTAGATTATTTACAGACTATTTTTGTATAGAATGTTAAAAAAATATCTAGAATGTCGGATTGGATCCATCAATAGTTTACTTATGTATAGGCGTTAACAATCTCATTTAGCATCTAACCGTCATATTGCAACATTGTGCCATCAATGAGCTTTCAACTGATTTGAAAAAGTTGGATAATTCATGATTACAGACAAGGTAAAAGTTATAGAAGTATTTCTACAGTATTATGTGTTCCTTCCAGGAGTGTACGTTGGATTGCCCCACCCCTTCCCCCAGGACCACTGCTATCCTTATTCGCAGTGGAATACGAAGCTAAATGCTCGTCGATTAATTCTGAGATCAGGAACAAATAACCATCTTATAACTAAGAAAAAACTGCAAGGCGATCTTCGTACAGCTGGAACATCAGTTAAGAAAACAACAATTACTATTGGACTCAAAAGACAATCTCTCGCATCTCGATCTCCACGCAAGAACCTTTTTTTCTGAAAAAGGTTTACTCGTTAGCCAGAAGGAAATTTGTTCAGGAGTATACAGGAAAGCCGGATCAATTTGGGATGAAAGTGCTTTGGTCTGATGAAGCCAAAACTGAACTCTTTGGTCAGCCTGCAGCTCGCCATCTTGGTCACGTGATAGAATCAACAATGATTCCGAAGAACGCCATCCAGATAGTCAAATATTGAGGCAGGAGCCTTAAAGTGGTGAGCTGTTTATCTTTTAGTGGAGCCAAGTACTGGCAAATATTGGCCAATACTTTAAGGTCAACTGTGAAGAAGTTAAGGATGCAGGATTAATTAATGTTCCAGCATGACAATGATCCGAATCAATGCGAAAGAACCACATGAATGGCTCCTGCAGAACAATATTAATATTCTACCGTGGCCTAGTCAAATCCCTTGACTTGAATCCGATCGTAAATTTGTGTCAAATATTGAAGAAAAAAGTCTATAAGAGGAAACCTGCGAACCTCGTCTAATTGAAAGCTATATATAAGGGAAAGTGGGCAGATATTTGATCACAATGTTGCAAAGAGATAGACAAGTATTATAAGAAAGGTATAGCAGCAGTTATATCAAACACTTATATCAATACTTATTTCCACCCTTATATTCGTTTGGTTTGTATTTCATATACACTTGAGAAATGTCTTTATTGTCTCCTTCAGAAGTAATAAGGAACTGTTAATTAATAATATAAGTACCTGATACACAAAAATATAGCTATAAATAATTTAAATAAACCCTTTTGAGCGTCCAAATGTTTGTTTCACTTCAGTGTAGATGGAACAAGTGGCGTGAAAGCACCTAAGATTAAATGCTGTGTCCACGATTAATATTTCTTGATAAAAAAGAAACCTCACCTTTACTTAACTTTGAGTCTCACCTCTTGGAGACTTCGCCTACCAAATTTAATTTAATTTTAGCGCAAATAAAAGTGAGTAAAGTGTAACGAGCCACCAAGATCGCGTAATGGCCGAGAAGTTTAAGAATGAGGGAGCATAGGGGAATGCAGAAGATTGGGTGGTAATACCAATGGATGGTAATGTTTGAGAAGTAGAAAAATAAAATGCACACCAAAAGAAATTTTAATTAGTAAAATAAAGTTGAATAATTAGCAATAGACTTAGGAATAAATAGTTGCAAGAATAAATGAGTGAGTAATTAAGTTGGGTTCAAGAGAATAAAAGTTATCGAATTATTAGAAAATGTGGATGAGACAAAGAGGTATAAAAATGTTTTTGTTTTATTTCAGCCATGACCAAAGTTGTTTGAACACTCGCTAATGGATGCCACAGGATGGGAAACGGTGGTAATGAGTGGTGCTCTGACAGGACTATGATATAGGTGAACGAACTCTTGAAGGAGAGATGATCATATATTGATATTGGAAGAATTCCTCGAGATATAATCCAAAGAGAAACAAGGATCGGTTTAATGCTAGGTCCCTCTTTGTGTTCTGTGGGAGATGAAGCAAAAAGTGAAGAAGTGCAGGATAGCGATAGTTGATGCAGAGTAAAATCGCTCACCCTTAGTTTTTACGAACTATCTGATCGCCCCTGAGACTTTCTTACCCTTTAAAATATGTGGTCACGTTCTGCTTTCTATTTACCACTTTCATTCATAATAGATTCGAGATAAATAAATCAATGGATTTGTTCCCTGGACTCTTATATAACTCCCAATCTCATTATCACCGCCAAACATCACCATCATCTTACTATCTTCTACATTTACCGTTACTCCCTACTCATACACATCATGTCAAATGCTTCGATTAATTATCATTTCTAAACCCTCCTCACTTTCAGCTACTAACAATAGGTCATCACCTTATATTAACATTGATAAAACCCACCTCTCACCATTCCTAACCAATCTCACACTTTTTTCTTTATTCTCATTTGTGCTTCTCTCATTACTACTTTCTTAAATATTTTCAAACAGCCTTCGTGACATCACACAGGCTACCAAACTACATATGTCAAACTACTCAATCCGGCCGTTTAATCTAAACGCTACGCACCCATTACTTCCATCATAATTTTCACTGCATCCAATAATTTACTCATTTCATTCTTAGAATAAGCCATAATTCTTCACTATCTGCCCAACCCTAGGTTTTATCGAAGTCAAAGACTGAGCAGAAACTTTACATCTCTTATCTGTGGTTTTATTAAGGTCGCTCTCTGTGCCATTACTTGTTCCACACACCCTTTATCGGCTCTTCACCAACCTTGCTCCTCTCCTATCAATCACTCGGTTATCTTTTGGATATCAAATTTTAACCAGACACCTAGTCAACAACACCTTTATGCACTATACCTCATTTACAACGCTACTATCACATGTATTCTTCCAGTCTTCAGGCGCTCTCCCACTTTCAAATGCCTTACAACACAATCTCCCAACCCATTGCATAATGCAGACTGGTCTAGTTGCCTGTTGAGAGGGACACACCCTGTGTAGACTGTTGCACCCGGTTGTCGAATGTCCCAGTCTGTGTGATCTTCGCGCTCGTTACCTGTCCCGGTACCGGGATAGGCGGGGTCGCTACCGACTGTCCCTTGTACTCCGGACGAGTGCGTGCACCATGACTGGTGGACTGATAGACTTTTTTGGGGAGGCCGGCCTTCTTCCTTGTATTTAACTTGTTGTTTTTTTGTTATTGTTGTTTGTTTTTTTGTTTTTTTAGGTCGCAGGCTCCCAGATTGTTATCCCTTTTAATTGTTGTTCCTGTTAAAATTTTTATTTTAAAGTAGCCTAGAACTAGGCTGTTTGCTTGCGGCGACTTATGCCAAAGTGGGCAGTCGCCAGATAGCCCCTTAAAAAAAAAAATGTTGCACAAGGTGTCCATAGGAACTGCATGTCCTCACGGTCTCGAGTTAAAGTTGGGAAGGATCCGTCACTGGTTCACCTTAACAGGAACTGTGGAAGCTAGTGTGAAAGCAGCATTTTTCTACGACTTTGTTCTATCTATCTCCTCTAGAGTTCTGGCCAAATGTTTTGAGACTAATATATATTTATATATTCATTTGTTTGTAAAATTTACGTGATAGAAATAATTATTCTAATATTGAAATTATTATAGATTTATTAAAAAGTCAGCATTTCAAATTAATAAGAAAAAAAAAATGCATTCCTTCAAGGAATCCCAAATCGCGCTTTGGTCCTGTTCCGGGAGGACGTGAGTTTCAGTCCATGGAAATTGCTATTGCTTTTGACACCTAAAAGCTTCAAATGAACGCCAAGATCGCCTCCTGGTAAGGACCCAGTTCATGGATTAGCTGCCTTCAGTCCATGATTGCTCAGGATTGGAAAGAGGCAGGTGTTAACGCTTCAGAGCGCAAAGTGAGGCGGAGAATCTTTGACAACCGTCTCAAGTGAAAGATGAGCTGAGAACAAGCCTCATTTCAACGAGAAGAACCTTACGAATAGGCCACAGTTGTGTAGTAAGTATAAAGAATGGACTGGTGAAGAATAGGGTCAAGTGATATTCACTGATGAAGTTCCATTGGGCTTGTTCGAAGCTTCTGAAAGATCCGTGGTTAGGAGAAGAAAGGGAAACCTTGTTCCAGAATTCGACAAATTTGAGCCCAATAGATAATTTGTAGGCAAGTTGATAAACAGAAGCAATTGAACAAAAATGGAGCAATATCAGTCAAAAGATTATAAAAAAATTGGTCTCCAGCTTGCTGAAACCTATTGAAGCAGTACTGAAGGAAAACGGACATCATTGTAAATATTGACTGCACGCATCAATTGACTGTAGTTATTAATCAAATGAGTTTGGGCTCTAAATAGGCAACGTTTGATTAGCTATATTAAGTTTCTTATATAAATAAATCAAGTCGTCCCAAAAACATTTGCAATGAGAGTAGGGTTTAGTACTTGACCAGCTACATCATGCTCTGTCATGAAGACATGCTTTGGAACCTCTTTAAACAACGTTCTTTAACGCCGGAAGTTGAAAAGGAACAGGACTTGAGAGGTACTGAGCGTTTGGGTGTGATTAAATGGGACGTTCGAATTTGCTCCAATTACCTATTTCCTGCACCTAATGTGATGACAACCTCCTTTCGGTTGTTATCTGGTACATAAGTCTGTAGTGATTATGTGGGCCAGCTTTACTTTCTTTTCAGCTGCCAGGCCAACGAAAGACTCGGGTCCCCTCTCTGGTTCTGCCATGACAGATCTTCAGATCCGGGCCGTTCTGTCGACAATTATTACGACCTAATAAGGAAATAGACCGTGTCACCCTGCCTCCTCACTACATAGTTGGGTGCTGTGCCTTTGGGGGGGATATCGTTCACTGGGCATATTCTGGTTGGTGGGCGTCTCTAGACAGTTGCAAACAGCTATTTAACGTACCCAGAATGGAGACCTAAAAATTCAGAAAACCCAAGATGGAATATGTGGGAGCAGTGGACGAAGGATACTGCCCACCAACCCTTTTCTCGTGTCTCACATTTGCCACCAGATTTGCTAATATCGTTGCTAATAAGGTTGATTTCGCTCAACCTTGGTGTTGATTTAGATGAAGAAACTTCGACGACACACCTCGACTGGTGGAGGGGCTTCCATTTCACCATTCTCTATTGGTAGAGCGATTTCCCTTTATCTATTCTGGAGCTGATTTCGGGCAGCTCCACCAGTAAAGAGTAGGCGGCTTCCCTTGCTTTCTCAGGAGCCTCTTACAACCTTCTTTTGGCGGAGAGGAAGTTTTTCCCTCTCCTATGTCTACGGATGTGGAGTCTTTTTCCTCACTCCCTCCTTTTTTGAGTCTCACATGGAAAACCCTACGTCTGGATCAGCGAAGGCCGCTTTTTCACTACCCTCAGTGTTACACTCTTTGCCCTGAGAATCAACGGTGTCGTAGAATAGGCTCTCGACGATATACCATATATAACTATTCGTTGAGGGAATTATTCTAATATTTCGAGTGCGTGGTAATCTGATTGACCGAGGTTATTTATCTTCAATATGCTTAAGAAGTGGGACGGAGCTCAAGGATAATAATATGGCTATCATTAATAAAATAGAGTTTTATTAATTAAACTATCAACAACACACAAAAAAAATGTTTACATAAACGGAGAATGGAAAGGGTCGTGGGAATATCTGACTAATCCGAGGATTAAGATTTGGAGAGATTTAAAAAGGTAAACAAATAAAAATTAAAGGGATGGGATGGTTCGCTTAACCATTTAAAGCACAGGGTAGTGTTGACAAAAAGGTTAGATGATTAAAGGTAATGCTCAGCTTACGTAATTACAAAGTTGTTGTGCAGAGGAAGACGATGCGAAGGAATCTTCGGTCCCCTGGCGATTTCCAGCAAGAGGGTTCTTCGGGGGGTTGTCCTTAGCGAAGGAAAAGGACTATCTTCGAAGAGTAAGAGCAAAGTGGGGCTCTGAGGTACGAGCGATCTTTGTGACAGCAAATCGGGGATGTTCTAGATGAACAATGGAGGTTATTGTTGAAACCAAGCGTTCTCTTGAAGAACGTTAAAAAGGGGGGAATTAAATTAACCTGACGTGATGTCTTGGGAATGAGAACAGTTTCTTGACGAACGGGCTTGAAGAAAAATGGCTGTTCTAACGTTGTTCTCTTTCTGAACAACAGGGGGGCCTTGTGGACTTGGCGTCTCGAAGGCACGAACCTTGGCACTCAAGGGATATTGTCCTCTTCTGGACAAAATGGTGGATCTCGAGGTAGAGAGCTCCTATGGTGCACAAGGGAGACCAGATCGGCGTGATGCCTCGCGAAGATAATCTGGATCTGATCTGCTTCAATCGGGAAAGCTATGATTTAAATAGTCAGAGCCATCCCCTTGGCGTAGGGGACAATTGAGTGGGAGGCTTCGGGGAAATGCCCCGGTTGCGCCTGGGAAAATACCTTATCTGCCCATAAGCCTAACTCAATCTGGCGAGATCGACGTATGGAGGCGAAACGGGGGAATGAACCTCCTTGATTCAATATTGGCTAAGGGGGGCGATAACGCGCTCTGCTTCCTCTCGCAGATGCACGTGGGTAGCATGTGTTCTAAACATGTGATAGCGGCTGAATTTAAGCGGCCTCAGACCGTTCTATCACAAACGCTATCACCTCGCTGCTGCCGGAAGATCTTCGCGCTACGCTCTACGTGGACGTCCTCTCGATCTCTTTTGGCGCGGCCCAGATGTCAACTCTGGAGCGTCGACTCCAACAGTCATTAAGCCGCGTCTCTCGCTATGGGGTTCGCCTAGAAATGGTGGCCTCGCACCGTTTCCCTAGTCTTATATTTAACCGGCGCCTCACTTGAGAGGCTCATATTCGCAGTCATAGAGTTTCTTGTACCCGCGCCATGGATATTCTTCGCTCCGTGACGTTCAGCGCCTGGGGCGTTGATAGGGCTACTGGCTTACTTTTTTATCGATCCTTTGTTCATTCAAAGCTCGACTACGGATGCAAGTTTTATGCATCCGAAGCCGAACGTGTATTGGGGAAAGTAAACTCGATCCACGACACCAGATTTCGCCTAGCAATCGGTGCTGGCCGCACGTCCCCCATTGACAGCCTACCTGTCGATGCTGGGGAGATGCCACTCGCTCTGCGCCGTACACAGTTCATTATTCGCCTGTACACGTGGGCCAGGCGCCTTCTTCAGTCACCAACAGCGATCAGTGCATCCGCAGCTGATCCTGACGGTAGCAATGCCGCCGAGAGACGCCAGTCATACCCTAAGCTAGGAAACTTATTTGAGAGCTCAGTATAGCTCTCGTGCCGGTGGTGTTCCTGGTTTTGCCCAGGACGCCACTCTCGATGGTACCACCTTTAACTATTTGTCGCCACGCCCTTGCTCCCAAAGCTTCTACAGCAGTGGGAGTACTGTCTTCGGCCTTTATGGAGCACATTTCGTGTCATGCTGGAATCGTGCCAGTGTATATGGATTGCTACAAGTCCCAAGAGAGGGTTGGTTTCCACGCCGTACTCCCTATGTTTGTAGTCAGCAAGTCTCTGTCAGGCGCTGTGTCTGTCTTGAAGGTCGAGCTGGTTGCAATACACTACTCGATAGGGGAGATAACGCGGCATGCCCGGTTTGAAGACGGGAATGTGATTTATAGCAACTCACAAAGCGCCCCTGAGTGATCTAGTGCATTGGAATCTCTGCAGCCCCTGGTTCACGAGATACGTGACCCCACGGTTTTGGCGAGCCGGTTTTGGGTTCCTGGAAATGTAGGAATTGCGGGGAATGAGCGCAATGATAAGGGCCACCATACAAGCGTTTCGCTCTTCCTCACACCGATTACATTGGAGGAATACGGGCAGTCTTTCGGGTGGCTTGGCAAAGAAGATGAAAGACGGTCGAGGGGAACTTAAAGTTATGTCTCATTGCAACGCGACTGTTTACATGGACCTACTCCCAATGTCTTGACGGATTGTGGTTCCTTTCCTTCGTCTCCGAATCGGACACACTCGCGGGAAGCAACACCATTTAAAGGAGTGCTCGCCTGCGCCTTAATTTGACGAATGCGTTGTCCCCCAGACTGTTCGGCACATTCTTGTTGAACGTCCTAGTCTGGGTGATCTTCGCGCACGTTACCTGTCCCGAGATGAGGGGGTTAGCTACTGCTTGTTCCTTGTTCTCGGAAATGGTTCTTGCAGACAGATTTGAGGACTATACGACCTTTTGGAAGAGGCTGGCCTTTTTCACTTTATTTGACTGTTTGTTGTGGGTCCCATGCTCCTTCGCACGGGAAAGGCGGGCCTATCCCTGACGCTTGAGCTGCTTCCTTCTTGTTACCTTTTTGCTTTGTTTTTCTTTTTGTGTTTAGCCTATGATCTTTTTATTCTTTTTATTTGTTATTTGTTTTTTTATTATAGCTTAGTCGCCAGATGGGCTCCCTTAATTAAAATAAAAAATCTTTCTCTTTCACATGAGCTCCTAAGAAGCAAGCCAACAGGCGACCCCAAATATGCCCCTCCATTGTGGGAGCGACTCTATAGGGTGAATCCCTTAGATGGAATAGTGGTGTTGGTACCTGTTCTGACCTTATTGGAGGTCAGCGTACACACATATTTTCTTTTTCCATGTAATTTACTTCACCAGTCCCAATGACGTTGATCACAAGCCATAGACATAGAGATTTCTTGGTCTGAATCAACGACATCTCGGGGGTAGGCAACTTTAACGTCCCAGAGTCACCACTGTCACAGATGGCTAGGTCTTCCAAAGGAAAGAATTGTGGCTCGGGTGTTACTACCCCTGGAAGTAGGGACCTACTTCCTCGATTGGTGCCCCCTTATCTGCCATGGACATTCCCATTTAGGAGGCTAGGGCTGGTACATCCGACCTCGTGGCCCTTTCCGTGTTTAGAGAGACGCCGGATCACTATTATCCTCCTATCCTAAAAAAGAACAGAAAAATAAAGAAGACGAGGGTTTACTTTCATTCCGGGGGGTCCTGGGAATGGACAGGTCCCATATCGTTTCAGAAATTCATCAGGTCCTGACTGCTACGCTCGACCCTATGGTGCGCATATTGTTCAAAAGCTCTGAATGAATAATCCGTATTATGCAATGTCTAGTGTATGAATTGCGGCAAACCACACTAGGCCTTATTGAAGCAATGCAGCTCGTATCTTTTTAGGAAGGAGGTCATAACCATTCAGGTTACAGAGCGACTCTCCTTCGGAGAGGTCGCACCTTGTGCTATTTAGGTCTTCCGATGCAACGCAAGTTAAGAATGCACTATCAGTTCCTACCCCCTCCTTGCCAACGAGCACGGCTGCTTCCGAGCCCATTCGGAGCCCTTATGCCGATTCTAACCAACCCGTGGTCTCTCAATTTACAGCTGGCGGCTCCTGGAGCTCACACCCCACCTCAAATAAAATCAGGGATGTCTCCTTAATCCAGAGAGACCCTTTTCTCTAAACCGAATATGTTGCGGGCCTCCACCGAGTCGTTAGACTAACAGGAGATACACTCATCGAAGATGGTCGTGAGACCATCTTGGGGTTTTCTAAGGTTTTCTACGAAAGGAAAAGAGCAATAAGGCTAGACGGAGCGACTCAGTGGCCAAACTTACAAGGCAAAGGAGAGGAAAAAATCGCATTGTAAGCCTCACCTCCCCAAGTAAATCCTCGGAACTCACAGCACCTTCTACGGCCAGCAACTCGCGGAGATTTGCATCCACGAATGTTACAGCCATTCCAGTGAAGTTATTCACATCGAACAGGGCCCTTGCCTCCCCTCCGTGCTAGGCGTGGAGATCATATTCCTTCAATGGAATTACCAGAGACTCCGGACCAACTGGAAGGATCTGCAGATGCTCATATTCTCCCGCTATCCCTTAGCTATCTCTCTATAAGAGACCATACTGGGATAGAACCCCTGCCCACCCTCCCAGGATATAAGTATTTTACAACCTCACCAAAACTAGATGCGGCTCGGGTAGCAAGAATCAAGATTTAAACCATTCACCTTGTCTTCTGCAGTTACTTAATTAGCGAGTACATACATTAAAATTACTTTGAATTTTCATGAGAGTTTATATTATATATTTTAGTCTTTAATATCCTAAAAATTCAAATCCATTATTTTTATTTATAACAGAAATTAAACAATGTATGTCCCTTTGTTTCTCCTTACGATTTACACCGTAATTATTGATTATAGCTTTATATAAGTAGAATTATATAATGTAAATATTCATTATTATAAAATGTTGGCTCCCTTTAAATTTCAACTTTAAACTTGGACCTTTCCTACCATAAAGGATGTGGACCTGTACCATTTTACCTTTTGCGCGTTTGAGATTCACTTAGCATAACACCCACTCATACCCACATCTTTTCAGGCCATCTGATTTATCTCGTTCCCTTGCAGGGTACCAAAAAAATGATCTTGATAAAATTACGGCCGGAAGACGGAAGCGAGAACCGAGCGTAATGGTGCGAATCGGGTAATTTCGTTGATTCGTTGCTCTTTGCGAGCCCGACTCGAATTGGCTTATCGACCTGCGCTACGGGAAAGCCTGCCTCGTCTTGATGTCATATAAAGCCGCGATAAGTCGATGTTTTTAGGAATAAATTGTAAAGGATGATTGTGATGTGGAGTCGAGCACTATCAGCGAACGAGTTCTTTTCTGACCAATCTGTTGCTCTCGAGCCCTCTAAAGGCATCTCGTTCCGGAACGCGGAAATATTCAAGAGAACTGCGTTTTTGCATATTTTCTTTTCACTTTGCTACATTACAACCTCTTTTAAAGAGATTCATTTGAAGATGCTCACTTTGGTTATTGTTATTATAATTAAATGAGAAACACTGAGTTTTCAGTAGCTGACATAGGTGGTAGACTAGATGATATTGGCCAAGAACTTGGTCGTTCCGAAGAACTATGGACTTCGTGGGCGGTTCTTGATCGGAGTCTAGTTTCCTGAGTAGCTCAAGTGGTCATTGGCATGGAGCTTTTGGATGTACAGCGTACATTAATGTTTTGGGGTCATTAATGCTTGTGCGAGTTTTTAGCTATCTATTCAGGTTAAAATTTGATGTTTACATCTACGAATAAACCTTTTCACTTCCATATCCAAAATAACATGATAATATGAGTGTTAAATTTAAGTATTGATATGCTATATCATCATCATCATCATCATCATCATCACTAACTCTGTAATTTAAGAAGGGGATTTTTTTTTGAGTATTTGAATAATAATTTCATCTTAGTTTGGTTATGACTTATGTTTTTTTATCAAAGTTATTTCTAATAATTCTTTTATAATATAAAAAAAATGGTGAAATTCAGAAATAAATATAAGTATCGAAATTTTGTGAATTTTTTAAACCCCAAAGAATTACAAATGGTGAAGTTCAGAAAATTTATTTTTATATATCTTCATAACCATGGCTGCTTTTTTAGATTTCAAATTTTAATCTTAGTAGCGAAGCGCAAGCGCACCCCGTAGGAGAGCTAGTTTCGGCAAGATGCCATTTTCAACTAATAATGAAGAAGCTAGGCAAGGAGCACACTATATATAAGGTAAGACACATCCTAAACAAAATGAAACAGCAGAAAACAATCTGGAAAAATATATACCCGAGTAAATCTGGCTTGAATGACAAACTAAACAAAATAAAATGGAATCGGAAACAATCTGGAGAGTGGCTAATCCCCAAAACGCATTCCGTCCTGGGGCTTATAAATACGATTGGCGACTCTATTCGTTAAATTTGTATTTCCCTTCAGATAAATTGAAATTATCAACTTTGTTGATAATGATAGATTCCGCAATTCTCCTCTCAATATAATTGTTTGATTTATAAATGATTTTTGCATGGTTAAAATCAATTCTATGGTCGTGCGTTTGCATTTGCGTAAAGAGTCTTGAAGAATTCATACACATTCTGATATCAGCTAAATGTTCTTTGATCCTCTTATTAAAGTGGTCTGACTCTCCGATGTATGTTAATTTGCAAATATAGCATGGTATACTGTAAACTCTACAATCGAAATTGATTGGACGCAGTCTAGTCTAGGATTTTTGAATCGTATTGGAATATTTAAATGTAATATTCATGTTATTTCCGTTCGCATACTTAGGCCATATTTTGGGGCAAAAATATCACCTAAGCATGGGTAACCCCCTTTCCCCCATCCTATGCAATCTATTTAGGAAAAACTATGAAATAACCCTCCTTCCTAAGATCTCTTTCCATCCTCTTATCTGGTTCAGATATGTAGACGACATCCTGTCGGCATGGCCAATAAATAGACAACAACAATTTCAATGAACTTTTCAACCACAAGAATTCGTTAAACTCATCGATAAAATTCAAAGTAGAATGCGAACAGAATAAATAATTATTTTCAGTGCACAGTCTATCGAAAGCCTACAAATTCAAATGCTTACAAACATTTTTTCTTACTACATGACAATCTGCGCTTTTTCTACATATGTACAATCTTAACTATAGCATTAACTGGAACAGTGCCGAACCAGTCATAAAATGCAGTAATTATATTTAGAGAAATATATTAGAATGTATCTCCATTAACGCGTTCCCAAATTTCAATATTAGCCCTGGTTTGTTCACGCTAGACCCCTAATCGCTACATACATAAAATCTCAAGTAAAGTTGTTTCAGGATTTTGTACCCCATAATTAAGGTTCAGAGGTGGGTAGTCTAATCCTCCCTTCCACGATTTAAGGAAATGTATGTCCAGCCTCCTGTTCATTCCTTGAAAAGGTCTTTAAGAATAAACACGAAAGCGCTCGGAATCCTTTTTCCCTTTTCCTTTGTGGGTGTATCTGCATAACTTTGACTCACGTGCACTTTGTGAGCCTTTTTCATATATATATATATATATATATATATATATATATATATATATATATATATATATATATATCAGGGCTGAGAACTAAAATGAATATCGATTCAAATTTCGATTTGAGTTTGGACTCTTTAAAAATATCAATTCGGATTTCGATTCGAGTTTGAGTTCAGCCTGCATTTAAAATGCTTAAATGTATTATTTCAGAGTTCTATATGCTTTTTTCTCGTAAAATATAATTTATAACAAAGTAACTTATAAAACTTTTTCCCCTCTGTTACACATTTTCGTTGAGTTAATGTAAATTCGTTATTTACTGTGCTATTTCTTATTTACTATAGCTATCCATATGTACCAGATGCCAAAATTCACTGTGTACTTTTCTATTGAAATTACTGGGTAAAATATTCGCAAATTCCCAATGGACGGGAACCGTATGTAAGGATGAAAAAACCGCAGTCAAATGGAAGTTTTGAATGGGATACTACATTTTTCTCTCTATTGAAATATTATGCAATTAAAATACAGAACCCACGAAGCATTTTTAAACATTGTACATTAAAACATTTTGCAAAAAAACTGGTAAAACCTATTGAAAATTTTCATTATTATATTGAATTATTATGCAATAAACATAAGGAATAATAATAATATCTTATAAGAACAATTTAAGCTCTTTTAAAAACAAACTTGACAGCCATACCGTGAATGTATTTGAAATAAATTTAAATTCACAATAGCATACATAATTTCAAGGAAAACCATAGAGTAGGTTGAAATTATATCCTAGTACATATCTCATTAGTTTATGTTATTATAGCTATCTATTTAAGATAAATATGAAATATTATATACGATATAAGTATGAATAATACTATATTTATTGATACAACTACAAGTAAAGAAAGACACATAAAAAGTAAATTGCAAATATATATATATATATATATATATATATATATATATATATATATATATATATATATATATATATATATATATAATGTATTTTCATAGAAACATATTATATAGAACAATTTAGTGCATATTTAAATTTGAGCGAACCACCAAGATATTTTCTTTATTTTGTGGTAATAAACTATTTTGTTGTGGAATTAAGATTAATCTAAAAGTGGAAAACAATCTTTCAACAGACATTTGCGTCATCGGAACTGCATGAATGACTTGAGCTAGCTCATGTAGCTCTGCATATTTAAGCTGCATAGAATTTCACTATGTAATAAGATTACTATCTGATGAGATTCTTTCATCGTTAGCAAAGTTTTTAAGAGCCGATATAACCTCAAGATTTCCTAGTGTGGCACTTACTTTGCTTTTTTCGGCAGCTTTAAATGCCTTCTCCAAATCGTCTTCGTTTGAGTTAGTTGTAGCAGTAGGAGCCAAATCGTTGTGCTCTTCAGGTTCAAACGCGCCACCCCGTAAGGGGCGCGGCGATTTGCCATCCTGGCCGCCGTGCTGACGCAACTCAGCACCCCGTCCGACCCCAGCTTAGCCTCTTCTCCTTCCTTCAAAACACTTGTTTCCTCGCTTTTCATACAACCTCTCCCACAACTTTCTCTGGTCAGCCTCTAATTTCACAGGGTAGATGCTGACCTTCTTCTCAAGCCAACCGTCCCAGATCGGGGCTGAGGGGGGAGGGGAAAACGTTCCCTAACCCCTGAGCTTCTGTTTGGGATGTTTTTTTTTAACAACCTGCTTCATCCCTACCCATACCTTCTTCACATCCCTTTTCCTCTCCTCTTCATAATCTATCCTTTTACGCCGTGTTCGAGGTGGAGCCACAATGCCGATGGACTGCCAGATGCCGATGGACCGCCAGGCCACCAGGCAGGAGGGGTGGTCCCAAAAGGCGGCGCCTGGCTCTGCCATGCCTATAAGCACCTCTTGCAGTGCAGGCAACTGTGAGAGGTGGTGAGCTATTGCGTCCCGCAGAAAATTTAGGGTCACCATGCCCAATGATGTTAAAAAAAAATCTCCCCCTAATTTCCCCTTGCTCATCGACGGAGCCGCCCTTAGGCAGCTATACCGAAAAAATGGAGGTCGCCTCCCCTGTGCTTGCTTAGGGAAGCCCTCCATATTTCTTTAACCGGAGAGAAGGCTTACTCCTCTCCTACGCCTACGGGTAAAGGGGACACCCCCTCAACCCCTTCTCTGGAGGTGCTTTCGGGCACCTTCCTATTTCCAGCGGTAGTCCTTCCTTTTCTTTCTAAGGGGACTGCCAAGAAAGCCAGCAGGCAGCCCATTGCCGACCGCCCCTTGATAAGCGTCTCGGTAGGGCAAACCCCCTTAGGGGGGAGAGAGAAGCCAGGCCCCTTAGGTCGCTTCCCTCAAAAGACCTGCTGGCAAGAATATTAAACCTTGCCGGAGTCAAGGCCTGTGCCTCCTCACAAAAGACTTTTGACGTTGCCAAGGGGACCTGCGAGGTCCTGGGAGGGGATGGCCAACTGGAGGCCCCTCCTGTGATAGACATGGTCCTTGAGAAAACCCAGCCTCAGACGGTATGGCCTTCCATGGGGGGGAAGCGGGCTCGGCACCAAGCACCGAACCCGAATCCGCCCCTATGCAAGGTCCTCCTCAAACCGGTGAGGGCTTCAAGGCAGTACAAGGAGGGGAGGGATCTCCTCTCTCTCTCTTTCATAAAGAAAGTAGAGAGAGGTGACGTCCCCTTGTAGCGGGAAGAGAGCTTGTGCGTACCCTTGACTTTTCGAGCTATGTCGGTGGGGTTACCTATCTTCTGGCACCCCTGGCAGGGTTTCCCTTGTCGATTTGGTCGGAAATTAGGTTCCAGACTAAGTGCGTCTTTTCTTTTTTTTTATCCTACTCTATCCTTCATCTTTCTTTAAAAATTAATCCTATTTCTTCTACTTATACAAAAAGAAAAATACAACAAAAAAACAACCCCTATACCTTTCATGTCACTCTTACCCTTTTTTCATCTATCTACATATAAGGACCTGGCAGCTACCTCACGCGTCAGAAGAGAGGCTTTGGAACCTCTATAAACAACGCCAATCGACGCTCACTGGTTGCGAGAGACTAGGACTTGAGGGGTCTTAGGCGTTGGGGCACGATGAATGGGATGAGGGTAGTGCCCCGGTAACCCCTTTCCTGGCGCATAATTCTTGACCATTCCCAGTGACCGTTGACGGGTGCCTCTGGTAGCATTGGTCCGTGGTGACGGCCCTTTGTTTCCATGTTGGTTGCCAGGCCAATAAAAAGCCTTGGGTCGAGTCTCTTGGTGTGGCAGGATATCCACTGAACGCTGCTCCGAGATCTTGGCCGTCGTGAAGGGAACTAGTAGGAGTTTAGTACGGGGTGTGCTCCGTTGTTCACCTGGTGAGAAATCGATTGCCCCTTCGGGGACCGTCAGTGCTGCTTGGTTGGGAGCCACGGCACGCCGAGGTTTGACTACTCGGTCGGACGAACGGCAGCACAAGGAGCGTGCCTTCTGAAAGATCCGAAACCTCTCTGATCGATAGGCGGGAGCGACTCACGCGGGGCGAACTCACCCCCCCTTTCTTTTTTATTGAGTGGTCACAAAGTATTCAGAGATATAAAGTGTTCAGCATGACTGGAAAGAAAGGACCTGGTGCGTTAAAGTATACCTGCTCGACATGCCAAAAGGACAAGTGGTGCGTAGATTTTCCGGAGGGGTGTTTCTAAAAATGCCACCCTGGAAGTATCTGCACGGACTGCGTCCTTAGGGCAGAACTTCAGGAGCTTAAGGAACTTTTTAAATCTTCTGAGGAAAAAACACGACGGCTGGAAGAAAAGGTGAAAATCCTCGAGTCTGAGCATGTGACTCAAATCCGTCATCTCGAAGCCATCATTTCAGAGATTAAAGCCACCAATGGACAGCAACAGCAACAAGAAACTCCCAACGACGCGGATGGCTCCTCTGTTGGGCCCTCATGCACCACGTCGATAGAGATAGGCCAACCATCCGACGTCCCAGAGCCAGCAGCTGCTGGGGTTACTCAGGGCGTCAAAAAGAAAGAAAAGGAAGAGTAAGAAAGGAAAAACAGAAGAGAAAGTAGAAACGGAAGAAAAAAACGAAGAAGAAAAAGAAGAAAAAACCCCAAAAAGTGGGGAAGAAAGAGGAATCGAAAGAGCATATAGTGAAAGGGAAGCCTCTGTCCTCTGAACCCAAATGGGCGAGGGTCATCGTGATCGGTGACTCCCAAGCGCGGGATCTACAACCCTTGCTAGCGGCCCGCCTTCGCACCAGTGTGAGGGTAGCTGCCTTCCAGGAAAGGGGAACGGAGAAATAAGGGTGGAGGCTGAGAAATCTCAGATCTCTGAGAACTCAGTAGTTGCCCTCATGGCAAGTGGAAACGACCTCTACCTGAGAGGAGGTAGGGTAGGCCCTACAGATAAAATCCTCCACACGGTCATGGGTGCCGTGGACGACTGTGGGCTGAAAACCCGCAAGCGCGTGGTAGTCGGGATGCTCCCGAGGAGAGGTCCAATACGGACCGCTCACTCGATGAATGTGTCTTTAAACCGGCGCCTGGCAGATTTGTGTACGGCAGAGGGGGTCTTTTTTGTGGACCCGTACCGCACCTTTTATGGTAGAAATGATCTCTACCAAAGGGATGGGGTACATCTTTCCTTTAAAGGAAAGGCATTTCTGTCGAACATGATCCAGGATGTCGTAGAGAGGACCGAAAGGAGTATCCGGCCCAGAGTGAGGGCGGACGTACGCCAGTATGCCCGTGTCACTCCAGGAACGACCTTCTCAGAGGTCGCAAAAAGGGGTGCCTCGCCAACAAACAAGCCGGGAAACGGAAGAGCGTAGGGAGTCCTACAGTCGGGGACTCCCTGAAAGTTCTTCTGTTCAATGCGAGGTCAATCAGGAACAAGTTTTCTGAGCTCCGTGGCCTCGTAGCAACGGAAGAACCCGAAATGGTAGCCATAACAGAATCGTGGATAAAAACCTCAAACCGAGACTTTGAAGGCGAATTCACGATTCCCGGTTACCAGCTCTTCTTGAAAGATAGGCCAGACAGAGAGGGTGGCGGTGTGATGTTGTATGTCAAGGATACTCTCAACTCGACGGATTGCAACATCGTATCCGACCATGAACTACTAGGTGTTGACCTAGAGATAGGTCCTGCCAAATACAGGACCCTGGTGCTTTATAGACCTCCTGCCCAACTCGTTGAAAAGGACAGAGATCTGTACCAGCTACTAGGAGAACTTGTCGAAGACAGAGTGTGTATCGTCATGGGTGATTTCAACACACAAGTTGACTGGGAAACCAGAGAACCCTGTGGCGAGAACGCACTACTCCTGGAGTTCACGAACAACGAGTTCCTCACTCAATGGGTGAGAGAGCCAACGAGAGGAGACAATATCCTCGACTTGGTTTTCACCTCTGAGGATGACATCGTTGAGGACCTCTCTGTTGGCGAAGAGCTCGGTGGCAGTAACCACCAACTAATTAGATTTGTAGTCAAAGTCCCCAAGGCAGAGCCTGCAATTAGTAAATCAAGGAAACTGGATTTAAGAAGAGCAGACTTTGCAGGTCTACGCGCGGGACTGACTGACGCGAGGCTAGAGGAGTGCGATGCTGTTGAAGACTCTTGGAACAGTTTCAAAACCACATTCATGAGTCTTCAATCGCGTTTTATCCCTCTGAAATGCCCCCGTCGGTCTTCTGTTCAATCAAAGTGGTTTAATCGAGAAATCGGCCAACTGCTTAGGGAGAAGAGAAATTTGTACCGGCAATCGAAGATCTCGGGTGACTTTGACGAATACTGGAGGCTATCCAGGAGAGTGAAGTCCAGCATAAGGGCGGCTAAGCGGTCTGAGGAACTCGGAGTGGCGAGACTCTGTAAAGAGAATCCCAAGGAGTTTTTTGGATATGTGAACAGCCGTAAACCAATCCGTCAAACGATTGGCCCTTTGATGAATGAGGAGGGGACATTAAAGCATTCAGATGCAGAAAATGCCAACCTCCTCAACGACTACTTCTCTTCAGTGTTTACTGAAGAGTGTGGTTCCATTCCCCAGCCGACGGATTCCTACTCGGGGGAAAGGCTGGAGGCAATGGACACCGAAGGAGAAATAAAGAAAAAGATCGCTGACCTAAAGACGAATAAGTCCCCTGGACCGGACGGGTTTCTACCTAAAGTGTTGAAGGAAGTGTGCGATGAAGTATCACGACATCTGTGCGCTATCTTTAACATGTCAATCCGGACCAAATGCGTTCCTAGAGACTGGCGTGAGGCGGAGGTGATTCCTATCTTCAAGAAAGGAGACCATAACCAACCGCCGAACTACCGACATATCAGTCTGACTTCGATAGTCGGTAAACTCATGGAAAGCATCATGGTGGACAAAGTGACGTCGTATTTAGAGTCAAACCTGCTACTGAGGAGTTCCCAGCACGGCTTCCGAAGGCAACGGTCATGCCTGACGAACCTTGTAGAATTCTTCACTTCGTTTTCAGTGAGCACGATCGGGACAAGGCGGTGGATGTGGTCTACCTAGACTTTCAGAAAGCCTTTGAAAAGGTACCACACCGCCGCCTTCTCCGAAAAGTGCGAGCGCTTGGCATAGACGGAAAGGTAGCCGGCTGGATCGAGAACTGGCTAAGTGGCAGACGGCAACGGGTGGTGGTAAATGGACAGCCTTCTGAGTGGGTGCCCGTTACTAGCGGGGTGCCTCAAGGTTCTGTCCTGGGACCACTACTATTCATCATCTACGTCAACGACATGGACGGTGACATGGTTGCCAAGATTTCCAAATTTGCCGACGATACCAAGCTTGGTATGAACGTTGCAAAGGATGGAAATACTGCCCGCCTGCAGGAAGATCTTGGGAAGATTGGGGAGAGGTCGGACACGTGGCAAATGCCTTTTAACGTGGGCAAAGGCAAAGTGATGCATATCGGCCACAGAAACCCCCAATCTCAGTATATCCTTAAGGGCACTGCTCTTGAATTGAGTGACACTGAGAAGGACTTGGGTGTTACTATCACTAGTGCCCTCAAGTTCTCGAAACAGTGCATTGAGGCGGAGAAAAAGGCCCAAAGGATGCTAGGCTATATTAAGCGCCAGTTTGGTTATTGGAACCAGGAGATTGTACTGTGCCTGTACAACTCACTTGCCGACCGCACCTGGGGTATGCCGTACAATTTTGGAGTCCTTCATTGCGAAAGGACATCGCAAGATTGGGACGCGTACAAGCCAGGGCAACCAAGCTGATTCCCTCTATCCGACATAAAAGTTATGAGGATAGACTAAGGGAATTAGATCTGTTCTCGCTGGAAACCCGTAGACTGCGTGGTCAGCTCATCGAAGTTTTCAAAATACTTCGAGGGTTCGACAATGTTGACTACCGGGATATTTTCACACTAAGTGAGAAGAGAACGCGCAATCACGGCTTCAAACTTGAACTGAAGCGTTACAACCGCAATCTGTGTGGAAATTTTTTCACTTACAGTATCTGCGGTATGTGGAACGCACTTCCAGTGGAAGTTGTCAACAGTGAATCTGTTGACCAGTTCAAGTCAAGACTAGACAAAGTCTTGAAAAGTGGCCGTTTAGGGACGCAGAACAATTAAGCAGCCTTGTCCCCGCTCGATTGCTAGTCCAAAGGTACCCTCTTTGAATGGACCGTAAGGTCTCTTAGGGTACCTTCTTTCCTTGCTGTTACTCCTTGCTGTTACTCTGACCGGTACCCCTGCGACCACCAGGACCTTTTCCATTTCGCAGAAGGACCTGGCTGAGGCCGGTCCATCTGGGCTAGGGGCTTCTGTCGGCGGAGGTGAGAAGCGGGTTCATTCCCCGCCCTCCTCTCCTAAAATGAGGAAAAATACAAAAAAGACTAAAAAGACTTGAGGCTCCTCTCCATCCGCGGGGACTACGGGGAAGGATAGGTCTGCTGCCACTTTGGCAAGCGACCAAGCCAAGATCGGCACAGCCGGCCCCTCTGCTCCCCCGGTTGCGGAGCCTCTGACTATGACAAAGATAAAAAAGTGCACAGGGAGGAGCCTCGATGACATCGGGGCTCCTCATTTAGAGGTTACCTGGCGTTTTTGAGCCCGCTGACTTCAAACACTTCCTCGTTATTCGCTCCACTGATGGCCCCATGTTGGCCAAGGGCAACATGATCCATCAGAGGAGAGGATTAGCTAGTGCAATTGGTAGAGAGCCGAAGGTGACCCGTTTCTTGGACGGGAGCCTTCTGGCGAATGCGGCGAATCCCGCTGAGGCGGCCAAGATAAGTGCTCTTCGGACACTTCATGGCACCCCGGTGAGTGTGACGCCGCACTCTACCATGAACTTTGTGAAAGGAGTAGTTTATGCCAGGGAACTCGTTGACTATTTCATTGAGGACATTACCCTAGAGCTGGCCGACCATGAAGCGGTCAAGGTCAAACGTGTGATGAGAAAACAGGGAGGGGCCTCGAGACCCACCCCTACACTCTTCGTCACGTTCGACCGTGACAAGCTCCCTGAG
Organism: Ceratothoa steindachneri; assembly: GCA_963969495.1. Classification (NCBI taxonomy): domain Eukaryota; kingdom Metazoa; phylum Arthropoda; class Malacostraca; order Isopoda; family Cymothoidae; genus Ceratothoa; species Ceratothoa steindachneri. Next base: position 120,512,201 of record OZ018322.1, on the reverse strand, counting down.
TCGGTGCGTGCTGGTTGGTACCACTACCGCGTGAAGGGATTCGTGCCACTGCTGCGGCGGTGGAATTACTGTCACCGCTTCGGCCATACGAATTGTTCTTGTAGACGTGCAAAGTCAGGGTCACCCGAAGTATGTGTAAATTGCTCCCAGGCCGCACACGATAAGTCCAAATCGTGTGTGGCCAAGTGTGTCAATTGCGGAGAGCCGCACCCCGCTTCTTTGAAGCAATGTGGTGCATATCTCCTTGAGAAAGAAATCCTGGCCGTTCAGGCCCAGGATCAGCTCTCATTCCGCGAGGGTAAGGACTTGGTCCTGGCGCGCCCGGCTCTGCCTGAGACGTCATATGCCTCAATAGTTAGAAAGGCACCCTCTGCTCCTGGCCCATCCAGGCCAACGAGCACGGTTGTTCATGTGCCCATTCGGAGCCCCTCTGCGGGCTCTACTCAAACCGGGCGCTCCCCTGGTAAAGGTGGCGGCAAAAAGGGTTGACACTTTGCCTCGGATAAAACAAGGGCTCCCCCCTCTTCTCCCAGCGTGACCGTTTCCCGTAAGGCGAAACGGCCACGCACCTCCACCGAGTCGTTAGACTCACAGGAGGCAACACCCCTAAAGATAAGCGCGAGGCCATCTTCCGGGGTTCCTAAAGCTGCCCCCCGAAAGAAGGGCAGAAAACAAAGGAGCTTCGGTTCCTTCGCCCACGCCCTGAGGTGGAGCGAGTGGCTCGGAGACGGTGGTTCCTCGAAAAGAGGGCCCCCCCGCCTCCGAAGTCGCAACGCCCGCCTAAGGTTTCGTGGCGAATGGAGGAAAAGACTCACATGGCGAGCCCAACCTGCACCAATAAGTCCTAGAAGGCGACAGCGACTTAAGCGCTTTGTCCGGCCAACATCGCCTGGGGTTCTGCCCCCGGGAAGCGTACGGCCATTCCCGTGACGGGTCTTCAGTTCGAGGAGGGCCCCCGTGTCTCCTTCGAGCTAGGCCTGGAGGGCATATTCCTTTAATGAAATTGCCGTGGACTCCGGGCCAACTGGGAGGACTGCGGAAGCTCGTCTTGTCCCGTTCCTCGTTAGCTATCTTTTTGAAGGAGACCATGCTAGGCGCGTGCCCCCTGCCAGCCCTCCCGCGGTATAAGGGTCTTGCGACCCCCCTACCGCGGGATGGTCAGGCTGGAGGATGCGCGGTTTACACCCGGAATGATGTCTCCCTTCTTCATTTCTCTTGAGATACCTCTATCACGCAGTGGCTGTGCAGCTGCACCTGGATAGGAGGTATACTATCCTTTCTGCGTACATTCTACCATCAGCTGACTTCGATGCGGGAAGCTTCCGCCGCTTCGTGGCACGGTTGCCGATGCCCTATCTCTTGCTTGGAGATCTGAACGGCCTGCATCCTCTCTGGGGAGATTACTCAATAAATCCAATGGGACAAATCCTTGCCGATCTGATCGAAGAGCTTGAGATGGGTGTCCTAAACGTGGATAAGTTTACGCATCACTGTCCGAGAACCGCTTCATTTTCTTGCCTTGACCTATCTTTTTACTCTTCGGATGCACAGCCTGATTTTGATTGGGGAGTGGTCGATGACCTCCATGGTAGTGATCACTTTCCCATTCAAATATCATTTTCAGGGCAACTGACGCCTGAGAGCCCACCTCGGTGGTGCCTGGCACAGGCTTGGTGGCCTGCATTTCAGGAAATAACTGAATTTTCTATCTCATTCGAGGAGTTAAGGTCGGTAGGCCGTTGAGTTCTTTTCCGGCAACCTCATCGCCGAGGGCCTGACTACTATTCCTAGGACGTCTGGCTGTTTTGCACGCCGACCACTCCCATGGTGGTCGGCCGAGTGTAAGACGGTCCTTAAAAAGAAGCGTTATGCCTACATGCGCTATAAGCGCCACCTAAACGATTTCACTGTCGGTGAATTTCGTCGGGCTAGGGCTAGCTTCCAGTATATTTCGAAGCACCCTCGCCACCCTTCTTGTGGGGCATACGTGTCTTCACTTAACGTTTAAACCCCTCTAACAGATGTGTGGAGGCGAATCCAAAGGATTTGGGGCAAGTTCTTGCAGGACCCACCTCCCGTTCTCCAGGAGAATGGGACCGCAATCTAGGATGCCGCGTCGGTGGCGGAATCCTTCGCCACTGCTTTTTTCGCATTCTCTAGCCGGGATGCTGCTCTGCCAGCATTCAATGCACGTCATGTCACGGAAGGCCTCGGGCTGGACTTCACCTCCAGAGGCAGAGAACCCTTTGACGACAAGTTTACTGTGAGTGGGTTGCGCTCCGCTCTCGCTACGTGCGCGGACACCGCCCATGGTCCGGACGATGTCTCGTACGCCATGCTTCGACACCTGGGTGAGCGAGGCATGGCCTTTCTGTTAGATTTGTTTAACAGGATCTGGGTGGAGGGTCTTCTCCCAGACCCCTGGCCAATCGCTACTGTGCTCGCCTTTCGCAAACCGGGGGAGAGATCACTCTACTCCGACCGGTTTCCGACCAATCTCTCTAACCTCTTGCGTGTGCAAGTTGATTAGAGAAATTGGTAAATATTAGATTAGCCTTTTTCCTGGACAGCGGAGGCCATCTGTCTTCTGCACAGTGTGGCTTCCGCAAGTTCCACTATACGTCGGATTCTCTGTTCCGACTGGAAAATGCCGTCGGCGAGGCTTTCCTTCGTAGATAGCACTATGCCACGGTGTTTTTCGATCCGAAGAAGGCCTATGATACCGCATGGCGATACGGTATCATGGAGACTCTCCACACGATGGGGGCGAGGGGACGCCTCCTAATGTTTATATCTAATTTTTTGCGAGATCGTCGATTCCGCGTACGGGTGGGGGCAGCCCTCTCTGGCCCAAAGGAGCAGGAAGAGGGTATCCCACAGGGAAGTGTCATTAGTGTCACACACTTTGCCCTGAGCATCAACGGCATTACCTCGGTCCTACCGAAAGATGTTCTCGCTACGCTCTACGTGGACGACCTTTCGATCTCTTTTGGTTCGGCCCAGATGCCAACTCTGGAGCGTCGACTCAAACTGGCATATTAACCCGTGTCTCTCGCTATGCCGAAGCGCACAGGTTTCGGTTATCTCCTCGCCAAGACTAAGGTGGTGCACTTCTGCCGCCATCCACGGCTTCACCCCGACCCAGGTTTGTTTCTTAATGGGGTGCGCCTGGATGTGGTGGAATCGCACCGTTTCCTCGGTCTTGTATTTGACCGACGCCTCACCTGGGAGGCTCATATTCGCAGCCTTAGGGTCTCTTGTACCCGCATCATGGACATTCTCCGTTCCGTGACGTTCAGCGCTTGAGGCGCTAATAGGGCTACTGCCCTACTTTTTTATCGATCCTTTGTTAGTTAGAAGCTCGACTACGGATGCGAGTTTTATGAATCCGCAGCCGAGCGTTTATTGCGGAAGGTGGATTCGATCCAGCACCCCGGCCTTTGCCGGTGCCTTCTGCACTTTCTTCATTAAGAGCCTGTTGGTCGATGCTGTGGAGATGCCACTCGCTTTCGTCGCAGGCAGTGCATCACTCCCCTGTTTGCGTGAGCCCGGCGCCTCCCTCAGTCGCCACCAGCTTTCCCTGCATCCGCAGCTGATCTCGATGGTGCCTATGCCGCCGAGAGACGCCAGTCATACCCTAAGCCCTTTGGGTTTAGGGCCAGGGAACTTTTTCGAGAGGTAGATATAGCTCTCGGGCCGGTGGCGCCCCTGGTTCTGCCCAGGACGCCACCCTGGAGGGTACCACATTGGCTATTTGTCGCCACGCCTCTGCTCCCAAAGCTTGTACTGCGCCAGAAGTATTGCTTTCGACTTTTTTGGAGCACACATCGTGTCACGCTGGAATCGTGCCAGTGTATACGGATGGCTCTAAGTCCCAAGAGGGGGTCGGCTTCAACGCTGTATCCCCTCTGTTTAAAGTCAGCGGGGCTCTACCAGGCGCTGTGTCTGTCTTCACGGCCGAGCTGGTGGCATTACACCACTCGGTACGGAAGATTACGCGACGTGCCCGGTTCGGAGACCGGCCATTGATCTATAGCGACTCACAAAGCGTCCTGAGTGCTCTCAGAGCATTGGACTCTCCGCATCCCCTGGTTCGTGATATCCGTGACGCCACGGTTATGGCGAGCCGGGCACATGTCGAGATTATCTTCTGCTGACTTCCTGGACATGTAAGAATTGCGGGGAATGAGCGCGCCGATGAGGGCACCGAAGAGTCCGCGAGGACTCTGCGACCGGACCAGCGTTTGGCTCTTCTCACACAAACTACATGGCAGGAATACGGGCAGCTCTTCGGACGGCTTGGCAAAGAGGATGGGAGACGGTCGAAGGGAACTTAAATTTGCGTGCCATTGCGCCGCAACTGTTCCCATGGATCTATTCCCCAATGCTGCGACGGCTTCAGGTCGCTTTCTGTCGTCTCCGAATCGGACACACTTGTGTGACGCATCGCTATTTGATTGAGCGCTCGCCTGCGCCCTATTGCGACGACTGCGTGGTCCTCCAGACTGTTCGGCACATTCTTGTCGAATGTCCCAGTCTGGGTGATCTTTGCGCACGTTACCTGTCCCAGTACGGGGATAGGCGGGGTCGCTACCGCCTGTCCCTTGTACTCGGGTCGAGTGCGTGCACCATGACTGGTGGACTGATATACTTTTGGGGGGAGGCCGGCCTTCTCCCTTGTATTTAACTTTTTTTTGTTATTGTTGTTTGTTTGTTTTTTTTTGTAGGTCGCAGGCTCCTGCGCCAGTGGGAGGGGGACCTCGCCTCGACGCCGGAGCTTGCTCTCTGATTGCTATCTCCTTTTTATTGTTGTTTCTGTTAAAAAAATTATTTTAAAGTAACCTAGAACTGGGCTGTTTGTTTGCGGCGACTTATGCCCAAGTGGGCAGTCACCAGATAGCCCCTTGAAAAAATTAAAAAAATCAAACGCGCCATTTAGCAATTGCAATTTCATTTGCATTTGTCGTAGATGTTCGATGGCAATTTCTTGGTCTGATTGGGAAAGCAAAACATTCAATCTAGAATCTAGAAATAATGATGCTACGAATGGTTTGGTTCTAAATAGTTCTTTTTCTCGAATCGTCATTGCATCATGCAGGTTGCGAGAAATAGTGCGTTGCATTTTGAAAACTTCACTTTTACAATAACACCAAACCTTATAAAAGTCACCTGGAGTTACATTTTGCTCTCGCAATTGCACAATCGCAATCTTTGTCTGCTCCAAAGCTAGTTTGATTTCCTGTAACTTCTCCCGAGATTTATGAGAGACTTGCATATCACTTCCTATAATTTCAATAAATTTGTCAATGAATGGTTTTAATGTCAGAAGCGTGTAATCATGTCAAAAGTAGAGCAGCAGCGGGTGACCACATCAATACGATATTGCTTTGATTTTAAAACAGTAAGTATAGCTGGCACTCACGGTTTCTTGGCTAATTTTCGTGCATGGGATATGGTATGTAAACACGAACCACTATTTAAAGTGTCTTTTATAGCAAGCTGAAAAGTGTGGGCAGCACATCTAACCGAAAAACATTGTGAAACACAGTTTCAGTATTTAGTTCACTATCTATATTTAATTCGTTAAAACTATCTTCATAGGTACTATGATCACTTGCACTATTTTCACTGTCTTCATATGACATATCTTGTATAGCTTTTACCATATTTCTTGCATTGTCAGTTGTAACAGTATATACTTAATTGGTATTCAGCTCAAATATTTGCCAGAATTTGAATGCCGTTTCTCTGATTTGTTCTCCAGTATGAGAGCAGGAAAATTCTGCCACTGCTAAAGTTCTTATTTGGACAGAATCGCCAATAATAAATTGAGCATTAATACCAAGCACAGATCTGTCCAAGCGGAATGGCCTTCTTTGGATTTCCTCGATAATTTTTTTAACAATATCTGCTGCTTTTTCATCTACTAAAGATGCAATTTTCTTCCTGTCCATTATAACATTGAATGCCTTTTTAATAGGATCTTTTACTTAACATAGTCCAGTATCTTCATCAGTAGAAAATGGTCTGTATTTACAGTGACCAACTCGATCATAGCGCTATTGAATATGTTAGCGTCCATCTTTATGTTTATTGTTGGGCGAAATATTTCGTCAATAGTCTTGCTTCGCTTGGAATGTTCACATCTTTGTGCTTCATCTTGTGCGAGAGATGGCTTAGCAATTTGAGTAGCACACTTATTCAATAAATTAGACTCATTCTGGTGATACCTTTCTAAATGTTTCTTTAAATTTTTAGCAGACGGACACTTTAAGGTCATTGTGCAATTGTTAACTTTACAAGTTGCTTTTGCTTCTTTTCTGCATCCACTAAGATGGAAAAATAAGTAACACATTCGTTTTTTGACGTCCTATTTTTAAGGGGTTTAAAAATGAGATGAAAAATTGTGTCACAAAAAATTAAATGGGAGAAAAGCGTTAAAAAAATGTGACGTTTACAGGATCCTGTCTAGTTTGAAACTCATTTTCTCTAAATGCTTTTAACAATTTATGCAATTTATTATTCTACTAAATTCTAAAAGAAATGAAGATTATACTCCGTGTTGGCGATAAAAGGGTGCTCTTATCTATGGTAGGTGAGAAAAAAAGGTTTAGCTTTTCTAAGCAATCTAAAAAGATTGCTATCAATCAACGCTTTTAAATTATCTCTGCTTTCAAGTTGAATGGAAAAATTGCTTTACCCATTCTAACCCCGTCTTATAAATCAAGAATTGTATTTGAAATAACGCAATTGTAATTATGCGGTTAAGAAGGCAATATTATGGCTAACTCAGCTCCTCATTAATCCCTCACAATCACAAGAGGAGAATGTATATACCAGCTTTTCTAAGCAATCTAAAAAGATTGATATCAATCAGCCTTTTTAAATTATTATCTCTGCTTTCGAAAGTAATGGAAAAGTCGCTTTACCCATTCTAGCCCGGCCTTATAAATCGAGCTGAGTTAGCCATAATATTGCCTTTTTAACCGAATGTGTGTGCGTGCCCATCTCAAAAACGACCCTACCGATTTTTAAATTTTTTTGCATGCAGATGGAGTTTTGAGCCAGGAGTAGATATATATACTCATTTAAGCCCACAAAACTCTGTGGGATCCACGGGGCCCACAAAAGGGGGTTACGCATATGTAACCGAAAGTCTTTGATGACGTCATAAGCATGAAAGAAATTTTATCATTAGAAACAAGAGGAGCAGTTTCGCCATTCCTCCTTACAGAAGGAGCTTGCGCTTAGCTGGCAGAATTTGTCTCTGGTCTACGGCCTATCATGATTCTCTTTAATTTCTCCATCTAAATTTGCTCTAATAATTTCCATGTCAAAGTTTTAAAAATTTTCTCAACTTCACCATTTGTAATTCTTTGGGTTTTAAAAATTCACAAAAAAAAATTATATTTATTTTTGAACTTCAAAATCTTATTTTTTTATATTATAAAGGAATTATGAGAAACTAGAAGTTGTTTGCAAAAGGTTTGTTTTAATGAATGATTTTACTTTAAAGTCAAGTGCTGTTTGTTCAGAAGCTTCTCTTTAGTGCATCAGTCTAATATTGATTAATATCGGCTTAGAGAAGTAAATTTTTGACATAACCTGAAATTCAAGAGGATAAGAAATGTTTATACCCAAGAACATGAGGCCAAGAAAATCAGAAACAGTTTTGAAAAACTTTTCCAAATTTAAAAAGAAGCACACTTCCAAAGGGGTAGATGATGTTCCTTCCAAAAAGTTAAAACGAGATTCAGGTATGAGTTCGATGTTTGTGGGTTGCATTAAACCTTCTTGCGTCAGCCATGTGGTAAAGGTTAATAATGCAGTTGCCCACACAGACATTGTGCATAATTTCATTCTTTTTGCCAACTAGTCTGATTTGGTTTATGAAATCGCACCTGGGGATGGCAATTATTTATTTCATAGCCTTGCCAAAGCTTTGCAGCGACTTGATATTGACGCAAATCATCTGTCGCTCAGAGCTCTTTGCTTCAGAACTGTTGAACTAAAAAAAGGAATGTTTTTTACTCTTTCTTGATGCAGACTCTAGTGACCCTGAACTTGGCTTCAAAAACAACTTGCCAGCACTTATATCTGGGCAAAAATGGGGTGCAGGGGGGACCACATTTAGATCCAGTTATTTGCCGAAGCTTATTATGCCATAGTACAATCTTTAATAGAAGCAACCTATCATTGATAAATATCAATGATAAAAACGGCAATAAAATCATCACTTTAGCATATTGGAACAACTTATACTATGATTTTTTCTTGCCATCGCATGAAATGTTATCTCATTCAAGTGTAGAAGAAGAAGATATAGTCATTTAGACTGGGTATTATCGACAGGACCATCGTGTTGAGTCTCAGAGAGTTGCTGAAGATCCCAATCAAACGCAAACCAGAAGAGTATCCAAAGCTGCAAGAGCTGAAAGAGCGCATCAAAGAAGAGTCTCTGGAACTCCAGATGACAGGATAAAGAGGATAGAAGCTAATGCTGAAAGGATGAGAAGAGTTAGGGCTTCTGAAGACACTTATCAAAGGAAAGCCAGAAGAAAAACCAACGCTGCACAAATGAGACAAGTGAGAGGTGCATTTTTGTCCGATATACATCAGGCAGCATTTAATTATGATCCCAAAGAAGATTATTCAAACCACCCGAAGTTGTCCATTGGAAGTTTGGAAAATGAATGTAAGTATTGTAAAGCACTAAAGTTCAAGGATCAAGGATGGGACCAATGGTCTTTGTTGCAGAAATGGAAAAGTTCAGTTGGAAGAACTACCTATTCCAAGTCAACCATTACGTTCCCTATTAGATGGATCAAATGAAGATTCAGTTGAATTTTAAGAGTCATAATAGCTTACAACAACCGCTTTTCTATGACATCATTTGGAGCTAATGATGTAACTTTGCCAGGGTGGAAGTCAACATTCAGAGTCCAAGGCAAAATCTATTACAGAATTGGTTAAATTTATCCTTTGTTGAATGAGGCAAGCAGGTTTCTTAAAATCCACTTCATTAAAGACCAAAAAGTTCAAGCACAGACCAGAGCAAACATGTTTAAGGATTTACAACTAAAGATAGTGCTGAATCTCCAAGAGTTCCTTCACTAAAACAATGTCTATCTTAGAAAATTCAAGACAACATTGGAAAGAAGTACATATGAACAAGTCAGATTAATCAACAGAGCAGACAAAACTCTGAATGGTGAACATCAAAGAAGATTCAATTATTCTACAACAAATGAAATTGGACTTTTGATTGTAGGACAAGACTTTCAAAAAATATATATTGTTTTACAATATAAAGAAGGAAATCTGAAGAAAGTCTCTGAAACTAATAGAGCTTATGACTCCTTACAGTACTCTTTGATATTCTGGTAAGGAACTGATGGCTATAATTTTTTGGGAAGCAAAGAGATCGAAAAACTGGAACAAGGAATAACAAGAAAATATCTGTTCAGGATTTTTATGCCTATAGCATAATGGTGAGGCAAGAAAATTTCAATTTCCTATTGAGATTCAAGCAGCTTCTCAATCAATTCTTAGTTGATATGTATGCCAAGATTGAGTCAGAGAGACTGTTGTTCATCAAGCTGCATTAGAAAATGCTCCGCAAAGGACTACATCCACCTAAAAGATGCAGTTCTAAGTCATGGCACTGCAAATAATGCTGTACAAATGGTGATTCTGCTTTCTTCTTTTATTGGAGGTCCTAGGTACATGCGGGAGATAGTGCAGGATACAATTTGCTATATTAGACATTATGACAAACCTGACTTATTCATTACCTTTACCTGTAATCCTACATGGAAAGAAGTGCAAGAGAATCTTCTTCATGGACAATCTGCTACTGACAGACATGATATTGTGGCAAGAGTATTCAAGCTTAAAGTGGACAAACTCATAGATCTGATTACTAAAGGAAAGCTCTTTGGACGAGTAAGATGTAATATGTATACAATTAAATAGCATAGGCGAGGCTTGCCACATGCCCATTTGCTAATTTGGCTAAGGGACAAAATAAGTTCCAATGAGATTGACCTTATAATCCGTGATGAATTAGCAAATCCTGAAACAGATCCAATGTTATTTGAAATCATCAAGAATATGATCCATGGACCATGTGGTTCTTTTAATCCAAATAGCCCCTGTGTGGTAGGCAAAAGCAGCAGCAAAGATATCCAAGGGACATAATTAAGGAAACACGGACTGATAAAAATGGATATCCGATCTATAAAAGAAGAACAGCAGAAGATGGAGGATATTCATTCGCTGTGAACAAATGGAAATGATATTATTGTAGAAAACAAGTTGTTGGTTCCGTATAGTCCCTTCCTTTGCAAAATATTTAATGCCCACATCAATGTGGGATTTTGCAACAGTGTGAAATCGATTAAATATATTTGCAAGTATATAAACAAAGGTAGTGATCAAGCAGCTTTCAGCCTGGAGAATCATAATGAAGTTGAACAATTTCAAATGGGAAGATATATTTCCAGTAATGAGGCAGTCTGGAGAATACTTTCTTTCCCTATTCATGACAGAAGTACCTCAGTACAGCACCTGGATGTGCATTTGGAAAATGGTCAGAGAGTCTATTAAACTGAGGAAAATGCAAGAAAGCTGGCTGAAAAGCTTAAAAATACTACCCTAATGGCATTTTTAAACCTCTGTACAGATGACGAGTTTGCCAAAACACTTTAATATCTTGAAGTATTTAAATATTTTGCCTTCAAAGCAGGAAGATTTTCTAGGATGAAACAAAGGAGAACCACATCCAACAATTCCAGGAATCAGATGCAGTGATGTTCTTGGTAGGGTATATACTGTTCACCCAAGAAATCCCGAATATTTCTTTCCAAGATTATTATTGCACCATGTGAGAGGACCACCTGACTTCAAAATACTTAGAACGGTTAATGGAAATGAAATGAAAACCTACAGGCAAGCATGCATTGCTCTTGGATTAACAGAAAATGATGAACATTGGGACAAAACTTTGGAAGAGGCAGCTACCACACAGGCTCCAAAGACAATTAGAGACTTATTTACTGTGATGATTGCCACCTGTGAGCTATCTGGGAAAAGTATAAGGAAGATATATCTGAAAATATTCTCCATCAGTTCAAGTTACAACATCCTGGATCAGAAATGAACCAAATAATTTCAAATATTGCACTCTGTAAGATAGAAGACAAAGTTATATCCTTAACTCAAAGGGATTTGAGTCAATTTGAGATTCCGAAACGAAACAGATACTCACTTTTAGTGAACAGAGAAAACTTAAGAGAGACGAGCTACAATATTGAGTAACTTGCTGTCATGGTGCAGATCAATGAGCCACCTTTAAATCAGGATAAATAACAGCATAAGAAATGTAAATTCCGCCAAGGGTGAAATATTCTTCTTGGATGCTGCAGGAGGAACTGAAAGAACTTTTGTTATAAACTTGATCCTATCAGCTGTGAGAACCCAGAGAAAGATTGAACTTGCATTAGCTTCATCTGGCATAACTGCCACACTTCTATCAGGAAGCAGAATAGCCCATTCCACATTCAAGCTTCCATTGAATTTGAATGGTAAAGAAAATCAAATCTGCATCATCAAAGAGGAACCACTGTGGCAAATCATTTGCAAGAAACCTGTTATTGTTTGCGACGAATTCACTATGGCTCACAGAAAGGCTTTTGAAGCTTTGGATAAAACACTGCAGGACATTAGGAAAAACAACCAGCTCATGGGCGAAGTGAGCCTTCTTTTGTCAGGAGACTTCGGACAAACTCTGCCAGTGATTAGGAGAGGAACAGCAGCTGATGAACTCAATGCCTGTTTAAAGAATTCTTACCTTTGGAATCATGGTCAAAGACTGTCCTTGAATAAAAAAATGAGGATTCATCTACATGAAGATGTCAATGCTGGGATATTTGCTTCTCAATTTATGGAGGTAGGAAATGATACAATTGAAAATAATGCAGATGGGGATATTTCACTTCCAGGAGGTTGTGGAATTTTGGTGAAGGATATTGAAGAACTGCAACTTGGGGCTTATCCAGACCGACAACACTACTTCCAAAACAACAACTGGCTCTGTCAAAGAGCAGTTCTAGCACCAAGAAATGAAACTGCATGCCATACACTGGATACTTCTTCAAGAATTGCCAAAAGGGATAAAAGATTATTTCTCTTATGATTGCACTGTTTACCCTGACCAAGCAGTTAGCTATCCCAGTGAGTTCCTTAACTCCCTTGATCCTCCTGGAATGCCTTCCCATAAGCTTTCCTTAAAAGAAAAAGGGCCAGTGATGTTGTTAAGAAATTTGGATCCTCCGAAGCTATGTAATGAAATAAGACTAATTGTGAAAGAACTGATGCCTCACCTTCTTCAAGCTGAAATTTTAACTGGTCAGGGGAAAAGAGAATTGGTTCTCATTCCACGGATTCCACTTATAACTCCAGATATGCCATTTGAATTCAAAAGACTGCAATTTTCTATTAGAGTCAGCTTTGCAATGTCTATCAACAAAGCCCAAGGACAGTCTCTGAAGGTTGTGGGACTTCATTTGCTACAGCCTTGCTTTTCTCATGGTCAGCTCTATGTTGGATGCTCAAGAGTGGGAAATGGGAGAAATCTATTTATTCTCACTCCTAATGGTAATGGAAAGACAAAAAATATTGTATATCCTGCAGCTTTGCAGTAGTTACCATTATTTGCTTTACTAAATTTTAGTAATGTCTACATGTTTTATTACATTTAAATCAATACAAATTGCGTTGGGATTTAAGAGTTGATCTCATATTTTAAAATTAAGCGCCTCCCATCTTGCATCAGAGAGAGATTTCAAGACAATTTCATTTTTAATACAATCTTTAAGAATTTTACACCGGCTTGTTGATGCTGAAAAAAAAGTATAGAGTAATTGTACTGTAGAGAAGAAAATAACAGCCTCTTGACAGCAGTCAACAGCACTGACCACTACATTTTAAAAAGTTTAGCCTACAAGCTTCACGTAAGTAATGAAACACCTGGTATGCCATTTTCTCGCCGGTGTGGCTTTTTATTTCCAGAAAGATTAAAAGGAGTCCAATAGGATGTTCATTTTTTAAGTTCCTAAAAAAAAAAAAAAAAAAAAAAAAAAAAAAAAAAAAGTTCCTAAGTACAACCCTTAACTAATCACCATGTGATAAATCTGGTGTTGAATCAACGGACAAACTAAAATAACCAGAAGATTTAACTTCCTCAATAATGAAAGCACGAACCTTTTGTGCCATTAGTTGAATAAATTCCTCGCAGGTGGTTTTCGACAGGTAAAAAGGAGTTCCTTTGCCAGAATTTTCATATTTTTGTAATGTGTCCTGCTAAAAATGGATCAAACTGCCTTATGAGTTCAAACAGTCCTAAAAATTTTTTTTTACCATTTTTCAATGATCCAAACCTTTCTTTTGTTTCTTAAAAAGCCAAGCCAACGTTGAGCTAACGGACAAATAACAGCTATGGAACGTTTCAAGACGTTTCCAGTAATCACACTCTTCCTGAATATGTTTCTCCAACTGTGACTTCAACCACGCGCCTTCACTGAGAGTTCAATATGTTAGCAATGAGTCTCAGTGATTAGTGCTTTTCTCGTGTTTATCAATTATTATAGTATTTCACCAGTCACTTAGCCCTTCTCTTAAAAAAAAAATTAAGAATTTTTTATAAACAAACAGTTTACAATCAAAATAATAAACTGATCGTGTCGATGATACAGTAACCACTCTTCCTCTTATTTCTCAGCATTGTGTTTTGTCCCAATAAAAAGTTACTGTGAACAATACCTTACTGGTTTGCCACTATTAAAATTCCGGTAAGCTTGGCAATTGGCCTATTGTGGTAGTGACAGTTACTGGGTCCACAAGCGATCCAATAGGACACATCATCAAAACAGAAATCAAGCTATAACCCTCGATCTTTTGCTAAATTGTGATTTTCTTCATCTTTTAAAGACAAGATAATTTCACCTCCATCGTAATGATCCACTAAACTTCCGTTTTCAGCACTTTTTAGCCTTATAATATAATGTAAAGTAACTTGAATCAACATTTGCAGTAGAAGTATCCGTATTAAGAGAATTTACAGGCAAAATGAGATGAGTTATGAGACGTGCTAGATAAACATGCTTGTGATACCTCATATTTTGATTCTGAAGTGATCAAGGTGGTATTTATCGTATATGCCGTATTTGTATCCAATGTTGATGACTGAGATTGATTTTTGCCCGGAATCTGTATATCATGTTGTAGAACTTGTGTGAAGAAATCAGTCAGCTTTGCAGTTTTGCGCTCTAATTCCGAAATATTTTCTTGTTTCTTGTTTGATATTTTTCGTTTTTGTGTACCACTTAACTGAAGCCGTTTCATCTTGCTTCTTGGGGTCTGTTAAATACAGAAATAAAAATATTATTTTGTTTGAATTATTATACGTTAATTAACACTGCTACACATATCATAAGCAGAGCAATACGGATATTTTTATTCCCAGCAAACTGCTGAATCTTGTGCTTTAATTAATAAAGACAGATTTTGTTTCAGACTCGTCTTTGTTTTCAAGCTATACAAATTATATAGTGGAAATAAAGATATCTCTTATAGTTTGAAAAAATCAAACACAATGTTGTAGGTCAGGTTAGATCTCCTGACCTTCGTCTGCTTTCCGTGTCTCGGAAAGGATAGCGGATAGCACGCAGGGAAACTCTGCAATTGGACCTAGCCTCGAATGATGCAATTCAATCTCGTAAGAGTGAATAGTTTCCTTATGACAACAGCTACACTTAGCATAATTAAATGAACTATCTAAGAGGTTCTGGATATAAAAATGAGCGAGACAAAATAATCTTTACTACTGCACAAACAAAAATAAAATAATTAACATGAAAGATAAATGCAAAGGAAAAACTGGGCGAATAGGTTTAGAATGTTGACTCCAGGTGGAAGCCGTGAGTATACACAAGCGGCCGCACGCGACCGACAGAGGGGACTCCAATTCCGGGTGGATATGCTCCCTAAAGATTTAGCTGCTCGAGAGGAGCAGGGGTATAAGCGTCGAGCTCGATTACTTTCCAACAGCACGGGTTGGGTTTGTACTTAGGGTCGATTATCACTCGAACTGTTTGAAATTATGACGGCAGATACAACCTGGCTTCCAGTAACCACTGCCAGCCTCGAAAATAGGGATATAGGGAATATTTTGCCGGGGCGGAAGCTGGGTTTGAATATGGCAGTGTAGAAGTTTCTCCCCTCTCTAGGAAGCTTACATCGAGAATTTTTTTCTTTTTTTTTCTTGTTATCGGACTTTTAGGATATGGGACGCTGATAGAAAAAAGCGTACGCGTTATGCTCTCTTGGCAAAGTGCAAATTTTGCCCAGGCCGATGCTTTACTATTTATACATCTCGCGGAACCTCCCATTGCTACAATTAGACTCGCTATATGGGACGTCTTATTCGAACGAAAGTTAAGTCTCTTCAAAAGAAACCGATCTCATTAGCATATTTTTTACTCGAATTTTGCTCGACTTCTGTAACTATTTATTTTTTTTTTTTTTTAAATTAAGGGGCTATCTGGCGACTGCCGACATAGGCATAAGTCGCCGTAAACAAACAGCCTAGTTCTAGGCTACTTTAAAAAATTAAACAGGCAACAATAAAAAGAAATAACAATAACAATAACAAAGCAACAACGAAAACAATAACAAAAACAACAACAACAATTAAACCGGGTTAAATGAAAGGGAGAAGGCCAGCCTCCCCCCAAAAGTCAATAAGTCCACCAGTCAAAGTACACGAACTCGTCCCGAGTACAAAGGACAGGCGGTAGCGACCCCGCCCATCCCGGTACCGGGACAGGTGTCGTGCGCGAAGATCACCCAGACTGGGACATTCGACAAGAATGTGCCGAACAGTCTGGGGGACGACGCAGTCGTTGCAATAGGGCGCAAGCGAGCGCTCCATCAAATAGCGATGCCTCACACGAGTGTGCCCGATTCGGAGACGACAGAAAGCAACCTGAAGCCACCGCGGCATTGGGGGATAGGTCCATGGGAACAGCCAAAACAATAGTGTCACGGATTTTGCGAACCAGGGGATGCGGAGATTCCAATGCCCCGAGAGCATTCAGGGCACTTTGTGAGTCGCTATAGATCACAATCCGGTCTCCGAACCGGGCACGTCGCGTAATCTCCCGTACCGAGTGGTGTATTGCCACCAGCTCGGCCGTGAAGACAGACGCAGCGCCTGGTAGAGCCCCGCTGACTTCAAACAGAGGGGATACGGCGTGGAAGCCGACCCCCTCTTGGGACATGGAGCCATCCGTATACACTGGCACGGTACCAGCGTGACACGATGTGTGCTCCAAAAAAGTCGAACGCAATACTCCCGGCGCAGTACAAGCTTTGGTAGCAGAGGCGTGGCGACAAATAGCCAAATGTGGTACCCTCCAGGGTGGCGTCCTGGGCAGAACCAGGGGCGCCACCGGCCCGAGAGCTATATCTACCTCTCGAAAAAGTTCCCTGGCCATAAACCCAAAGGGCTTAGGGTATGACTGGAGTCTCTCGGCGGCATAGGCACCAACGAGATCAGCTGCGGATGCAGTGAGAACTGTTGGCGACTGAGGGAGGCGCCGGGCTCGCGCGTACAGGCGAGTGATGCACTGCACGCAGCGCAGAGCGAGTGGCATCTCCCCAGCATCGACCAACAGGATCTAAATGGGGAAGTGCGGAAGGCACCGGTCGCAAGGCGAAGGCCGGTGTGGTGGATCGAATCCACCTTCCGCAATAAACGCTCGGCTGCGGATGAATAAAACTCGCATCCGTAGTTGAACTTCGAACGAACAAAGGATCGATAAAAAACTAGGGCAATAATCCTATCAGCGCCACAAGCGCTGAACGTCACGGAACGAAGAATGTCCATGGCGCGGGTACAAGAGACCCTAAGGCTGCGAATATGAGCCTCCCAGGTGAGGCATCGGTCGAATACAAGACCAAGGAAACGGTGCGACTCAACCACATCCAGGCGCACCCCTTTAAAAAACAAATCTGGGTCGGGGTGAAGCCGTGGATGGCAAAGAAGTGCACCTCGTTAGTCTTGGCCAAAGAAAACCGAAACCTGTGCGCTTCAGCATAGCGAGAGACGCGGTTCAATGCCTGTTGGAGTCGACGCTCCAGAGTTGGCATCTGGGCCACGCCAAAAGAGATCGAAAGGTCGTCCACGTAGAGCGTAGCGAGAACATCTTCCGGCAGCACCGAGGTGATGCCGTTGATGCTCAGGGCAAAGAGTGTGACACTCCGGACACTTCCCTGCGGAACACCCTCTTCCTGCTCCTTTGGGCCGGAGAGGGCTCCCCCCACCCGTACGCGGAATCGACGATCTCGCAAA
The DNA here is from genome assembly GCA_963969495.1 of Ceratothoa steindachneri. Taxonomy (NCBI): domain Eukaryota; kingdom Metazoa; phylum Arthropoda; class Malacostraca; order Isopoda; family Cymothoidae; genus Ceratothoa; species Ceratothoa steindachneri. The sequence continues at coordinate 120,494,788 of OZ018322.1, read as the reverse complement.
AATTCAGATATAAACATTGGGAGGCGTGCCCTCGCCCCCATCGTGTGGAGAGTCTCCATGATACCGTATCGCCATGCGGTATCATAGGCCTTCTCCAGATCAAAAAACACCGTGGCGTAGTGCTGTCTACGAAGGAAAGCCTCGCAGACGGCATTTTCCAGTCGGAGCAGAGCATCCGACGTGAAGTGCAACTTATGGAAGCCGCACTGTGCAGAAGACAGATGGCCTCCGCTGTCCAGGAAATAGGCTAATCTAACATTTACCAATTTCTCCATCAACTTGCACACGCAAGAGGTTAGAGAGATTGGGCGGAAACCGGTCGGAGTAGAGTGATCTCTCCCCGGCTTGCGAAAGGCAAGCACAGTAGCAATTCGCCAGGAGTCTGGGAGAAGACCTTCCACCTAGATCCTGTTGAACAAATCTAACAGAAAGGCCATGCCTCGCTCACCCAGGTGTCGAAGCATGGCGTACGGGACATCGTCCGGACCATGGGCGGTGTCCGCGCACGAAGCGAGAGCGGAACGCAACTCACTCACAGTAAACTTGTCGTTGAAGGGTTTTCCGCCCTTGGAGGTAAAGTCCAGCCGGCGGCCTTCCGCGACATCACGACGTGCATTGAATGCTGGCAGAGCAGCATCACGGCTAGAGTATACGGAAAAAGCGGTCGCTAAGGATTTCGCCACGGACGCGGGGTCCGAGATTGCGGTCCCATTCTCCTGGAGAACGGGAGGGGGGTCCTGCGAGAACTTGCCCCGAATCCTTTTGACTCGCTTCCACACCTCAGCTAAAGGGGTCTTCCCGTTAAGTGAAGACACGTATGCCCGCCAAGAAGAGCGGCGGGCGTGCTTCTAAATATACCGGAACCTAGCCCTAGCCCGACGAAATTCAGCGACAGTGAAATCGTTCGGGCGGCGCTTATAGCGCATGTAGGCATAACGCTTCTGTTTGAGGGCCGTCTCACACTCGGCCGACCACCATGGGAGTAACCGGCGTGCAAAACGGCCAGACGTCCTAGGAATAGTAGTCAAGCCCACGGCGATGAGGTTGCCGGAGAAGAACTCAACGGCCTCATCTACCGACCTAAACTCCTCGACTGAGATAGAGAATTCAGTCATTTCCTGAAATGCAGGCCACCGCGCCCGCGCCAAGCACCACCGAGGTGGTCTCTCAGGCGGCAGTTGCCCTGAAAATGATATTTGAATAGGAAAGTGATCACTACCATGGAGGTCATCGACCACCCCCCAATCAAAATCAGGCTGTGCATCCGAAGAGCACAAAGATAGGTCAAGGCAAGAAAATGAAGCGGTTCTCGGACAGTGATGCGTAAACTCATCCACGTTTAGGATACCCATCTCAAGCTCTTCGATCAGATCGGCAAGGACTTGTCCCCTGGGATTTATGGAGTAATCTCCCCAGAGAGGATGCCTGTCGTTCAGATCTCCAAGCAAGAGATAGGGCCTCGGCAACCGTGCCACGACGCGGCGGAATTCCCCCGCGTCGAAGTCAGCTGACGGTGGAATGTACGCAGAAATGATAGTATACCTCCTATCCAGGTGCAGCTGCACAGCGACTGCCTGAAAGGAGGTATCTAAGGAGAAAGGAAGAACGGAGACATCATGCCGGGTGTAAACCGCGCATCCCCCAGCCCCGCCATCCCGCGGTGGTAGGGTTGCAAGACCCTTGTACCCCGGGAGGGCGGGCAGGGGGCACGCGCCTAGCATGGTCTCCTGCAAAAAGATAGCTAACGGGGAGCGGGACGAGACGAGCCTCCGCAGCTCCTCCTAGTTGGCCCGGAGTCCACGGCAATTCCATTGAAGGAATATGCCCTCCAGGCCTAGCTCGGAGGAGACGCAGGGGCCCTCCTAGAACTGAAGACCCTCACGAGAATGGCCGTACGCTTCCCGGCGGCAGAACCCCAGGAGCTGTTGGCCGGACAAAGCGCTGGGGCGCTGTCGCCTTCGAGGACTTATTGGGAGAGGTCGGGCTCGCTATGCGAGTCTTTTCCTCCCTCCGCCTCGAAACCTTAGGCGGGCGCTGGGCTTCGGAGGCGGGGGGGCCCTCTTTTTGAGGAACCACCGTCTCCGAGCCACTCGCTCCACCTCGGGGCGTGGGCGAAGGAGCTGAAGCTCCTTTGTTGCTGTCCTCCTTTTGGGGGACAGCTTTAGGAACCCCCGAAGATGGCCTAGCGACCATCTTCAGGGGAAATGCCTCCTGTGAGTCTAACGACTCGGTGGAGGCGCGTGGCCGTTTCGCCTTGCGGGAAACGGTCACGCTGGGGGAAGAGGGGGGAGCCCTGGTTTTAGCCGGGGCTGGGTATGAACCCTTTTTGCCGCCAGGTTACCAGGGGAGCGCCCGGGTTGGGTAGAGCCCGCAGAAGGGCTCCAAATGGGCGCGGAAACAACCGTGCTCGTTGGCCTGGATGGGCCAGGAGCAGAGGGTGCCTTTCTAACTACTGAGGCATATGACGTCCCAGGCAGAGCCGGGCGCGCCAGGACCAAGTCCTTTGCCTCGCGGAATGAGAGTCGATCCTGGGCCTGAACGGCTAGGATTTCTTTCTCAAGGAGATATGCACCACATTGCTTCGAAGAAGCAGGGTGCAGCTCTCCACAATTGACACACTTATCCGCACACGATTTGGACTTATCGTGTGCGACCTTGGAGCAATTTACACAGACTTCGGGTGACCCCGACTTTGCACGTCTACATGAGCGTTTCGTATGGCCGAAGCGGTGACAGTAATAGCACCGCCGCGGCAGTGGCACGAATGCCTTCACGCGGTAGTGGTACCAACCGCCACGCACCGACTCAGGGAGCTTGTCACAGTCGAACGTGACGAAGAGTGTAGGGGTGGGTCTCGAGGCCCCTCCCTGTTTTCTAATCACACGTTCGACCTTGACCGCCCCATGGTCGGCCAGCTCTAGGGTGATGTCCTCAATGGAGTAGTCAACGAGTTCCCTCGCATAAACTACTCCTTTCACAAAGTTCATGGTAGAGTGCGGCGTCACACTCACCGGGGTGCAATGAAGTGTCCGAAGAGCACTTATCTTGGCCGCCTCAGCGGGATTCGCCGCATTCGCCAGAAGGCTTCCGTCCGAGAAAAGGTTTACCTTCGGCTTTCTACCAATTGCACTAGCTAATCCTCTCCTCTGATGGATCATGTTGCCCTTGGACAACATGATGCCATCAGTGGAGCGAATAACGAGGAAGCGTTTGAAGCTAGCGGGCTCGAAAACGCCATTTAACCTCTTAATCAGGGGCCCCGATGTCATCAAGGCTCCGCCCTGTGCACTCTTGGTGTAAGTCTTGGTCAGGGGCTCCGCACACGAGGGGGTAGAGGGGCCGGAAGTGCCGATCTTGGCTTGGTCGCCTACCAAAGTGGTAGCAGACCCATCCGTCCCCGCAGCCCCAGCGGATGGAGAGAAGCCCCGAGTCTTTTTCGTCTTTTTAGTCTTTTTTGTCTTTTTCTTTTTTGGAGAGGAGGGCGGGGAATGAACCCGCTTTTCACCTCCGCTGGCAGAAGCCCCCAGGGCAGATGGACCGGCCTCAGCCAGGTCCCTCTCCGAAATGGAGAAGGTCCTGGTTGTCGTAGGGGCACCTGTCGGAGGAGATCCCTCCCCTCCTTTTACTGCCTCAGAGCCCTCAGCCATTTGAGGAGGACCTTGCATAGGGGTGGATTCGGGTTCGGTGCTTGGCGCCGAGCCCGAATTACCCCCCATGGAAGGCCCTACCGTCTTAGGCTGGGTCTCCTCAAGGACCATGTCTATCACAGGAGGGGCCTCTAGTTGGCCATCCCCTCCCAGGACATCGCAGGTCCCCTTGGCAGTATCGCCAGTCTTGTGTGGGGAGGCACAGGCCTTGACCCCGGCAAGGTTTAAAATTCTTGCCAGCAGGTCTTTTGAGGGAAGCGACCGAAGGGGCCTGGCTTCCCTCGCCCCCCTAAGGGGGTTTGCCCTACTGAGCTGCTTTGATGGGGAGCGGCTGGCTAAGGGCTGCCTGCTGGCTTTCTTGGCAGTCCCCTTGGAAAGAAAAGAGGGGACTGCCGCTGGGAAAAGGGAGGTGCCCGAAAGCACCTCCAGAGAAGGGGGTGAGGGGGAGTCCCCTGCACCCGTAGGCGAAGGAGAGGAGTAAGCCTCCTCTCCGGTTAGAGAAATATGGAGGGTCCCCTGTGCAAGCACAGGGGGAGGGACCTCCATTTTTTCGGTGGAGCTGCCCGAGGGCGGCTCCGTCGATGAGCAAGGGGGAGTTAAAGGGGTTTGAGGCTTTATTAATTCATCCATGGGCATGGTGACCCTATTTTTGCCACGGGACGCAATAGCTCATCACCTTTGCAGTTGCCCGCACTGCAAGAGGTGCTTACAGGCCTGGCAGAGCCAGGCGCCGCCATTTCGGACCACCCCTCCCGCCTGGTGGCCTGGCAGTCCATCGGCATGGCGGCTCCACCTTAGACACGGCGTAAAAAAATATAGGTTGTGAAGAGGAGAGGAAAAGGGATGTGTGGAAGGTATGGGTGGGGATGAAGCAGGTTGTTAAAAACCAGCCACCCCAGACCGGAGCTCAGGGGTTAGGGAACATTGTCCCCCACCCCCTAAGCCCCGATGCGGGACGGTTGGCTGAAAGGAAGGTCAGCATCTACCCTGTGAAATTAGAGGCTGACCAGAGAAAGTTGTGGGAGAGGTTGTATCAAAAGCGAGGAAACAAGTGTTTTGAAGGAAGGAGAAGAGGCTAAGCTGGGGTCGGACGGGGTGCTGAATTCCGTCAGCACGGCAGCCAGGATGGCAAATCGCCGCGCCCCTTCTGTAACTAAATTAGCTAATCTGCTATAATTGATGCGTAGCATTCTCATCATACGTCTCTCTCTCTCTATCTCTCTCTGACATACAATTTTGTCATTTTTTAATAAAATTACAAAAAGACTATAAAATAAAACCTATAAGTGATATCTGAATAAACATGGTAAGATTGGTCGAACTTGATAAGATCAATCGAATGCACTTTGAATCATTGTTCTACGAAGAAAAATAACGGAGCCGTAGTGATTTAAATATACCCCCTATAAGTCGTTCTTTTCATAATTTTCTCCGGATATCTCGTTTTCTATCGCGAAATCGGAAAATCATAAGAAGTCTTTTTGTTTTAATTCTCTATAAGGGTACCAAATTTCAGCACTCTAGCTTTAAAAATAAAATGAAAGGAAGAACTTCCCTAATGATGCAGTACACACTGTCATTTACCAAAAATTGGGCCTCTTGATTTCGTTTTTCGATATTTTTAAGTTTCTAAGTGTCGTGGAATAGCTAGACTCTCTCTCTTTCTCTCGCTCTCTCTCACTCTCTCTCTTTCTCTCGCTCTCTCTCTCTCTCTCTCTCTCTCTCTCTCTCTCTCTCTCTATATATATATATATATATATATATATATATATATATATATATATATATATACGTAGGTACTTTGGGGCTTGGGGCCGAAGTTGGTTGAAGACCGTTAGTGAAAGGGGAAATTGTTATGAGTCCAGTGGGGATAGTTTATTATTAACTTTGCAGGGTCCTTTTAAACAAATATTTCAGAATGCAAGTTGACCAAAGATTAACATGGTGCTGGTACGCGCTGGGATTGCAAAAGAAAGACAATGACGAAAATTTATCTCTACTAACAACAAAATGATATTTATATTTACACAAAAATTGGGTTTAATGGGAATTTTCACCCAGACGGGGTTAAAGGTCCACACGAGATACAGGTAGGTTAATTAAGGGATTAAAGAGGTCAGATTCAGTTTGGTGATTTTAAAGGGGATTTTGAACTGGGGCGTGCACAAAAATAATGGAGGAATGGGGTAAACCAGATTCAAGATTAATTTGCAGGCGGCAACGGTTACGATTACTTTACGTGCTCATTGCCGAAAAGGGGCCATTTGGGGTACGATGAATGCGACAGAAGAAGTCAATCAAGTTACCTCTTGCTTCAGAGGAGGGAGCAATGGTCGAGCCTCCGGAGTCGGGAATCCTTGTCAGGTACTTGCCGATTGACTATGGTAGAGTTCACTGATGTCGAAGCTTGCCGATTGACTATGGCAGAGTTCACGGTTGGGAATACTTGCCGATTGACTATGGCAGAGTTCCCAGATCGATTTAGCCTTCAACTCGAATCGAGATCGCCGCTGGGGGGCGGGGGGGGGGAGGATAAACGTGACACAGGAGCGAACGCTTTATAAACAGAACTTATTCGTTTTTCATTAACCTTTGAAAACGACAAGAAATTTAATTAATTTTATAATTTAAGTTGTAAATCTGCTACGAAAAATTCTGAGATGCCTCCTCCGTCCCTTGATGCCCTAAGCATCTTGTAGAGTTATCCCCTAGAATGATATTATTTATTCACCTCCTAAGATATTGCTTCGGGAGGGGAAGCGAGCCGTTACTCACCCCCCTTCCCTTTGACTTCACACTTTTGGACTTGCCTCCAGGTCTCCGCAAAATTCTTCCCTCCCCCACCCTCGGGTGGGGAGATTTCACATCTATTTTGCAGGTTCGCAGCGAACAGCTTTTATGGCTCCAGCCGCTGGTCGTCCGTCTGACCCGCTGATCCCTGCCTCTGACACTTCCTCGCAAGGAGACGCTCGGTTTGTCACAGCTGATAACGAGGGGTCGAGAAGGCCTCTCTCTCACCCTGCTTTTTGAGAACTCTGGGTATTTATGCACCCTCTCCAGGATTACAGACAGTTTTTTTAGGTAGACGACACTTCCCTGAAAGGAGTTCAATTCAATGAAGCTCTCTCCCAAGAAGTGAGAGTAATGGTCGCAAGCCATGGAAGAGCTGCACATCACGCCCGTATCTTCGGGTCAGGGAGAAGAGTCTCGTGAGGCAACGTCAGCCTTTCTCAACCACCTTCGGATCAAGGATTCGAGAAGCCGTCCGCTAAAGTTCTTCTGTGACCTATTGAGGACAAGAGGCCCGATAGCACGCTCAACCCAAGGTTGGAGAAGTCATCTCCCCCTCCCCCTTCGAAGTTCTTCCGGTGACCTCTTGAGGACAAGAGGCCAGCATCTCGCAAAACACAAGTTCGATAAAGTAGCCACACTCGCTGCTGGTTTGTGACTACCCCCCGTGAGTAATCAAGGTCACCAAGACCTCCCCCAAGTTTAGCCCGCTTTACTCTCGAGGTTCAAAGGAACTAAATCATTTACTGCCCTAAATTTCCCATTATGACGATTCAATAACCCAGGTTATCTCATTAGTATTCGGAACCTAACTCCGTCTTATTCATGTACCCATATATATCCATATTTATTGCTGTACCTTTTATTTCGTGTGTATTCAAATCTATATTTGTCGTTGTGTTTGGTATATTCCTTGGTCACGCAATTGCCGCTACCAATTCAAATTGCACTCTTAGAACAAAAACAGTTGTAGCCTAGCTTCTAGCTTAGCCTATCTTAGAGCCGTGTGCGCATATTTGCGTACACTTGGCCATACTTCGCCACACCTGCTTATTTTGCTTATAGGATTAATCAACCACTGTGTGAAACCAGTACGTATGGCTAACCATTTTGTGACTGCTTTCTCAGCGGTTTTTACTAGTACTAACTTGCCAACCCCTGTCCTTTGCAATACTGTAATATCATATTCTTGTTCAAAGCTGAAAGTTTTGACATCTTTAAAATTCAGGAGATACTTTCTATGCTTCAGTTTTCAACTAGTGCAGGTCCTGATGGTATTCCGTTAATATTAATATAGAAATATGCCCTTTCCATTAGCTACGCGTTGTTATTATCATTCCGTAAATCTATTTCATCTATGAGGGTTCCTTCTTAAGACATTGCTTAAAGAAAGAGTTCATTCAGATCCTTTGAACTATAGGAATAATAGTTTGACCTCTGTATGTTTCAAAAAGTTTGAAAGGGTTTTTGTGTCTCAACTTACAGATTACCTGGAGAATAATCATTTGCTTTCTTCTTACCCCTTTGGCTTCCGTTTAGGCTGATCAGTTTCTGATCAACTGTAATACACCTTTGATTATGTAACTCAGGCTTATGATAGTGGCTTGGCAGTTGATAAAATAATTTTTTATTTCTTCAAGGCCTTTGGTATTGCGAACCATGTATTGTTACTCACAATGTTATTCTGCATCGGTGTATAAGGTTGCTTGCTAGGCTAGTTGAAGGACTACCTGTTGGATAGGAAGATGAAAGTGGTTATTTATGGCAGTCAGAGCCACCAACTGAATGTCAGTAGTGGTGTTCCGCAGGGGCTCGGGGATTGGGCCTTTACATTTCCTTGTCTATATTAATCATGAAGTCTCTCGGTTAAGTTGAACGTTTTGCCTTTTTGCTGACGATTTAAAATTATTTTAGGCCTCTTCTTCTAAGTCTTCTTATCTCACATGAACTTACAGAACTATATAAATCTTCTTCACAGAACAAGCTACTCTCAGGGTCTTTCTTTTTCAGTTGAAAATGTGTCAGAATGTTTTTCTGTAGAAATATTTTTGATGCTTCTACACTTCTAGCATATTTTATTGCTCGCCAACCCATTAAAGATTTTGACAATGATGAAGATTTTGGTGTCAGAGTGGATGCTTCGCTTAAGTTCCACTTACATGTGAGGAAAATTGCAGAAAAGGGTTGAGCTATTTGCTTAACTATTTTGAAAGTCACACTCTGTAGATCCCCTGAATTCATAAAGACTTTTTCTTTCTCGTGTCCCTCCCATCTTTGATTTGGCTTCTGTGGCTTGGTTTACTGGTTATTCTGCTAATATCGAATTATTAGAAGGTGTACAGAGATGGTGGTTGGCCTGAGAAAATTGTTGGGTTTTGAGATTTCACCTATAGGGAGCGTCTTGCTCATTTTAGTTTGTATTCTATCTATTAAAGGTAGATTAATTAGAGCTGACCTGATTATGGTGTTTAAAACTTTAAAAGGTTATTTCCTTCTTTACCTTGACCACCTGTTTGTGGGAAATATAATTAGTGACACTAGGGGACATTCTCTCAAGCTGTTTGTTCCTCGTTATAACACTGATATTAGAGCACGCTTCTTCCCAGTGAGAGTCATTGATATTTGGAATGGGTTGCCTAAATATGCTGTGTCCTCTGAATCTGTTGCCACCCTTAAACCTGATCTTAACTAAGCTCTGAGTCAGATTTTGTATGATTTCGACTAGCAATTGCTCCTATGTGTGGTTTTGGGGTTCTTGGTTAGATTGCTCTCTATTCGGTTTTAATAATTGTACTGTTCATAATTGCCATTGTCAACTGCCACTGCCCCTTGCAAAGTCAAATAGTATAGCCATATGTCACGAGTTTGACGATACTTCTTCATGTCATCTTGGTGATGTCACATTAGTCAACCACTGTATCACACCAAGGACATCTCTCTGAAAGTCGTGGTTGGAGGCATCTCCAGTTTCTAGATGGAGATTAAGCATTATCTAGGTAAGAAACCTTTTTTCATTTATTTTTAAAGATACATCAATAATTATTTAAAGAATGGATTCTATCAGGAAGTTATTAATCTAAAATGTAATTGAATTTTTGTCCTTAAATCTGACTGAAATTTCGGAAATTTGTCGTGTAATCCTAACATATGTAACTATAACTCAACCAGACAAAGCAGATAGTTTTGTTCTTTAAAACTGAACTCATTGCATTAAAAGAGTCTAGAAATTTTCTCTCTAACCAGTAAGTTTCAAATGATAATGAATCCTTAAATAAATTAATATTCTGTTTAGAAGACAAAGTTAACAGATTTCTATCAAAACTCAACTAAGTCTAGCGAATTATTAATGGATATAAATAACAAACTATTTTGTTCTGGTTTTGGTTTCACCAATCTCTATTGTATGCCCAAGATACATAAAACGAACCTTCCAATGAGACCGACCTTAGCCTCGCATTCTCGTGAATCTTATATTACCATTTTCTAAGAACCAGTTTTCAATTTCTAAACAGATTGATGGCGTTGTTATGGGTTCACCAGTTGATGAACCTATTTTAAAGATATTTTCTTTTATCTAGACTTGCTTTTATAGCCGTTTCGTGATGTTTCGATCGCCGTTTTATATAATGGCCTCAGGCTAAAATGTTTTTTACGTTTTTGAACTGAGTGTTTCTAAATAATTTCTACGATGGACCACCGCCATTCTTAGACTTGTTAATTTCTGAACAAAGTGAGGTTATTACCACTTCTGTCTATAGAATGCCCACGTTTTTAGACCTTGTTTTAAACTTTTTCCGCTGTATAGATATATATTTCAATCTTTCGTCTTTCGGCTATGCACTTTTGCAATATGACAGGTTTTTCCCCTTCCCATCAATTCAACTAAATGACTTCAATATTTAATTTGTTACAGAATTCAAGTTCCTGTATGTAACCTTCAATATATAATGACATGCTTAGGTAACCTTAAAGTTTATTGCTTGATAGTTCTTGACCATTCAGAAGGAGTCTCTTAGCGACAGACTGACAGACGCACCTCGTTGTGGATACTGAATACCGCCCTCGGCCAATATCGATTACATTATTAGTGCCAGTTATTTTGTAGATTCTTTAACGACGTTACAAGGAGTTACAAGGAAAGAGAGTACCCTAGGAGACCTTACGGTCTATTCAAAGAGGGTCCTTTTGGACTAGCAATCGAGCGGGCACATGGCTGCTTAATTGTTTTGCGTCCCTAAACGGCCACTTTTCAAGACTTTGTCTAGTCTTGACTTGAACTGGTCAACAGATTCACTGTTGACAACTTTCACTGGAAGTGCGTTCCACTTACCACAGATTGCGGTTGTAACGCTTCAGTTCAAGTTTGAAGCTGTGATTGCGCGTTCTGTTCTCACTGAGTGTCAGAAATATCCCGGTAGTCAACATTGTCGAACCCTCGAAGTATTTTGAAAACTTCGATGAGCTGACCACGCAGTCTACGGGTTTCCAGCGAGAACAGATCTAATTCCCTTAGTCTATCCTCATAACTTTTATGTCGGATAGAGGGAATCAGTTTGGTTGCCCTAGCTTGTACGCGTTTCAACCTTGCGATGTCCTTTCGAAACGAAGCACTCCAAAATTGTACGGCATACGCCAGGTGCGGCCGAACGAGGGAATTGTACAGACAAAGTACTATCTCCTTGTTACGGTATCCAAACTGGCGCTTTATGTAGCCTAACATCCTTTGAGCTTTTTTCTCAGCCTCGATGCACTGTTTCGAGAACTTGAGGTCGCTAGTGATAGTTACACCCAAGTCCTTCTCAGTGTCACTTGATTCAAGAGCAGTGACCTTAAGGATATACTGAGATTGGGGGGCTTCTGTGGCCGATATGCATTACTTTGCATTTCCCCACGTTGAAAGGCATTTGCCACGTGTCCGACCACTCCCCAATCTCCCGAAGATCTTCCTGCAGGCGGGCAGTATTTCCATCCTTTGCAACGTTCATACCAAGCTTGGTATCGTGGGCAAATATTGATATCTTGGCAACCATGTCACCGTCCATTTCGTTGACGTAGATGATGAATAGAAGTGGTCACAGGACAGAACCTTGAGGCACCCCGCTAGTAACGGGCACCCACTCAGAAGCCTGTTCATTCACCACCACCCGTTGCCGTCTGCCACTTACCAGTTCTCGATCCAGCCGGCTACTTTTCCGTGTATGCCTAGCGCTCGCACTTTCCTGAGAAGGCGGCGGTGTGGTACCTTTTCAAAGGCTTTCTGAAAGTCTAGGTAGACCACATCCACCGCCTTGTCCCGATCGTGCTCACTGAACACGAAGTGGAAGAATTCCACAAGTTTCGTAAGGCATGACCGTTGCCTTCGGAAGCCGTGCTGGGAACTCCTCAGTAGCAGGTTTGACTCTAAATACGACGTCATTTTTTCCACCATCATGCTTTCCATGAGTTTACCGACTATTGAAGTCAGACTGATAGGTCGGTAGTTTGACGGATGGCTGGGGGTCTCCTTTCTTGAAGATAGGAGTCACCTCCGCCTCACGCCAGTCTCTAGGAACGCATCCGGTCCGGATTGACTTGTTAAAGATAGCGCACAGATGTCGTGATACTTTATCGCACACTTCCTTCAACACCTTGGATAGAAACCCGTCCGGTCCAGGGGACTTATTCGTCTTTAGGTCAGCGATCATTTTCTTTATTTCTCCTTCGGTGAAGTCCATTGCATCCAGCTTTTCCCCCCGAGTAGGAATCCGTGAAGAGAAGTAGTCATTGAGAAGGTTAGCATTTTCTGCATCTGAGTGAGTTAATGCCCCCTCCTCGTCCACTAAGGGCCCAATCCTACGATGGATTGGCTTACGGCTATTTACATAGCCGAAGAACTCCTTGGAATTCTCCTTGCAGAGTCTCGCCACTCGGAGTTCCTCAGTACGCTTAGCCGCCCTTATGCTTGACTTCACTCTCCTGGCTAGCCTCTGGTACTCGTCAAAGGCACCCAATATCTTCGATCGCCGGTACTAGTTTCTTTCCTACGTCTTATTTATACTACTGCTTCACCTGACCAAACCTTAAACTCTCTGCAGCAATCATTACTCATCTGCCTTGACGCAAACGCCCCCCCTCCCCTTATCACTTCTTCTATAAACCGACATCACAGCTCCCCTTGGTTCACCATGGAACTCCTTTGTTCAAGGAGGTCCTTGCGTGCTCATGAACGTGCCCTTCATAAAGCACACTCTCGTGGGCAGGACACGATCTCCCTCTCACTTGCCTATCGCCTTGCTACTTCGACTTATTCTTCTAAATTAAAATCAGCGCGCGAGGCTCATTCACGCAAACTTTTATCTGAGAGCAAGAATGACCCTCGGACTATCTTTCGTCTCCTCTCTCGTCTTTCCTCGCCTAACCCCATTTTCCCCACCTGTCCCCCCATCACCCCTCTACTCTTTCTAAATTTTCCTATGATAAAGTTATTAACCTTTATGCCGTACTACCCCAGTGGTCTGAACAAGCCCATGCTGTTCTCCCCGACCATACTCCATTGCCGCTTAACGTCCTCACTCGGGCGTCCTCTGAGGAAGTAACTGCGCTGATCTCACGCTCTAACAAATCTAGATCTCCTAAGGATGTCTTTCCACCTACCTCCTCCACCAAATTCTTCCTGCTGTCTTCCCACTAATTCTTCATCTCTATAACACTTCACTTGCCACAGGGGTGGTTCCCTCTTCCTTAAAACATGCCTCAATTCGTCCTATCTTTAAAAAAACACACCTTAACCCCTCTGAACTATCTAGCTATCACCCTAACTTACAGCTTCTATTCCTCTCTAAGATCCTCAAGAGAGTGGTTTACTCTCACCTTATTGACCATATTTATAACTGCAATATCGATGAAATGTACCAATCGGGGTTCAAAGCGAAGCACTCTGTTGAAACCGCTCTTCTTAATGTTTCAGACGGTTTACGTAGAGCAGCCGATAGGCGTTGTACGTCCATTCTAGTCCTCCTACACCTTTCCTTTACTTTCGACACCATCGACCACACTGTCCTCCTTGATGGTCTTCACATTTTTCTTGGTCTCTCGGGCACTGCACTTTACTGGTGTTGCTCATACCTCTCCTCCCGCACTCAGTAGGTCGCGCTCGATAACCTCTCCTCCGATCCAACGCCCATTAATTTTGGTGTTCCTCAGGGCTCAGTCCTTGGTCCTCTCCTCATTCCCATCTACTTACTTCCTGTTGGCTCCCTTCTTCATTATTTGGGCCTGTCCTTCTATCTATATGCTTATGATACTCAGATATACCTTTCCTCATCTCCCGTGTCCTTCTCTCAATCAATTACCAAGATCCTTTAAGCCTACACCTCCACGAACGAATGGCTGTCTGCCAACTTTCATAAACTTAACCATCACAAAACTTGGGTTCTCCTTGTTGGTACTACTTCGATGGTGGAGAAATCTAAAGCTCTCTTTCCCTCCCTTAACCTTGGGGAAGCAAATGTCGCCTTCTCTGATACCGTCAGTAATCTGGGTGTTATTTTCGACGAGCAACTCTTGTTTAAACCGCACATCCTTCTTATCTGTAAGTCTTCCCTCGGTTTCCTCCGCAACTTTTCACGTGTTCAATCCCATTTTAATCGACGAATCCTTGAGACTGCTATTCATGCCTTCATCACCTTTAGCTTAGACTACTGCAATTTCCTTCTAGTGAATCTCCCTTCTTCTTCATCACTTCGCACCCTACCACTAGTTCAAAACTATGCTGCCTGGCTCCTGCTTCACAGTCCCAGGTTCTCTCCTTCGATACCTCTGTTACTGGAGCTACACTGGTTACCTATTCGCTTTCGTACCCACTATAAAATTCTTCTCATCACCTACAAGGCCCTAAACCTCGAGGCTCCACGTTATCTCTTGTCTGCCCTCTCACGTCGTCAAACTCTTCGGGTACTCTGGCCTAACCTCGCTCCCATCCTGAACACTCCTCGTTCTGTCCTTTGCTCGATGGAGAACAATCCTTCTCCGTTTGTTCTCCTAGACTCTGGAATGCACTTCCTGCCAAAACCGATCCTCTCCCACCCTTCCTATTTTTAAACGTCTCCTGAAGACTCGTCTCTTCAGAATTGCCTTCTCTCCCCTGTAAACTCTCTTTACACTCCCTACACAACCTGCGCTCTGGGAGGGCTAACAGCCCTGAAGGGCGCATTATAGATACCTATTATTAATATTATTATTATTATTGATAATCTTGTTGACTAGTTTGGTTTTATCGATGCATATTTCAAAGGTCTGTCATCCTTGAATGCTTATTGAGTACAAGGATTGGTTCTGAGTTGTGTGAAGTTAGGTCCTCAAACGGTGTGATTAATGAATGACCAGAAAGAGTCTGTAGTTGAGTCAATTTTGCAGTGGCTGACATAAGTTGTAGTCAGCCGTGGTTTGGATCTCACGTTAAGCCTTAGATCGCGAATGATATACATAAGCCATCTAAAAGCTAGTGGAAATCGATGAATAAGTACACCCAAGCTAAATAACTTTAAAACTAATTATTTCTAAAAATGAAATACCCTTTTGGAATCAGCGTAAGAAACTGCATTTATGTTGCAATTTTTAAAAAAATATCAGTGAATTAGCTTCTTATTCTCTTGCAACTTTTAACCTTTCTAAATATGTTGTTAATTTGCTCTTTGGGTTAGCCATAGGTCAATACATCATAAAAAAACAATTATTCTTTTGTTAATGAATTATTGTCACACAATTTTGCCCCTCAAATGTCTTAGTCAGTTACGATGTAGCCTCACTATTTACAAATGTTCCTGTTAATGAAACAATTGATATTATTTTCAACCTATTTTTTAACAAAACACACTTTTCGTAATTTCTCTCGTCAAAATTTCAAGACTATTTTAGACATGATTTTTAATGAGAATTATTTTTTATTTAATAACAAAGTTTCCCACCAATGAGATGGAGTAGGAATGGGTTCACAAATAGCTCCAATAGCAGCTAATATTTTCATGATTCATTTTGAAAAAAACTTTATGAAAAAATGTGCTTTAGATGTCAAACTCATATTTTATCGTAGGTATGTGGATGATTCCTTTGCTATTTTCAATAATATAGAACATGTCCACCATTTCTTTAATTTTATAAACTCTTATCATCCCAAAATTAAATATACTATTGAATTATAGAGTAACAATCAACTTCCTTTTCTTGACGTCATAATAGAAAAAAATGACAAACTAACTATCTCAATATACAGAAAGCCTACCTTTAGTGGCCTAGAAATCAATTTTTTTTAGCCATTGTGACTTGTCACATAAACTCAGTGCAATAAAAACTCTAATATATAAAGGGTATCATCTATCCTCCAATTATTCCCTGATGCACAATGAATTCCAGACTCTCGAGTCTTATTTTTAAAATAATTGTTACCCCTTATCTTTGGCTGACGAATTAATCAATAATTTTCTATCCAAAATTTACTCTCTATCCTTTTACTAATATGATGTTCCCCAAAATGAAAATTTTTGGTAGGTAGTACCTGAAATGGGACCTTACAAGAAAAGGCAACAAATTACTAAAAAAAATATTTCTTTCATACCAACTTCAAAATAACTTCTGTCAACCCACTTTCCATATGAAGTTTCTTCTCGTCAAAAGACAAACTTCCTCTTGAAATGAGCAGCCGTGTTGTTTGAGCTTTTACTTGTCCTTGTTGTTTGCAAGGAACCTATATTGGTAGTACGGTTCACTCATCGAAAGAGAGGTTTTGTTCTCACATGGGAATAAGTCATCGCACTAGAAAAAATTTGTCTAAGAAGGAAGCTTCTGTAATTAGAAATCATAGTATACAATTTTAAAATAATTCGTCGTAATTAATATGAATATAGTCTAAGAATTTTAGAATCCCTACTGATACGGAGAAAATCTCCTACAACCAACATAGATAATACCGCTGTTCCCTTTCTTATTTCTTAATTATAATTACCTCACGTCTACAACCAACCAACTTTCTCTTATTAAACAACCAACCAATCAAAATCATACCCTTCTTTAAGCCACTTCCATTATAATTTCTTCTCTTTGTGATTTCTCTTGAACTTCATCGGTAAGCAATATTTTAGTTTCATTTTTTATTTTTGTTTTTGTCTTTTTTTCGTTTCATTAGTGGTTACATTAGATTAATACTTTAATACTCTTGCCCTTTAAATCCCTGAGTTAATTTTTAATTTATCTACATGGTTTTAACTTGATTATTTTTAATATTGCAAGTTTAAATTTGCTCTAGTCCTTTTTAGTTTTCGTAAAATTCTGTATTTTATATCGTCATTTTTTACCATATGGATCTTTTACTTTGGCATATTACATTCTTAATAAGAACTTAATTGTCTTTAAAATAATGTTGGATTTGTTCATTATTTTTGAGTTTTATATTTTTACTCGTCTTAATTTTTCTAGTTTAATGAAATTCCAATACTTTAGCCTTTAAAACTCTTTTTTTACCTCCCCTCCCCTATGAAAATATTTCAACTTCTAGTTTTAACAGAAGTTGTGACTTCTTAATAAGTTTTCTGACAATAACAATTTAATCATATCTAACTGTACTTTATTGTTTTATGATTTTAGAACCTGCAGAGGGCTGATACGACCGAAACGTTGTTCATTAATACTAAATAAATCACATATACCTCAGCCTCCTGTGTGTCCTTACCTTCGCCGTGAAATTATATATATATATATATATATATATATATATATATATATATATATATATATATATATATATATATATATATATATATATATATATATATACATATATAAATTGTTTAACATAAATTCCAAGGCGAGGAAAATAAATATAAAATCCTTCTTTACAATAAAGGATCCGGTTCCAAAGAGTTTCATTATATAGTTGTTTAAATGTTTAGGATTTTCCCAGGTAAAATACATGAGAATCTCTGTGAGAATTCTGAAGGCAAGATTCGTTTCCCATATATTTAGGTATAAGTAATAGATCAGGTAAAGTAGTTCAAACCAAAGAAAATTCATCGATAAGAGATCACGTAAAAATAGTGATTTGTCGTCGGTTACCCTTTTAGTTACATGAATTCTTTTGGATGTGGGTTGCGGGATGCAGTTTGGTGTGTGTCGGATCAACCTAGATCATTGTGTTCCTTGTTTCAACGATTCAACGATGGTGAAAGATATGAAAAAGTGTGGGGATAGAGTGTAGATATAGAGAGAACAAGAATTAATTGTAGATGGAGAGAATATGTGCTAGGTTGTCTGGCAACCTCATTTGATTTTCATTATATTTTCATTTACAATGTTGTTTCTTCTTTATTTTTAGCATTCAAGCCTTTTTCTTAGTTTTAAATCTTTCTTAGTTTTTCAGACTTGATTTTGCACTTGATTATTACTTTTTATCTATTTAGTTTTTAATTATCTTTTAATAACTCGTCCACTTTGGATCTTTTTATATTTATTATTTGTTAAAATGTAATTTACTTACTTGTCCTTTTTGGATCTTTTTGAATTGGTTTATTTAAGATTTGTGTATTAGGATCTTGTTTTTATCTTTAAGTTTGTCCTTTTGGTTCTTATATGTATTTATTTTTAATTGTTGTCCTTTTTGGATCTTTATTATTAATTATATTTCATCTTTGTCCTCTTCGGATCTTTTTGTTTTCATTTATTTTATTTCTTTTTGTTTCACTTTTGTTTAATTTTTAGTTTACTCTTCGGGTAGTTTTTATCGGAAAATTGGTTCAATGTTCGTATATCTTGTCCCATAGTTTACTTCCTCTTCTATTTAGGGTGATTTTTATTGGCTCCAAATCAGTGACATCATGCAGGACTTCTGATGGGATTCGGTCCCATCTGGTGGTGTTCGTAATGAAGCGTGTGGCTGTATTTTGTACCACCTAGGCTGTCTTCATGGCACCTCTGCTTAAGGTATGAAGAAAAATGACGGGGTACAGCAGGTGTGGTCTCACCAACAACATGTAAAGTCTCTTCTCCACTTGAGAGGTGTTGTGCGTTGGCAAGGTTTGTTATTTTGTAGAGTAAGTTTTGGTAGTTTGAGTAAATTCTCCTTTTAGCATTCATTTAAAACAGTTTAATATAATTATTATATTTATATGCCAAAGCGCCCCTAACTTAATATACTTGAACATTTATACACTCGCTAACTAATTTAAATATTTTAAAATCTTCCCAGTCCATTTACTATGAATTTAAGCCCCATTACTATGTTTTATTTAACTCTTTTTTTGCTATTCAAACCCCACACTATTAAAGCTACAATTGTACCCTTATCATCGAGCTCACTAAACATTGCATAATATTTTGTTCATATATTTGTATTATAAGAGTAAGAAGATGACCAAATTGTGGTCAAAACATCGTCTGTAAATAAAGCGGACGACGCTAGCTATTTTCCTCGCCTTGGGATTTCTGCTAAACAAAAATTAGGAATAAATTAGGTCAACCATAAAAAGCTTAAGAAAGAAAATGGGATCTTTAGCAATGGAGAAAATAGAGTGATTATTTAACCGCCATATGAAAGTGGAAAAAAGAGTTGGATACTAACCTGTGTTGTCAAGCGCCTTGATTGAGGATGGTGGCTCAGCTAAAAATCTCATTTCCTTTCTTAAGTTTATATGGTTTAGGTAATCTATTACATAATTTTTCCTTTCCTTGAGCTATTAATTACATCTATGATATACATATATGCAGTTTTTTTCTCTCTCTCTTTACTTGAATAGATGTTCTTAGTCTTTTTTAAAGTGCATTATTTGTATTTGTTTTTTATAATTTAGTGTTTATTAATGTGTTGTATGTGTGTGTAATTTTTAAAGAATTGCAGGAGATGCACACAAATGATGTACAAAACGTTTAAATAGACTAAATGTTTAAATGTTTCATGTTGGCTTTAATAGGAGATATCTACCTATCAGCAGACACACACACATTATATATATATATATATATATATATATATATATATGCAACAAAGCGCACAGAGAAAATTAATACGAGGATTCCAAGTACTTTTGAACTTTATTTCGAGTTCTTTATCATTCCTTGATAAGGAACTGGAAATAATGTTCGAAAGTACTTGGAACCCTCGTATTAAAATTACCTGTCGGCTTCGTTGCATTTATTGCTTACTCACGCAATACTTTGTGAGTTTCCCCCCCCCCCACACACACACGAATATATATATATATATATATATATATATATATTTTTCAATAATAAAAACAATGTCGAGGAGCAGACTTAAATCCAACATCAAACAAATCTTTATTACGATTAAGTAGTGCAACTTTCGACCTAATGGTCATCTTCTGCACTACTCAATCGTAATAAAGATTTGTTTGATGTTGGATTTAAGTCTGCTCCTCGCCATTGTTTTTTATTGAAAATTATATATATATATATATATTGAAGAAAGATAGTAGTTGGTAGATCTATCACCATTTATGTGGTAATGAATTGAATTAACAATTTTATTCATTCGTTATGCCTTGGTAACCTCGTATCTCTCTAGCAAACCCGTGGCTTCCTACCCACCCCACCATGGGAGATTCCTCTATTTATTTTAATTAGTGAGATTGGCTTCCCCTTTGTACGACGACGAAATGTTGCGAAACGAAGAAAGAAACAGTTTTTAGCAATATTACTTCTGTCATTTTAGGGCCCTCATATGGTTCACACTTCTCTTAATTAGATCCACAGTCAAAAGAGCATAATTAAATTTTTTCGACTTCCCAACTCGGTATTTCTTGTCTTGAGAGAATTAATGATCGTACTAATGAAATAAATTACACCTAAGTGTTTTCATTAATTCAAAAATTCTGTTAAGCTTCCTAGATTATGTATTATTTAATTCTTTTTTATGTAGAGGGTATTAAAACACTGAGTGTTCACTTGCTCACAAAGAAACATTAATATCAGTGAATAGCTACTTTCTAGCTATTAAAGAACCATTATTATAAATTAAAATTATTACGATTTAGGTTAATTAACCATCAAACATAAGTCATTCAAATTTAGGTTAATAGGATATAAGTACATTATAATTGTAGTTACAGGAGTAATCAAACTACATCACGTAATACAAAAGTGGTCAATGTAATTCAATGAGTCACCGAAGACATCTAAAAGCCTTGGCTATCAAGTTGCAATTGCCACCAGCAAAAGGAAGATCATTTTTTCATCCGGACTCTTAGAGTTCCCTTCATTGACTGCACGTAAACATAGAGTTTAAGGATCAGTTTACAAAGCACTGGCGAATTCATTATGTTGGTCAAAATTCTATCGTTTGCTAACAACAAAAAGTTATAAAAAAAGGCATTGAACGCGTAAGTCATTTATTGGAGACATTGTAGGAGGGAAGTGGAGTGGTGGATGAGTTGGAAAGGGGCAAATGATAGCTGGGTTGGAGTGGTAAAGTGTATATAGATGTTGACCAGAGCTTGTTCTACCTCCATTTTGGGCGGCTCCGGCCCTATTTATCTCTGAAAATTATACCTTAAAACCTTGTTCGCGGATCCATGGGAGGGGGGGCCCTTCCCACCCCCTACCCAAATTTAAGACCCTTTATGTTTATATTTAATTTTTAAGCAATATTTGTATCTGATATTCAGAAAGTTATGTAATAATATAGAATAGATATAAACCATTTTTATAAACCGTTGCGATTGAATGTATCTTATATGATACATGTCTAAAATACAGGTAAATCTCAAATATAATTATTTAATTCAGTAATAGTATTTCGCTAACCTGCCCTTGTCCAGGTGGATCCCTGACCGGATAATGAAATAGGCATAAATGTTAGTATGACAATCGCTGGTGAGCCCGACGGCACAAGGGGCCGGTCCTCCAGGAAGTATTCAGTTTTGACACCAAACAACGTTCAGGGAGAGCCTTGGTCACCTCGGGGGAGAGGGATGACCTGTTCCGCGTCAAAGGTATGTGGATATAGATACCCATCCGCAGGATTCCTTGGAACAGAGGATGTGTGCTTGTTGTGCTGCGAAGACGGGAAAGGAAAGAAAGCAGTGTTGTAATTGGCTACGTGTGTGGTGAGAGGTGTAAGATCTACCCACCCGAATACAGGAGTGAGCACAGCGCCTCCACCAATGGGTAGCCAGATCACTACGTGCGCGGCCCTTTGTGTCCGCTCTTGCCGGCATCGAACCCGGTACCGCGACGTTGGCAGAATCCACTCGGCTATCAACAGCTCTCCATTAAATTCAGTATTACACCTCAGCTGACGTCCAAAAACTATAATTCATAATTTTCTGATGTTTGAGAAAGAATTGGGAGCTGAGAGTGTTAGTGCTCACTCCCGTCTGATAATATTGTTATTTATCATCAATGGTGTGAAAGATAATCATTATTAATCATCAATGCCCTTTTTACAGGCTCCTCAGATGGAGGAATTCTGGTAAGCTCTCATGAAATTTTTACCCTGGATCCGCCTCTGCTAGAAACACACATCTTCATTCTTACACCGAAGTATCGTCAGCTAATTTTCACAAGGCTTATGTTACATTTTGTTCATCAGCTGCGAGTTAAATTACAAATCAATTTCGATTATTTTTTCTATTAAACTCCGCTAACAGATTGTCAACTAAAATCTTTGATGGACATTGAATCTTAATCATCTTCATCAGCATCATCATCACTAACTTTATAATTTAAGAAGGGGATTTTTTTGAGTATTTGAATAATAATTTTATCTTCTTAGTTTCCTTATGACTTATGTTTTTTTTATCAGAATTATTCCTAATCATTCTTTTATAATATCAAAAAACAAAATGTAAATGTTTTAAAACCCAAAGAATTACAAATGGTGAAGTTCAGAAAATTTATTTTTATCTATCTTCTATTCTATCCTCTTCGATTTTATAACTCTATATTTAAGAAACATGATATTTTGAAATGGGGGAAATTTAGTTTAGAGTTCCTTTTTAAAATTATCATAATTGGCGAAGTTCAGAAAATTTATAAAAATTTAACCACGGCTGCTTTTTTTTAGATTTTAAATTTTAATCTTAGTAGCGAAGCGCAAGCTCCCCCCTAAAGGAGGCAGTGGCGAAGCCATTGCCTGGTTTTTAATATAATATTTTATTAGCAACGGCTATCTCCTTAAATGAATATGTGGTGACCTCAACTTTTTAATGTGAATTCTTAATGTGAATCAAAATTCCGTATTTTTCCAACTTATAAATTTTCATAAAGTTTGTTACCTCAAATAAATTATTGAAAATTTAAAGTTAGTTATTAAATCTCAATTAAAGTAGTTACTTTTGTAATTAGTTATTTAACCGTAATTACATTTTCAGTGCATTATATTAGTTCTTTGTGTAGCATTTTATACCATTTGTCCAAATATGTTTATATCTATTTGATGTAATAGTTCAGATTTTGGGCACACGGTAGGTGGTAGGTGGCGCTGTTAGTAGGCTACAATTTTGGGCTACAATATATCTCTTATGACGTCAGACGGTAGCTTCAGATGTGGCCAATCACGGCGTTATATTTTTGTTTTTGTTTTGGGGAGTTGTAACTTTTGGTCTGTATTATTTACTAAATATCTGCGCCTCTGCTCGTTTATAGTTTTTTCTAAGTTAGGTAAGGTTTCTTGATGTGTTTTATTGTTTGTTTTTTTGTTTTCGTATCTTTTTGTTTCGCAGGAAACGATAACAGCTTCTTACTGGCAACGTGATAGCTATAAATAGAACCCGCTTAGCATTTGTTTAACTTTCGTTATGGCTTTTTGTGCTCTAGTTGGGCTTCTTCGTTATTCAAATTCAGGTTTATTTTGCATGACCGCGAAAAACTTTTAGATTATTTAGAGGCGCATAAACTAATCAAGAAACCTATAAAAGTAAGTATTGTTTGCTATTATGTTAGGTTTTTCTGCCAGTAAAAAGCTTTAGCGGAAAAAACCCAGTAAATTCAAAGGGACTGCTCGTGGGGGAGATGCCTTGCAGTGTTTGGAGTAAAGGCGAATGTGTCGTAATAATTATTTATCAATATCTTCATTTTCCTTGAGTTGTAAACTCATTTGCACTTTCTCTCTTTTTACTCTTTTTATTATATGCATTAATTTTGGAAATAACTTGGAGTTGCTCTGTAAATTTTAGGCCAAATTTCTTGTTCTCAAATTTTCATTCTAAGGTCTTTTTCAATCTGTTTTCTTCAGCACCTCCATTCGGCCTTTTTCAAAGGAACAAGGAAACGAGTGATCGCCCTCGATTGCCCCGAGATTGAAAAGGCAAGGAATGATAGAGCGGGTGGTTTAGGTTGCCTTAGTTTGTATACATCTAACCCAAAGTAAAACTCTTTCTGTTAAACGCCCGTTGGAGTAATGTAGTTCTCTCTCCTTTTTCCCGTAAGAGAGGTGATTTTCTCTCTACCACCAGAGGAAGTCTGTTAACATTTATTTGCTTCCACACCAAATTAAATTATTTAATAAGGTAGGTTAAGTTAACCTAACCTTACCTACCCTATCCTGAGCTCCGAATAGCGCAAGAAACCTGTACCTGAAGAAAAACAACCCCACGAATGATTGGGGGTGATCCTTAATAAAAATTAGTTATTTCTAAATAATTATAAATATCTTATCTTTTGGGTAACGGTTATAATTTCGTTAACCATAATGAATTAAAAGCAAATTTAATTACTCTTATTACTACTCAAGCATATTTTTGCGAATCCATATACTGTATATAAATATATTGAGCCGTCGAGTTTATTAAAATCATGATTGCAGTTTGAATTTTCCTATTTTTTTTTAAGCATTTATTATGATGACGTCAGATTGTAGAACTATTTTAACCAGCATTTATTATGACGCCACCGTAGAAATACCTTCAACCGAGATTTTTTCCTCGCCGTTTTTCCATTCACTCTGTTTATTATTTGAAAGCTTTGCGTGATAAACTGTATTAAGTGTGAAATGTATTTGAATATCTCCTCAAAGAAGTTCACACAGTGTGACTCGTAACTTATTTACCTGCCTCGATTTTCTCAGTTTAAAGCATTTCCGTCGAGTTTTCTTTTTCGATGCGCAAAAAAATGGTGTGAAATAAAAAGAACGTCGCCGGGTTTTCTCAAACAGTTTATGGCTGCACATTCACACACTGTTACCCGACTTTACTTTTCATCTGCGCCGCGGCTCAAATCTACTTTCCACCTACTTGTTAAGATAAGTTTTAACTATTCAAGTGAATTCATTTTGAACGGACGGAAGCCAAAATAGGGCAGAATTCGAGGCCGGATAAATAAGGTTATTTCTTCTTGGAATTCTTGTGGTTTTCAGTACAAGTATGATTTTTGTTTGTGTCGGTCGGAAGGCAAAATTGGATTGGATGGATTCGGATTCAAACTCTGTTTTACCACATTTCACATTCAGACGGCTAAAAAAGGGGTAACACTTCAGTTTCGGGCGCACAGTAGGTGGCCTTGTTTATAGGTTACAATTTTGGGCTACAATATATGTCCTATGATGTCAGACGGTAGCGTCAGATATGAACAATTACGGCGTTGTAGCGGGCCGAAAATTCAGGACAAACCCCAATCGATCCAACGCGCTTCCTACACTAATCCGGACGTGAGAAATCGAAGGAGAATGAAATAGATTGTATGTACAGTCCTTTAGTAACAAAAAAAACAATAATATTTACAATGATATTTACAATAAAAAATAAATAAGTCCTACTCAGAAATATTATTGATCGATCCTAAGAACAATGAAAAATAATCAACTAACCCAATAAAATTGGGACTCTACAGTCAATGAATAACAGAAAAAAATGGCCTCACGTGATACAACAGAAATCTTTGTATTGAAAACTAGCGCCTCCGAGCTTGGACTGAGATAACTGACCTGTTACAGTTGTGTGGCTATTTTAAGCCCTCCTTCCTCAAAGCTAAACTATTTTACATTGTCAAGTAAGACAGAGCACGGCCTGGAACCTTTGTACTAAACTAGTGGCCTTAGGCTTTTATAATATTCTATTGTTATAGTTAGCTTGTACTACAAGGGTAAATTTACAAGTGCTGGTCCTTTTTATCTTTCCAAATTATGGCGCTTTGTTAAATTTACTTAGTACAAAGTAATATCTTGTTAAAATAAATTTAGCAAAGAAACTATCTGAGAAAGAAAACAACAACAATTATAATGCATGAAATCAAATACATATATATATACAAAAAGAAAATATAAAAGAACCTCATTCCCACTCACACACTCATTCTTACAGAGGGAGGGAGAGGGTATTGGGAAAAAGGTGGGAGAATGACCCTTCACACACACACTCGCATTCGCTCTACCACACCCCTCCTTCCTTAGGCCATTCAACCACAGTCACTCACAATACACTCTTAATCCTTACTCACAGTACCTTTTATACTCAATCGCACCCATTCAAACTCATCTACTGGTCACTGGCTA
The DNA here is from genome assembly GCA_963969495.1 of Ceratothoa steindachneri. Lineage (NCBI taxonomy): Eukaryota > Metazoa > Arthropoda > Malacostraca > Isopoda > Cymothoidae > Ceratothoa > Ceratothoa steindachneri. The sequence continues at coordinate 120,468,880 of OZ018322.1, read as the reverse complement.
CGCGTAGCAATCAGTCGGGTTTGTTCATCAGTCGTCCTGTTAGTCTCATCGTCACTATTGATCATATCGTCCACCATACTTTTAGCCCTCATTACCAGTTCTCCCATCCCACGACAGAACTCCCCGTAAGGGGACCGGCGATTTGACATCCTGGCCACCGTGCTGACGGAACCCAGTGCCCCGTCCGGCCCCAGCTTAGCCTCTTCTCCTTCCTTCAAAACACTTGTTTCCCTGCTTTTCATACAACCTTCCCACAACTTTCTCTGGTCAGCCTCTAATTTCACAGGGTAGATGCTGACCTTCTTCTCAAGCCAACCGTCCCGGATCAGGGCTGAGGGGGGAGGGGACAACGTTCCCTAACCCCTGAGCTCCGGTATGGCATGGGTTTTTTAACAACCTGCTTCATCCCCACCCATACCTTCCTCACATCCCTTTTCCTCTCCTCTTCACAATCTATCCTTTTACGCCGTGTTCAAGGTGGAGCCACCATGCAGATGGACTGCCAGGCCACTAAGCAGGAGGGGTGTTCCCATATGGCAGCGCCTGGCTCTTCTAGGCCTGTAAGCACCTCTTGCAGTGCGGGCAACTGCAAGAGGTGATGAGCGGTTGCATCCCGTGATAAAAAGAGGGTCACCATGCCCAATGATGAGTGTAACAAAAAAAAACCCTTTAACTCCCCCTGTACAAACGACGGATCCACTCTTGGGCAGCTCCACAGAAAAAATGGCGGATTCTTTCCCTGTGCTTGCGCAGGGGACCCCTTTTTCCAGCGGCAGTCTGCTCTTTTCTTTCCAAGGGAACTGCAAAGAAAGCCAGCAGGCAGCCCATTGCCGACCGCACCTCGTGTAAGCGGCTCGGTAGGGCAAACCCCCTCAGAAGGGAGAGTGAAGCCAGGACCCTTCGGTCGCTTCCCTTAAAAGACCTGCTGGAAAGAATATTAAACCTTGCCGGGGTCAAGGCCTGTGCCTCCCCACAAAAGACTCATGACGCTGCCAAGGGGACCTGCGATGTCCTGGGAGGGAATGGCCAACTGGAGGCCCCTCCTGTGATAGACATGGTCATTGAGGAAACTCATTTGAGACGGTAGGGCTTTTCATGAGGTGAATCCGGGCTCGGCGCCAAGCACCGAACCCGAATCCGCCCCTATGCAAGGTCCTCCTCAAACGGCTGGGGATTCTGAGGCAGTACAAGGAGGGGAAAGATCTCCTCCATATGATGCCCCTGCGACCACCAGGACCTACTCCATTTCGAAGAAAGACCTGGCTGAGGCGGGTTCATTCCCCGCCCTCCTCTCCCAAAAATAAAAGGACGAAAAAGACCAAAAAGACTAAGAAGACTCGGGGCTCCTCTCCATCCATGGGGACTGTGGGGACGGATAGGTCTGCTGCCACTTTGGCAAGCGACCAAACCAAGACCGGCACATCCGGCCCCTTTGCCCCCTGGTTGCGGAGCCCCTGAACTAAGACCAAAAGTGCACAGGGCGGAGCCTCGATGACTTCGGGGCCCCTCATTCAGAGGGTTACCTGGCGTTTTCAAGCCCGCTTGCTTCAAGCGCTTCCTCGTTATTCGCTCCACTAAGGGCACCATGTTGTCCAAGGGCAACATGATCCTTCAGAGGAGAGGATTAGCTAGTGCAATTGGTAGAGAGCCGAAGGTGACCCGTTTCTTAGGCGGGAGCCTTCTGGCGAATGCGGCGAATCCCGCTGAGGCGGCAAGATAAGTGCTCTTCGGACACTTCATGGCACCCCGGTGAGTGTGACGCCGCCCTCTACCATGAACTTTGTAAAAGAAGTAGTTTATGCGAGGGAACTCGTTGAATACTCCCATTGAGGACATCACCCTAGAGCTGGCCGACCATGGGGCGGTCAAGGTCGAACGTGTGATGAGAAAACAGGGAGGGGCCTCGAGACCCACCCCTACACTCTTCATCGCGTTCGACAGTGACAAGCTCCGTGAGTCGGTGCGTGCCAGTTGGTACCGCTACCACGTGAAGGCATTCGTGACACTGCTGCGGCGGTGCTATTACTGTCACCGCTTCGGCCATACGAATCGCAAATGTAGACGTGGAAAGTCGGGGTCACGCGAAGTTTGTGTAAATTCCTCCAAGGTCACACACGATGAGGCCAAATCGTGTGCGGATAAGTGTGTCAATTGCGGAGAGCCGCACCCTGCTTCTTCGAAGCAATAGGGTGCATATCTCCTTTAGAAAGAAATCCTGGCCGTTCAGGCCCAGGATCGACTCTCATTCCGCGAGGCTAAGGACTTGGTCCTGGCGCGCCCGGCTTTGCCTGGGACGTCATATGCCTCAATAGTTAGAAAGGCACCATCTGCTCCTGGCCCATCCAGGCCAAAGAGCACGGTGGTTTTCACGCTCATTCGGAGCCCTTCTGCGGGCTCTACCCAACCTAGGCCCTTCCCTGGTAAAGCTAATGGCAAAAAGGGTTCATACCCAGCCCCGGCTAAAACCAGGGCTCCCCCTCTTCCCCCAGCGTGACCGTTTCCCATAAGGCGAAACGGCCAAGCGCCTCCACCGAGTCGTTAGACTCACAGGAGGCAACACCCTTGAAGATGGTCGCTAGGCCATCTTTGGGGGTTCCTAATGCTGTCTTCCGAAAGGAGGACAGCAACAAAGGAGCTTTGGCTCCTTCGCCGACGCCCCGAAGTAGAGCGAGTTGCTGGGAGATGGTGGTTCTTCGAAAAGAGGGCCCCCCGCATCCGAAGCCACAATGCCCACTCAAGGTTTGAGGCGGAGGGAGGAAAAGACTCGCATGGCGAGCCCACCCTCTCCCAATAAGTCCTTGAAGGCTACAGTGCCTTCAACGCTTTGTCTGGCCAACAGCGCCCGGGGTTACTGGTCCCGGAAAGCGTACGGCCATTCCCGTGAGGGTCTTGAGTTCGAGGACGGCCCCCGCGTCTCCTCCGAGCTAGGCCTGGAAGGCATATTCCTTCAATGGAATTGCCTTGGACTCCAGGCCAACCGCCGGGAGCTGCGGAGGCTCCTCACTTCCCGTTCCCCGTTAGCTATCTTTTTGCAGGAGACCATGCTAGGCGCGTGCCCCCTGCGTGCCCTCCCGGGGTATAAGGGTCTTGCGACCCCAGCCCTGCGTGATGGCGGGGCTAGGGGATGCGCGGTTTACACCCGGAATGATGTATCCGTTCTTCCTTTCTCTTTAGATACATTTATTCAGGCAGTGGCTGTGCAGCTGCACCTGGATAGGAGGTATACTATCATTTCTGCGTACATTCCACCGTTAGCTGACTTCGACGCGGGGGACTTCCACCGCTTCGTAGCACGGTTGCCGAGGCCCTATCTCTTGCTTGGAGATCTAAACGGAAGGCATCCTCTACGTGGAGATTACTCCATAAATCCCAGGGAACAAGTCCTTGCCAATCTGATCGAAGAGCTTGAGATGGGTGTCCTAAACGTGGATGAGTTTACGCATCACTGTCCGAGAACCGATTCATTTTCTTGCCTTGACCTATCTTTGTGCTCTTCGGATGCACAGCCAGGAAACTCCTTCGAGAGGTAGATATAGCTCTCGGGCCGGTGGTGCCCTGGTTCTACCCAGGACGTCACCCTGGAGGGTACCACATTTGGCTATTTGCCGCCACGCCTCTGATCTCAAAGCTTCTACGGCGCCGGGAGTATTGCGTTCGACCTTTTTGGAGCACACCTCGTGTCCCGCTGGAACCGTGCCAGTGTATATGGATGTGTCCAAGTCCTAAGAGAGGGTCGGTTTCCCCGCTGTATCCCCTCTGTTTGATGTCAGCGGGGCTCTTCCAGGTGCTGCGTCTGTCTTCACGGTCGAGCTGGTGGCAATACACCACTCGGTACGGGAGATTACGCGACGTGCCCGGTTCGGAGACCGGATTGTGATCTATAGCGACTCCCAAAGCGCCCTGAGTGCTCTCAGGGCATTGGAATCTCCGCATCCCCTAGTTAGCGATATCCGTGACACCACGGTTTTGGCGAGCCGGGCGGATGTCGAGATTATCTTCTGCTGGGATCCTGGCCCTTTAGGAATTTCTGGGAATGAGTGAGCCGATGAGGGCGCCAAAGAGTCCGTGAGGACTCTACGACCGGACCAGCGTTTCGCTCTTCCTCACACCGACTACATGGCAGGAATACGGGCAGCTCTTCGGACTGCTTGGACAAGAAGATGGGAGACGGTCGAAGGGAACCTAAAGTCGCGTGCCATTGCGCTGCGACTGTTCCCATGGACCTATCCCCCAATGCTGCGGCGGCTTCAGGTTGCTTTCTGTGGTCTCTGAATCGGACACACTCATGTGACGCATCGCTATTTGATGGAGAGCTTGCCTGCGCCCTATTGCAACGACTGCGTCGTCCCCCAGACTGTTCGGCACATTCTTGTCGAATGTCCCAGTCTGGGTGATCTTCACGCACGATACCTGTCTCGGTACCGGTATGGGCGGGGTCTCTACCGCCTGCCTCTTGTACTCGGGACTTGTGCGTGCACATTGACTTGCGGACTTGTTGACTTTTGGGGGGAGGCCGGGCTTCTCCCCTTTATTTAAGGTTCTTTTTTTTTTGTTATTGTTGTTTTGTAGGTTGCACTCTCCTGCACCGGGGTGAGGGGGACCTCCCCCGCCCTTGGAGATTGCTTCCTGATTGTTAAGTTTTCCAATTTATATCATTGTTATGTTTTCATATTTTTCTTTTAAAGTAGCCTAGTTTTAGGCTGTCGTGTTTTTTGGCGACTTATGCCCAAATGGGCAGTTGCCAGATGGGCTCTATAAAATTAAAAAAAAAAAAATCACACAAGGTTCTTATAGTACGTTCAGCAAATCCATTTGAAGACGGTACATACGGAGTTGTTCTCACATGCTCCACACCATTCTCTCTCAATATTTGGTCAAACACTTCTCCTACAAATTCAGGCCCATTATCACTCAGACATCTTCTAGGCTTCCATACACACATATGAAAAAACAACTGCTCAACCACACGCGCAACAGTCACACTCCTTTTATCTCTCACAGGCGCTGCATACACAAACTTACTTTTATGATCAACCATAACAACCATACCAACATTCCCAGCACTCTTACGCGGCAAAGACACACAATCAATCACTACCAATTCAAACGGTTCTTTCGCATCAACTTTCCACATCGGTGGTTTCACTTGCACACCTTGCACTTTTCACTTCTGAAACTTTTCAAACGTAGTTGCAACATCATTCACAACAGTTCTCAGAAACGGATGGAACACACGCTCCTTCATACACTCCCACAGCTTAAACTTGCCCATAGGCCCATAATTATCATGCACAACCTTCACCAGACCAATCATACCAACCAAGGACATCACAGATACATACATATCATCACCACCCTTCACATGCCTCAAAAAATATACAACATCCATACAAACAAAAAAATCCTTAGCATACCTTTTAAAATCACTTAAACACTCTGGCCATTCATTCAAATCAACACGCGTCATTACACACCTCTTCAACTCACCTACAAAAGGACACATCTCTTGCATCTCTAGAATATCATCATCACTTAAAATCTCATTCTCATCATCCATGACCAATTCAATCATACCACAAAATTTGACAGCATTTTTCGCACACTCATTCAACCTCGTCACCTCACATTCACCTTTCATAATACAATCCATATCAGCATCCAAAGACAAATCATTCAATTCTCATAAAGTCTACACCAAGCAGAAAACAACACGCATTTGCTCATCTTTCAGAATTACAAAGTCATGCTTCACATTCACACCATTACCCAAACTCACTTTCAGACTAACCTGTTCCCATGCCACTATCATGCCATTCCCTAATCCACTTATCCATAACTTCACAGGTTTATGCTCGCAACATCTAAACTCATCATACTTACTCAGAATACTCTCATTCACTAAAGACACTTGCGCTCCAGTATCAATCAAACCACAGAAAAACCTTTCACCAACTTTCCCTCTCGCTTCCATCATATCAGGTCCACCATGTTCGCAATACACAGAAGGAACAAGCACACCAACATCAGCACTAACATCCACACCATCATCAACTCCCACATCATCACTCACTACACACTCATCTTCATCCAGACAATCATTCTTCTCTCTCATATATGAACACTTTTCAATCACGTAATTGTAGTGCACACCAGTCAAACATTGCAGATGTATCACATTAGGATTCAAACCCTTCATCTTCTCATCCTTTTACACAATCGGCCTCTCACCACCAAAGTTCACATAAACAATCACTCCATACAAACGACTCACTACAATCAACACTTCCTGAAATGGCGGGACCCCTTGCATACACATCGCTCTCAATTCTTTCATGAAGTTTCGCACCTTTGCCCTTCTAATGCTTTCAGGCTTCCTACATACTTCATTCATTACCTTCTTCCATAAGTCATCCACACTATCGGGCACTCTCACGTCTACTCCATCACGCTTCAAATCTTGCAAACCATTCCATACACTCTCAAACAAGGAATCACCACCACCTTTAATCTCCTTTCCATTCATAATTCCTTTCGGCAAATACTCAGGATCACTCACTCCACACACATCTTCATCATTCATACCAGGATACCTTGACATCAAATCAGCCACTCCATTCCGTTCACCAGGCACATACTCAATCACATAGTCAAAGTCACTCAAATCTTCCAAAGTCCTTGCAATCCTACTATCAGCCCACTTCATACGCTGCAGATACACAAGAGGTTGATGATCTGTTTTGATCATGAACCTCACACCATACAAAAATGGACGCAACACTTTCAAACAATACCTTATCTCAGCCAACTCTCGCTCCACAGTTGAATACTTTCGTTCTGCAACATTCATAGCCTTGGATACATACCCGATTATTCGCCTGACATTCTCTCCATTCAAACGCTGCTCTTGAATCAGGAAACCTCCCATACAATCCCCACTTGCATCTGTATACAATTCAAACATTTTAGCATTCACACTATAATCTGGGTAAGCCAATTCAATATCTTCAGCTGCTGCCTCTTTTAGTCTCTCATACGCCTCATTCATCTTATCATTCCACCTGACAACCGTACTACCTTTCTTGCCCATCGACTCAGTCAGAGGCTTACTCACACCAGAACGGATAAATTTCGCTGGAACTCAATCAAACCCAACAACGACTTCAGTTGCTTCACAGTCACCGGTTTCGGAAACATTCGCACCTTCTCAACATAATTCGTTGACTTTCGTAACCCATTCTCACTCACCATATGACCAAGGTATTCCACTTCTTTCGCAAACCATTCACACTTCGCCACTTTCACCTTCACACCAACACTCTCCAACGTTCTCAACACATCATTTACCAATCTCATATGCTCCTCAAAAGTCTCAGTCATAATCAAAATATCATCTATAAACGCAATCACATTCTTACTCGCAAACTTACTCAACACAACATTCATTGCCCGCTGGAAGGCTCCGGGAGCATTAGCCAACCCAAAGCTGAGGTTCCGGAACTGGTAATGCCTCTTTGAGGAAGAGAAGGCAGTTACTGGCCGGCTCTCCTCAGCAATGGGCATCTGGTAATACCCCCGTACCAGATCCAGCTTCGTAAACCACTCCATCCCATGCATACTATACACACACTCAGATACCACACACATCGGAAACCTTTCTTTCACAGTCCTTTGATTCAACCTTCGATAATCCACACACAGACGCAATCTTCCATCCAGCTTACGTACAGGCACAATTGGACTAGTCCATGCACTCTCGCTCTCTTCAATCACCCCCAATTGCTCCAATTCCAAACACTGCTCCTCAATCTCATCAGCAATCGGACGTGGGAAATGCCTCGGCCACTGATAGATTGGGGAGTCCTTCTTGAGGACAATATTGAATTCCGAGAGCTTTGCAACCCCGAAATCCAGATCACCCTTACTGAGGGCTCCCTTTCGTTCAAATATCATTCGATAAACATCCTCCCTTTCATACTCAGTCAAACATCCATCCAATTTCACCATGCCCTTCACTCAATTATACGTCCTTTCACATGTCTTTTCACCTGCAACATTTACCCTGACAGCCGTGCTATCATCCATACCTAGCTCATTAACAGTGGAGAGGTGACCCAGTACATCTCCGACTTAGATACCCCTCACCTGTCCTTTCAACTTGGGGTCCGCCTGCACACATACAAAAGGATCATTCATTCTCATCAAGCCATCAACCAGACAAGCAACACGCCTTACCTTATAATATGCATCCTTTCCATCCAATATCACAGTGTTCTCACCCACATTCAAACTAACATCCTTACTCCAACTCACTCTAACAGACACCCTTTCACTCTTCACAAGCTTTACATTCTCCATAGCAGTCACCTCAATACCAGTAAACACCCCCCCAAAACACTACCATCTTTCCCTACATATAACTTATACACCCCATTTTTACCAATCTTTCTCTCAATCTGATCACTTGCAGGATGCACAACCATACGATTCATTTTCATAAAATCATACCCCAAAGTCACACCATACTCATTACTCACCTTATCAATCACCGAGAATTCACATTCATTCATCATCATACCATGCATTCGTACAGCTTACCTTATCATTCCAATTACAGGCACTCTCCTTTTACCAATACATACCAAACTACCCTTGCACTCAGACAGGAGGGCTTTCCTGCTAACTTTGTCATACACATCTTTATAAACCAAGCTCGCCTTGCATCCAGAATCTATTAAAGCCAAACACTCAATTCCATTCAATTCCACCTTCACGCTCAGACACTCATACTTCCTACCAGACAGCACTTTCACACTAGACAGACTTACCAACACATTACTCACACTCATGCACCCCGAGGATACTTCAACAAATACCCTCTTACAATTCAGTTTCCTGCTTCAGACTTTCCATTCACACGTTGTGCTCTCAGTCTAATCCAACACTTTTCACTCGAATGTCCTTCCATCACACAATAGCTACATACATTCCTCTGGTCATGACACATCCTCGCATAATGACCAGCCTTTCCACAATTACCACAAGAATACTTCACACTCCCCCAGCAGTTGCTCCAACATTCAACCTAGAACAATCTTTCTTCAAATGGCCTATTTCTTTACACTCGAAGCACTCTTTCACACTTTCCCGGCAATCCTTTATCATATGCCCTTTCTTACCACAACCAAAACATGCACCAGACGTTCCCTTACATTTTGCCAACATATGACCTCTCCTTCCACACCGATGACATTCGACGATCTTTCTCCCACCATTCGATCTCTCGTTTGCTGGGACATACCTCGGTTTCTCTATCATATATCCGTTCCCACGCTTGAAATTCATCTGACCAAACTACCTGCCACGCTAATTGGGTATGGACTGCAATCCAATCCCGTCAGGCTCCCGGTTTCGAAGTCTCACGTCCCTATTCGGGCGCAAGGAGGAACGGGCCAAAAAATTTAGAATAACCCCAATCGATCCAACCCGCTTCCTACACTAATCCGGCGTGAGAAATCGAAGGAGAATTAAATGGATTGTATGTACAGTCCTTTACTAACAAAAAAAAATACAATCATATTTACAATGATATTTACAATAAAAAATAAATAAGTCCTACTCAGAAATATTATTGATCGATCCTAAGAACAATGAAAAATAATCAACTAACCCAATAAAATCTGAAGTATTACCCCAAAAAGATATAAATATATTTGGACAAATGGTATAAAATGCTACAAAAAGAACTAATATAATGCACTGAAAATGTAATTACGGTTAAATAACTAATTACAAAAGTAACTACTTTAATTGAGATTTAATAACTAACTTTAAATTTTCAATAATTTATTTGAGGTAACTAACTTTATGAAAATTTATAAGTTGGAAAAATACGGAATTTTGATTCACATTAAGAATTCACATTAAGAAGTTGAGGTCACCACATATTCATTTAAGGAGATAGCCGTTGCTAATAAAATATTATATTAAAAACCAGGCAATGGCTTCGCCACTGCCTCCTTTAGGGGGGAGCTTGCGCTTCGCTACTAAGATTAAAATTTAAAATCTAAAAAAAAGCAGCCGTGGTTAAATTTTTATAAATTTTCTGAACTTCGCCAATTATGATAATTTTAAAAAGGAACTCTAAACTAAATTTCCCCCATTTCAAAATATCATGTTTCTTAAATATAGAGTTATAAAATCGAAGAGGATAGAATAGAAGATAGATAAAAATAAATTTTCTGAACTTCACCATTTGTAATTCTTTGGGTTTTAAAACATTTACATTTTGTTTTTTGATATTATAAAAGAATGATTAGGAATAATTTTGATAAAAAAAACATAAGTCATAAGCAAACTAAGAAGATAAAATTATTATTCAAATACTCAAAAAAATCCCCTTCTTAAATTATAAAGTTAGTGATGATGATGCTGATGAAGATGATTAAGATTCAATGTCCATCAAAGATTTTAGTTGACAATCTGTTAGCGGAGTTTAATAAAAAAAAACACGAAATTGATTTGTAATTTAACTCGCAGCTGATGAACAAAATGTAACATAAGCCTTGTGAAAATTAGCTGACGATACTTCGGTGTAAGAATGAAGATGTGTGTTTCTAGCAGAGGCGGATCCAGGGTAAAAATTTCATGAGAGCTTACCAGAATTCCTCCATCTGAGGAGCCTGTAAAAAGGGCATTGATGATTAATAATGATTATCTTTCACACCATTGATAATAAATAACAATATTATCAGACGGGAGTGAGCACTAACACTCTCAGCTCCCAATTCTTTCTCAAACATCAGAAAATTATGAATTATAGTTTTTGGACGTCAGCTGAGGTGTAATACTGAATTTAATGGAGAGCTGTTGCTAGCCGAGTGGATTCTGCCAACGTCGCGGTACCGGGTTCGATGCCGGCAAGAGCGGACACAAAGGGCCGCGCACGTAGCGATCTGGCTACCCATTGGTGGAGGCGCTGTGCTCACTCCTGTATTCGGGTGGGTAGATCTTACATCTCTCACTACACACGTAGCCAATTACAACACTGCTTTCTTTCCTCTCCTGTCTTCGCAGCACAACAGGCACATATTCTTTGTTCCAAGGAATCCTGCGCATGGTTATCTATATCCACATACCTTTGACGCGGAACAGGTCATCCCTCTCCCCGAGGTGACGAAGGCTCTACCTGAACGTTGTTTGGTGTCAAAACTGAATACTTCCTGGAGGACCGGCCCCATGTGCCCTCGGGCTCACCAGCGATTGCCCCGTAAAGGGCGCGGCGATTTGCCATCCTGGCTACCGTGCTGACAAGACTCAGCACCCCGTCCGGCCCCAGCTTAGCCTCTCTTCCTTCCTTCAAAATCCTTGTTTCCTCTCTTTCCATACAACCTTTCCCACAACTTTCTCTGGTCAGCCTCTAATTTCACAGGGTAGATGCTGACCTTCTTCTCAAGCCAACCGTCCCGGATCGGGGATAAGGGGGGGAGATAAAAACGTTCCCTAATCCCTGAGCTCTGGTTTGGATTGTTTTTTTTTAACAACCTGCTTCATCCCCACCCATACCTTCCTCACATCCCTTTTCCTCTCCTCTTCACAATCTATCCTTTTATGCCGTATTCAAGGTAGAGCCGCCATGCCGATGGACGGCCAGGCCACCAGGTGGGAGGGGTGGTCCCAAATGGCGCCTCTGGCTCTGCCAGGCCTGTAAGCACCTCTTGCAGTGCGGGCAACTGTGAGAGGTGGCAGCTATTGCGTCCTGCAGAGAATTTAGGGTCACCATGGCCAATGATGTTAAAAAAAAAAATCTCCCCCTAATTCCCCCTTTCTCATCGACGGAGCCGCCCTCGGGCAGCTCCACCGAAAAATTGAGGTCCCCTCCGCTGTGCTTGCGCAGGGGACCCTCCGTATTTCTTTAACCAGAGAGGAGGCTTACTCCTCTCCTACGCCTACGGGTGAAGGGGACTTACCCTCACTCCATTCTCTGGAGGTGCTTTCAGGCACCTCCCTCTTTCCATCGGCAGTCCCTCCTTTTCTTTCTAAGGGGACTGCTAAGAAAGACAGCAGGCAGCCCATTGCCAACCGCGCCTTGTGTAAGCGGCTCGGTAGGGCAAACGCCCTTAGGGGAAGAGGGAAGCCAGGCCCCTTCGGTCGCTTCCTTCAAAAGACCTACTGTCAAGAATATTAAACTTTGCAGGGGTCAAGGCCTGTGCCTATCTAAACAAGACTGGTGACGCTGCCAAGGGGGTTGGCGATGTCCTGAGAGGGAAGGTCCAACTGGAGGCCCCTTCTGTGATAGACATGGTCCTTGAGGAAACCCAGCCTCAGACGGTAGGGCCTTCCATGGAGGGGAATCCGGGCTTGGCGCCAAGCACCGAACCTGAATCCGCCCCTATGCAAGATCCTCCGCAAACGGCTGGGGCCTCCGAGGCAGTACAAGGAAGGGAGGGATCTCCTCTGACCGGTGCCCCTGCGACAACCAGGACCGTTTCCACTTCGGAGAAGGACCTGGCTGAGACGGGTTCATCTGGCCTAGGGGCTTCTGTCGGCGGAGGTGAGAAGCGGGTTCATTCCCCGCCCTCCTCTCCTAAAAAGAAGAAAAAGGCAAGAAAGACTAAAAAGACTCGGGGCTCCTCTCCATCTGCGGGGTCCTTGGGGACGGATGGGTCTGCTGCCACTTTGACAAGTGACCAAGCCAAGATCGGCACATCTGGCCCCTCTGCCCCCCCCAGGTCCGGAGCCCCTGACTATGACAAAGACGAAAAGTGCACAGGGCGGAGCCTCGATGACATCGGGGCCCCTCATTAAGAGGTTACTGGCCTTTTTGAGCCCGCTGGCTTCAAACGCTTTCTCGTTATTAGCTCTACTGATGGAAGCAGGTTGGCCAAGGGCAACATGATCCATCAGAGAAGAGGATTACCTAGTGCAATTGGTAGAGTGCCGAAGGTGATACGTTTCTCGGACGGGAGCCTTCTGGCGAATGCGGCGAATCCCGCCGAGGTGGCCAAGATAAGTGCTCTTCGGACACTTCATGGCACCCCGGTGAGTGTGACGCTGCCCTCTATCATGAACTTTGTGAAAGGAGTAGTTTATGCGAGGGAACTCATTGACACATCCAGAGCTGGCCGACTATGGGGCGGTCAAGGTCGAACGTGTGATGAGAAAACAGGGAGGGGCCTCGAGACCCACCCCTACACTCTTCGTCACGTTTGACTGTGTCAAGCTTCCTGAGTCGGTGCGTGCCAGTTGGTACCGCTACCGCGTTAAGGCATTCGTGCCACTGCCGCAGCCGTGCTATTACTGTCACCGCTTCAGCCATACGAAGCGTTCTTGTAGACGTGCAAAGTCGGGGTCACCCGAAGTTTGTGTAAATTGCTCCAAGGCCGCACACGATAAGTCCAAATCGTGTGTGGCCAAGTGTTTCAATTGTGGAGAGCCGCACCACGCTTCTTCGATGCAATGTGGTGCATATCTCCTTGAGAAAGAAATCCTGGCGGTTTAGGCCCAAGATCGACTCTCATTTCGCGAGGCTGAGGACTTGCTTCTGGCGCGCCCGGCTCTGCTTGGGACATCATATGCCTCAATAGTTAGAAAGGCACCCTCTGCTTCTGGCCCATACAGGCCACAAGCACGGTTGTTTCCGAGCCCATTCGGAGCCCTTCTGCGGGCTCTACTCAACCCCAGGCGCTCCCCTGGTAAATCTGGCTGTAAAAAGAGTTCACACCCAGCCTCGGCTCAAACCAGGGCTCCCCCCTCTTCCCCTAGCCTGACCGTTTCCCGTAAGGCGAACACCCCTGAAGATGGTCTGAGAGGCTTTCCTTTGTAGACAGCACTACGCCACGGTCTTTTTCGATTTGGAGAAGGCCTATGATACCGCATGGCGATAAGGTATCAAGGAGACTCTCCACACGATGGGGGAGAGAGACGCCTCCCAGTCTTTATATCTGACTTTTTGCGAGATCGTCGATTCTGCGTATTGGTGGGGGGAGCTCTCTCCGGCCCAAAGGAGCAGGAAGAGGGTGTTTCGCAGAAAAGTCTCCTCAGTGTCACACTCTTTGCCCTGAGCATCAACGGCATCACCTCGGTGCTGCCGGAAGATGACCTCGCTACGCTCTACGTGGACGACCTTTCGATCTCTTTTCGCGCGTCCAAGATGCCAACTCTGGAGCGTCGACTCACCAGGCATTGAACCGGGTCTCTCGCTATGCCGAAGCGCACAGGTTTCGGTTTTCTTTGGCCAAGACTAAGGTGGTGCATTTTTGCCGCCATCTATGGCTCCACCCTGACCCAGATTTGTTTCTTAATGGAGTGCGCCTGGATGTGGTTGAGTCGCACCGTTCTCTTGGTCTTGTATTCGACCGAGGCCTCACCTGGGATGCCTATATTCGCAGCGTAGGGTCTCTTATACCCGCGCCATGGATATTCTCCGTTTCGTGACCTTCAGCGCTTGGGGCGCTGATAGGGCTACTGCCCTACATTTTCATGGATCCTTTGTTCGTTCGAAGCTCGAATACGGATGCGAGTTTTATGCATCCGCAGCTGAGCGTTTATTGTGGAAGGTGGATTCAACCACACCGGCCTTTGCCTTGTGACCGGTGCCTTCCGCACTTCCTCCATTAAGAGCCTGTTGGTCGATCCTGGGAAGATGCCACTCGCTCTGCGCCTCGTGCAGTGCATCACTCGCCTGTACGCGCGAGCACGTTGCCTCCCTAAGTCGCCAACAACTTTCACTGCATCGGCAGCTGATCTCGACGGTGCCTATGCCGCATAGAGACGCCAGTCATACCCTAAGCAATTTGGGTTTAGGGCCAGGAAACTTTTTCGAGAGGTAGATATAGCTCTCGGGCCGGTGGCGCCCCTGGTTCTGCCCAGGACGCCACCCTGGAGGGTACCAAATTTGGCTATTTGTTGCCACGCCTCTGCTTCCAAAGCTTGTACGGCGCCAATAGTATTGCGTTCGACCTTTTTGGAGCACACATCGTGTCACGCTGGAACCGTGCCAGTGTATACGGATGGCTCCAAGTCCCAAGAAGAGGTCGGATTCCACGCCGTATCCCCTCTGTTTGAAGTCAGCGGGGCTCTGCCAGGCGCTGCGTCTGTCTTCACAGCCGAGCTGGTGGCAATACACCACTCGGTACGGGAGATTACGCGACGTGCCCGGTTCGGAGACCGGATTGTGATCTATAGCGACTCCCAAAGCGCCCTGAGTGCTCTCGGGGCATTGGAATCTCCGCATCCCCTGGTTCGCGATATCCGTGACGCCACGGTCTTGGCGAGCGTGACGGATGTCGAGATTATCTTCTGCTGGGTTCCTGAACATGTAGGAATTGTGGGGAATGAGCGCGCCGATGAGGTCGCTAAAGAGTCCGCGAGGACTCTACGACCGGACCAGCGTTTCGCTCTTCCTCACACCAACTACATGGCAGGAATACGGGCAGCTCTTCGGACTGCTTGGCAAAGAAGATGGGAGACGGTCGAAGGGAACTTAAAGTTGTATGCCATTGCGCCGCGACTGTTCCCATGGACCTATCCCCCAATGCCGCGACAGTCTTAGGTCGCTTTCTGTAGCCTCCGAATCGGACACACTCGTGTGACGCATCGCTATTTGATGGAGAACTCGCCTGCGCCCTATTGGATGACTGCGTCGTCCCCCAGACTGTTCGGCACATTCTTGTCGAATGTCCCAGTCTGGGTTATCTTGGCGCACGTTACCTCTCCCGGTACCGGGATAGGCGGGGTCGCTACCGCCTGACTTTTGTACTCGGGACTTGTGCGTGCACATTGACTGGTGGACTTGTTGACTATTTGGGGGAGCCCGGCCTTCTCCCTTTCATTTAACTAGGTTTAGTTGTTGTTTTGTTATTGTTTTGTTATTGTTATTTCTTTTCATTGTTGTTTCCTCTTCAAATTTTTTAAAGTAGCCTAGAACTAGGCTGTTTGTTTACGGCGACTTATGCCTAAGAGGGCAGTCGCCAGATAGCCCCTTAAAAGAAAACAACAAAAAACACCAGCGATTGTCATACTAACATTTATGCCTATTTAATTACCTGGTCAGGGATCCACCTGGACAAGGGCAGGTTAGCGAAATACTATTACTGAATTAAATAATTATATTTGAGATTTACCTGTATTTTAGACATGTATCATATAACATACATTCGATCGCAACGGTTTATAAAAGTGTTTTATATCTATTCTATATTATTACATAACTTTCTGAATATCAGATACAAAAATTGCTTAAAAAAGAAATATAAACATAAAGGGTCTAAAATATGGGTAGGAGGTGTGGGGGGCAACTCCCCTGGATCCGCGCCCAAGGTTTTAAGGTATATTTTTCAGATATAAATACGGCCGGAGCCGCCCAGAATGGAGGTAGAACAAGCTCTGGTCAACATCTATATACACTTTACCACTCCAACCCAGCTATGATTTGCCCCTTTCCAACTCATCCACCACTCCACTTCCCTCCTACAATGTCTCCAATAAATGACTTACGCGTTCCATGCCTTTTTTTATCCCTTTTTGTTGTTAGCAAACGATAGAATTTTGACCGACATAATGAATTCGCCAGTGCTTTGTAAACTGATCCTTAAACTCTATGTTTAGGTGCAATCAATGAAGGGAACTCTAAGAGTCCGGATGAAAAAATGATCTTCCTTTTGCTGGTGGCAATTTACACTTGGTAGCCAAGGCTTTTAGATGTCTTCGGTGACTCATTGAATTACATTGACTACTTTTGTATTACTTGATGTAGTTTGATTACTCCTTTAACTACAATTAGAATGTACTTATATCCTATTAACCTAAATTTGAATGACTTATGTTTGATGGTTAATTAACCTAAATCGTAATAATTTAAATTTATAACAACGGTTCTTTAATAGCTAGAAAGTAGCTATTCACTGATATCAATGTTTCTTTGTGAGCAAGTGAACACTCAGTGCTTTAATACCCTCTACATAAAAAATAATTAAATAATACATAATCTAGGAAGTTGACAGATTTTTTGAATAAATGAAAACACTTAGGTGTAATTTATCTCATTAGTGCGATCATTAATTCTCTCAAGACAAGAAATACCGAGTTGGGAAGTCGAAAAAATTTAATTATGCTCTTTTGACTGTGGATCTAATTAAGAGAAGTGTGAACCATATGAGGGCCCTAAAATGGCAGAAGTAATATTGCTAAAAACTGTTTCTTTCTTCGTTTCGCAACATTTCGTCGTCGTACAAAGGCGAAGCCAATCTCACTAATTAAAATATATAAAGGAATCTGCCAAGGTGGGGTGGGTAGGAAGCCAAGGGTTTGCTAGAGAGATACGAGGTTACCAAGGCATAACGAATGAATAAAATTGTTAATTTAATTCATTACCACATAAATGGTGATAGATCTACCAACTACTATCTTTCTTCAATATATATATATATATATATATATATATATATATATATATATATATATATATATATATATATAAATAATTTTCAATAAAAAAAAACGATGGCGAGGAGTAGACTTAAATCCAACATCAAACAAATCTTTATTACGATTGAGTAGTGCAGAAGATGACCGTTAGGTCGAAAGTTGCACTACTTAATCGTAATAAAGATTTGTTTGATGTTGGATTTAAGTCTGCTCCTCGCCATTGTATTTTTATTGAAAATTATATATATATATATATATATATATATATATATATATATATATATGTGTGTGTGTGTGTGTGTGTCTGTGGAAAACCTCACAAAGTATTGCGTGAGCAAGCAATTAATGCAACAAAGCCGACAGGTAATTTTAATACGAGGATTCCAAGTACTTTCGAACTTTATTTCCAGTTCCTTATCAAGGAATGATAAAGAACTCGAAATAAAGTTCAAAAGTACTTGGAATCCTTGTATTAATTTTCTCTCTGGGCTTATTTTCTATATATATATATATATATATATATATATATATATATATATATATATATATAAATATAAATAATGTGTGTGTGTCTGCTGATAGGTAGATTTCGCCTATTAAAGCCAACATGAAATATTTTAACATTTAGTCTATTTAAACGTTTTGTACATCATTTGTGTGCATCTCCTGCAATTCTGTAAAAATTACATACACATAAAACACATTAATAAACACTAAATTATAAAAAAAGAAATACAAATAATGCACTTTAAAAAAGACTAAGAACATCTATTCAAGTAAAGAGAGAGAGAAAAAAACTGCATATATGTATATCATAGATGTAATTAATAGCTCAAGGAAAGGAAAAATTATGTAATAGATTACCTGAACCATATAAAACTTAAGAAAGCAAATGAGATTTTTAGCAGAACCAAGACGTTCATCGGATGAGACACCATCCTCAATCAAGGGCGCTTGATAACACAGGTTAGTATCCAACTCTTTTAAATGTTAAATGTTAAAGTATATTAAGTTAGGGGCGCTTTGACTGATAAATATAATAATTATATCAAACTGTTTTAAATGAAGGCAAAAAGGATAATTTACTCAAACTACCAAAACTTACTCTACAAAATAACAAACCTTGCCAACGCACAACACCTCTCAAGTCGAGAAGAGACTTTACATGTTGTTGGTGAGACCACACCTGCTGTACCCCGTCATTTCTCTTCATACCTTAAGCAGAGGTGCCATGAAGACAGCCTAGGTGGTACAAAATACAGCCACACGCTTCATTACGAACACCACCAGATGGGACCGAATCCCATCAGAAGTCCTGCATGATGTCACTGATTTGGAGCCAATAAAAATCACCCTAAATAGAAGAGGAAGTGAACTATGGGACAAGATATACGAACATTGAACCAATTTTCCGATAAAAACTACCCGAAGAGTAAACTAAAAATTAAACAAAAGTGAAACAAAAATAAATAAAAATAAATTAAAACAAAAAGATCCGAAGAGGACAAAGATGAAATATAATTAATAATAAAGATCCAAAAAGGACAACAATTAAAAATAAATACATATAAGAACCAAAAGGACAAACTTAAAGATAAAAACAAGATCCTAATACACAAATCTTAAATAAACCAATTCAAAAAGATCCAAAAAGGACAAGTAAGTAAATTACAGTTTAACAAATAATAAATATAAAAAGATCCAAAGTGGACAAGTTATTAAAAGATAATTTAAAAACTAAATAGATAAAAAGTAATAATCAAGTGCAAAATCAAGTCTGAAAAACTAAGAAAGATTTAAAACTAAGAAAAAGGCTTGAATGCTAAAAATAAAGAAGAAACAACATTGTAAATGAAAATATAATGAAAATCAAATGAGGTTGCCAGACAACCTAGCACATATTCTCTCCATCTACAATTAATTCTTGTTCTCTCTATATCTACACACTATCCCCACACTTTTTCATATCTTTCACCATCGTTGAATCGTTGAAACAAGGAACACAATGATCTAGGTTGATCCGACACACACCAAACTGCATCCCGCAACCCACATCCAAAAGAATTCATGTAACTAAAAGGGTAACCGACGACAAATCACTATTTTTACGTGATCTCTTATCGATGAATTTTCTTTGGTTTGAACTACTTTACCTGATCTATTACTTATACCTAAATATATGGGAAACGAATCTTGCCTTCAGAATTCTCACAGAGATTCTCATGTATTTTACCTGGGAAAATCCTAAACATTTAAACAACTATATAATGAAACTCTTTGGAACCGGATCCTTTATTGTAAAGAAGGATTTTATATTTATTTTCCTCGCCTTGGAATTTATGTTAAACAATTTATATATGTATATATATATATATATATATATATATATATATATATATATATATATATATATATATATATATATATATATATATATATATATATATATATATATATATATATATATATATATATATATATATATATATATATATATATATATATATATATATATATATATATATATATATAATTTCACGGCGAAGGTAAGGACACACAGGAGGCTGAGGTATATGTGATTTATTTAGTATTAATGAACAACGTTTCGGTCGTATCAGCCCTCTGCAGGTTCTAAAATCATAAAACAATAAAGTACAGTTAGATATGATTAAATTGTTATTGTCAGAAAACTTATTAAGAAGTCACAACTTCTGTTAAAACTAGAAGTTGAAATATTTTCATAGGGGAGGGGAGGTAAAAAAAGAGTTTTAAAGGCTAAAGTATTGGAATTTCATTAAACTAGAAAAATTAAGACGAGTAAAAATATAAAACTCAAAAATAATGAACAAATCCAACATTATTTTAAAGACAATTAAGTTCTTATTAAGAATGTAATATGCCAAAGTAAAAGATCCATATGGTAAAAAATGACGATATAAAATACAGAATTTTACGAAAACTAAAAAGGACTAGAGCAAATTTAAACTTGCAATATTAAAAATAATCAAGTTAAAACCATGTAGATAAATTAAAAATTAACTCAGGGATTTAAAGGGCAAGAGTATTAAAGTATTAATCTAATGTAACCACTAATGAAACGAAAAAAAGACAAAAACAAAAATAAAAAATGAAACTAAAATATTGCTTACCGATGAAGTTCAAGAGAAATCACAAAGAGAAGAAATTATAATGGAAGTGGCTTAAAGAAGGGTATGATTTTGATTGGTTGGTTGTTTAATAAGAGAAAGTTGGTTGGTTGTAGACGTGAGGTAATTATAATTAAGAAATAAGAAAGGGAACAGCGGTATTATCTATGTTGGTTGTAGGAGATTTTCTCCGTATCAGTAGGGATTCTAAAATTCTTAGACTATATTCATATTAATTACGACGAATTATTTTAAAATTGTATACTATGATTTCTAATTACAGAAGCTTCCTTCTTAGACAAATTTTTTCTAGTGCGATGACTTATTCCCATGTGAGAACAAAACCTCTCTTTCGATGAGTGAACCGTACTACCAATATAGGTTCCTTGCAAACAACAAGGACAAGTAAAAGCTCAAACAACACGGCTGCTCATTTCAAGAGGAAGTTTGTCTTTTGACGAGAAGAAACTTCATATGGAAAGTGGGTTGACAGAAGTTATTTTGAAGTTGGTATGAAAGAAATATTTTTTTTAGTAATTTGTTGCCTTTTCTTGTAAGGTCCCATTTCAGGTACTACCTACCAAAAATTTTCATTTTGGGGAACATCATATTAGTAAAAGGATAGAGAGTAAATTTTGGATAGAAAATTATTGATTAATTCGTCAGCCAAAGATAAGGGGTAACAATTATTTTAAAAATAAGACTCGAGAGTCTGGAATTCATTGTGCATCAGGGAATAATTGGAGGATAGATGATACCCTTTATATATTAGAGTTTTTATTGCACTGAGTTTATGTGACAAGTCACAATGGCTAAAAAAAATTGATTTCTAGGCCACTAAAGGTAGGCTTTCTGTATATTGAGATAGTTAGTTTGTCATTTTTTTCTATTATGACGTCAAGAAAAGGAAGTTGATTGTTACTCTATAATTCAATAGTATATTTAATTTTGGGATGATAAGAGTTTATAAAATTAAAGAAATGGTGGACATGTTCTATATTATTGAAAATAGCAAAGGAATCATCCACATACCTACGATAAAATATGAGTTTGACATCTAAAGCACATTTTTTCATAAAGTTTTTTTCAAAATGAATCATGAAAATATTAGCTGCTATTGGAGCTATTTGTGAACCCATTCCTACTCCATCTCATTGGTGGGAAACTTTGTTATTAAATAAAAAATAATTCTCATTAAAAATCATGTCTAAAATAGTCTTGAAATTTTGACGAGAGAAATTACGAAAAGTGTGTTTTGTTAAAAATTAGGTTGAAAATAATATCAATTGTTTCATTAACAGGAACATTTGTAAATAGTGAGGCTACATCGTAACTGACTAGGACATTTGAGGGGCAAAATTGTGTGACAATAATTCATTAACAAAAGAATAATTGTTTTTTATGATGTATTGACCTATGGCTAACCCAGAGAGCAAATTAACAACATATTTAGAAAGGTTAAAAGTTGCAAGAGAATAAGAAGCTAATTCACTGATATTTTTTTAAAAATTGCAACATAAATGCAGTTTCTTACGCTGATTCCAAAAGGGTATTTCATTTTTAGAAATAATTAGTTTTAAAGTTATTTAGGTTGGGTGTACATATTCATCGATTTCCACTAGCTTTTAGATGGCTTATGTATATCATTCGCGATCTAAGGCTTAACGTGAGATCCAAACCACGGCTGACTACAACTTATGTCAGCCACTGCAAAATTGACTCAACTACAGACTCTTTCTGGTCATTCATTAATCACACCGTTTGAGGACCTAACTTCACACAACTCAGAACCAATCCTTGTACTCAATAAGCATTCAAAGATGACAGACCTTTGAAATATGCATCGATAAAACCAAACTAGTCAACAAAATTATAAATAATAATAATAATATTAATAATAGGTATCTATAATGCGCCCTTCAGGGCTGTTAGCCCTCCCAGAGCGCAGGTTCTGTATTGAGTGTAGAGAGAGTTTACAGGGGAGAGAAGGCAATTCTGAAGAGACGAGTCTTCAGTAGACGTTTAAAAGTAGCAATGGAGGGAGAGGATCGGACTTCGGCAGGAAGAGCATTCCAGAGTCTAGGAGGACAAACTGAGAAGGACGTCACCCATCGAGCAAAGGACAGAACGAGGAGTGTTCAGGATGGGAGCGAGATTAGACCGGAGTGCCCGAGTAGTTTGACGACGAGAGA
The DNA here is from genome assembly GCA_963969495.1 of Ceratothoa steindachneri. Classification (NCBI taxonomy): domain Eukaryota; kingdom Metazoa; phylum Arthropoda; class Malacostraca; order Isopoda; family Cymothoidae; genus Ceratothoa; species Ceratothoa steindachneri. Next base: position 120,446,118 of record OZ018322.1, on the reverse strand, counting down.
TAAGGTGGAGCCTCGAGGTTTAGGGCCTTGTAGGTGATGAGAAGAATTTTATATTTGGTACGGAAGCGATTAGGTAACCGGTGTTGCTCCTGTAACATAGGCTTTGACTGAGAGAACCTGGGGCGGCAAAGAAGGAGCCGGGCAGCATAGTTTTGAATTAGTTATAGGGGGCAGGGTGACGACAAAGAAGGGAGATTCACTAGAAAAGAATTGCAGTAGTCTAAGTGAGAGGTGACGAAGGCATGAATAGCAGTCTCAAGGCTTCTTCGATTAAAATGGTATCGAACACGTGAGAAGTTGCGGAGGGAACCGATGGAAGACTTACAGATACGATGGATGTGTGGTTGAAACAAGAGTTGCTCGTCGAAAATACCACCCTGATTACTGACGGTATCAGAGAAGGCAACATTGGTTTCCCCAAGGTTAAAGGATGGGGAAAGAGCTTTATATTTCTCTACCATCGAAGCGGTACCAACAAAAGGAACCAAGTTTTGTGGTGGTTAAGTTTATGAAAGTTGGCAGACAACCATTCGTTTATGGAGCTGTAGGCTGAAAGGATCTTAGTATTTGATTGAGAGAAGGACATGGGGGATGAGGAAAGGTATATCTGAATGTCATAAGCATAGAGGTGGAAGGAGAGGCCCAAATTGCGAAGAAGGAAGCCAACAGGAAGTGAGTAGAATCGAAAGAGTAGGGGACCCATGACTGAGCCCTAAGGCACCCCAAAATGAATGGGCGCGGGATAAGAGGAGAAGTTATCAAGCGCGCCCTTCTGAGTGCAAGGAGAGGTATGAATGGAACAATTAAAGTGCAGTGCCCGAGAGACCGAGAAAAGTGTGAAGACGATCAAGGAGAACAGTGTGGTCGATGGTATCGAAAGCAGAAGAGATGTCTAGGAAGAATAGAATGGACAGGCAACACCTATCGGCTGCTCTACGTAAACCGTCCGAAACATTATGAAGAGCGGTTTCAGCAGAGTGCGATAGGCAAGCGAGAGGCAGGTCGTGTCCTGCCTACGGGAGCCTGCTTTACGATGGGCTCGTTCATGAGCACGTAAGGACCTCCTTGAACGAAGAAGTTCCATGGTGAACCCAGGAGAGTGGTGATGGCGGTTTGTAGAATGAGGCAGGCAAGTAATGATTGGTGCAGAGAGTTTAAGGTTTGGTCGGGTGAAGCAGTAGTATCAATAGGAGGTAGGGCAGAAGCAACGTTGTCAAAATAATCTACAAAATAACTGGCACAAATAATGTAATCGATATTGGACGAGGGTGGTATTCAGTATTCACAACGATGTGCGTCTGTCAGTCTGTCACCAAGAGACATTTTCTGAATGGTCAAGAACTATCAAGCAATAAACTTTAAGGTTACCTAAGCATGTCAATATATAATTGAAGGTTACATACAGGAACTTGAATTATGTAACGAATTAAATATTGAAGTCATTTAATTGAATTGATGGGGAAGGGGCAAACCTGTCACATTGCAAAAGTGCATAGCCGAAAGACGAAAGCTTAAAATATATATCTATACTGCGTAAAAAGTTTAAACCAAGGTCTAAAAATGTGCGCATTCTATAGACAGAAGTGGTAATAACCCCATTTTGTTCAGAAATTAACAAGTCTAAGAATGGCAGAGTTCCATTGTAGAAATTATTTAGAAACACTGAGTTCAAAAACGTAAAAAACATTTCAGCCTGAGTTCCATCATATAAAACGGCGATCGAAACATCACGAAACGACTATAAAAGCACGTCTGGATTAAAGAAAATATCTTTAAAATAGGTTCATCAACTGGTGAACCCATAACAACGCCATCAATCTGTTTAGAAATTGAAAACTGGTTCTTAGAAAATGGTAATATAAGATTCACGAGAATGCGAGGTTAAGATCGGTCTCTTTGGAAGGTTTATTTTATGTATCTTGGGCAGACAATAGAGATTGGTAAGACCAAAACCAGAACAAAATAATTTATTATTCATATCCATAAAAAATTCACTAGACTTAGTTGAGTTTTGATAGAAATCTGTTAACTTTGTCTTCTAAACGGAATATTAATTTATTTAAGTTCATTATCATTTGAAACTTACTGGTTAGAGAGAAAGTTTTTAGACTCTTTTAATGCAATGAGTTCAGTTTTAAAGAACAAAACTATTTACTTTGTCTGGTTGAGTTATAGTTACATATGTTAGGATTTCACGACAAATTTCCGAAATTTCAGTCAGATTTAAGGACAAAAATTGAATTACATTTGAGATTAATAACTTCCTGATAGATTCCATTCTTTAAATAATTATTGATGTATCTTTAAAAATAAATAAAAAAAGGTTTTTTACGTAGATAATGCTTAATCTCCATGTAGAAACTGGAGATGCTTCCAACCACGACTTTCAGAGAGATGTCCTTGGTGTGATACAGTGGTTGACTAATGTGACATCACCAAGATGACATGAAGAAGTATCGTCAAACTCATGACATATGGCAATACTATTTGACTTTGCAAGGAGCAGTGGCAGTTGACAATGGCAATTATGAACAGTACAATTATAAAACCAGAATAGAGAGCAGTCTAACCAAGAACACAACAACAACACATAGGAGCAATTGCTAGTCGAAATCATACAAAATCTGACTCAGAGCTGAGTTAAGATAAGGTTTAAAGGTGGCAACAGATTCAGCGGACACAGCATATATCAGGCAACCCATTCCAAATATCCATGACTCTCACTGAGAAGAAATGTGCTCTAATATCAGAGTTATAACGAGGAACAAACAGCTTGAGAGAATGTCCCCTAGTGTCACTAATTATATTTCTCACAAACAGGTGGTCAAGGTGATGAGGACAATAACCTTTCAAAGTTTTAAACACCATAATCAGGTCAGCTCTAATTAGTCTACCTTTAATAGATAGAATACAAACTAAAATGAGCAAGACGCTCCCTATAGGTGAAATCTCAAAACCCAACAATTTTCTCAGGCCAACCACCATCTCTGTACACCTTCTAATAATTCGATATTAGCAGAATAACCAGTACACCAAGCCACAAAAGCCAAATCAAGAATGGGAGGGACACGAGAAAGAAAAACAGTCTTTATGAATTCAGGGGATCTACAGAGTGTGACTTTCAAAATAGTTAAGCAAATAGCTCCAACCTTTCCTGCAATTTTCCTCACATGTGAGTGGAACTTAAGCGAAGCATCCACTCTGACACCAAGATCTTTATCATTGTCAAAATCTTTCCCCGTAAGCGGCGCGGCGATTTGCCATCCTGGCCGCCGTGCTGACGGGATCCAGCGCTCAGTCCGGCCCCAGCTTAGCCTCTCTTACTTCCTTCAGATAGCCTGTATTTCTCATATACTTCGTTGCTTTTCATTTAACCTCTCCCACAACTTTCAATGGTCAGCCTCTAATTTTACAAGGTAGATGCTGACGGAGCCGCCCTCGGGCAGCTCCAGCAAAAAAATGGAGGTCCGCCCCCTGTGCTTGCGCAGAGGACCCTCCATATTTCTCTAACCGAAGAGGAGGCTTACTCCTCTCCTTCGCCTACGGGTGCAGGGGACTCCCCCTCACCCCCTTCTCTGGAGGAGCTTTCAGGAACCTCCCTTTTTCCAGCGGCAGTCATATCTTTTCTTTCCAAGGGGACTGCCAAGAAAGCCAGCAGGCAGCCCTTAGCCAGCCGCTCCTCATCGAAGCGGCTCGGTAGGGCAAACCCCCCTAAGGGGGGAGAGGGAAGCCAGGCCTCTTTGGTTGCTTCCCTCAAAAGACCTGCTGGCAAGGATATTCACCCTTGCCGGGGTTAGGTCCTGTGCCTCCCCACAAAAGACTCTTGACGCTGCCAAGGGAACCTGCGATGTCCTGGGAGGGGATAGCTAACGGGAGGCCCCTCCTGTGATAGACATGGTCCTTGAGGAGACCGAGCCTCAGACGGTAGGGCCTTTTATGGGGGGGAATCCGGGCTCGGTGCCAAACACCGAACCCAAATCCGCCCCTATGCAAGGTCCCCCTCAAACGGCTGAGGGCTCCGAGGCAGTACATGGAGGGGATGGATCAACTCCGACAGGTGCCCCTATGACTACCAGGACCTTCCGCATTTTGGAGAGGGACCTGGCTGAGGCCAGCCCATCTGGCATGGGGGCTTCTGCCGGCGGATGCGAGAAGCGGGTTCATTCCCCACCCTACTCTGCAAAAATTAAAAAGACTAAAAAGACAAAAAAGACAAAGAAGACTCGGGGCTACTCTCCATCTGCGGGGACTGCGGGGACAAGTGGGTCTGCTGCCACTTTGGTAGGCGACCAAGCCAAGATCGGCACATCCAGCCCCTTTACCCCCCAGTGTGCGGAGCCCCTGACTAAATCTAACACCAAAAGTGCACAGGGCGGAGCCTCGATGACATCGGGGCCCCTCATTCAGAGGTTACCTGGCGTTTTCGAGCCCGCTGGCTTCAAGCGCTTCCTCGTTATTCGCTCCACTGATGGCACCATGTTGTCCAAGGGCAACATGATTAGCTAGTGCAATTGGTAGAGAGCCGAAGGTGACCCGTTTCTCGGACGGGAGCCTCCTCGCGAATGCGGCGAATCCCGCCGAGGCGGCCAAGATAAGTGCTCTTCGGACATGTGGAGAAATGGCTACATTAAGCATCCTGGAGGAGTATAGGTACATTAAAGCCCCCCCTCCCTCATGAGGAGAAGCGTGGGAAAGGTAGCCGGCGAAAATGCTTACCATGTGTGATCTCCCCGCCGCTGTGGGCAGTTGGAGCTAACATCTGTTTGAAGGCGACCACCTAAGGTCCTTAAACGACGCTCTAACGATCGAATTACCTACGAGACCCATAAACCCGTGGTTATGGAAAAAAAAGCGGTGCGAGTCAGAAGGCACGCCAAGTAGCGGTGCGGTTGCGAGCCTATAATTTGCGAGCTGACTTGGGCACCCCAGTGCCACCTCAGGAATTCTCGCTCTCCCCAGATGCTAACTCACCATTCGATCCTTCCCCCCCTTTTGCCGCTGTGGCCTGGTCACTTCCCCCTTTAGATGGGGCGGCAATCCGCCTATAAATAAGCCCCGCAAAGAAAGAGAAAGGGATTATCAGAAGTCGATACGCCAGAGGAGGATTAGTTCGTGAAGATCGATCTTTCAGCCAGACAAGAAGATTAGAAGTCGATACGCCAGAAGAAGGGTTAGTTCGTGAAGATCGATCCTTCAGCCATACTAGACTATTTCCGTGAGAAACGATAGGATCAGATTGAGAAAATCGATCCCCCATTTCAGGGCCGTATTAACCTAAATAGTCAAGTTTTAAATCGGTGCCATACCGAAGAAGCCTTTTTAGTCTGCAAAGAAGTCCGACTGAAGAAAAGCAAAGCCGCTTACACTCGAGTGATTATCACATCTCAAGCACCGTAAGAGTGAGAGGAGAAGAACCCTGCCCCAACGAGCTCCCGTTCTTTAAGTACGTTGAAGAATCAGCCCCCGTCACAGGCGACGAAAATTCCACTAGCGGCCACAACACTCCAAAGCGAGAGATAAGTCCTCCAGCGACATCCGGCAATCCCTAATACCTACCTGTAAGTTAACAATAACATTTATATCTCTATTGCGATAGTAGAAGTTTAGTACGTCCCACGTCTTAAAGGAGAGTAGAAACCATTATTCTTGAATCTAGGTCACATGTGTTTGTAGATGAGAGTACGTTAATTAATGTTTTACGCTAATCAAATAGAGTCGTGATAAAAATACTAATTGGCAATTGGAATGTTTACTGGAAGCCTATTTGTTTATGTTTTGTCATTTAAAGATCTTTGAGGCCAAAGATAGAAATGAGTTTACTGTTGGTTTGTAATATTTAATTTAAAATACATTTATTTTGGTAGATTCTGGTGTTTCCTCTTATCCTTATGTGGTTAAAAATAGCTCTTCCTTAAGAACTAAACCACTAAAATAGCACTCTTAGAACAAAGCCAACTTCATCATAGAAGTAACTCACGCCCCTTAAAGCATACCGATAATAAAAGGGTGTCAAAGAGTATAGTGATCAAAGCCCAGGGTCATTCTACGACAGGACACTTCATGGCACCCCGGTGAGTGTGACACCGCACTCTACCATGAACTTTGTAAAAGGAGTAGTTGATGCGAGGGAACCCGTTGACTACTCCATTGAGGACATCACCCTAGAGCTGGCTGACCTTGAGGCGGTCAAGGTCAAACGTGTGATGAGAAAACAGGAAGGGGCCTCGAGACCCACCCCTACACTCTTCGTCACGTTCGACTGTGACAGGCTCCCTGAGTTGGTGCGCACCGGTTGGTACCGCTACCGCGTGAAGGCATTCGTGCCACTGCCGCGTCAGTGCTATTACTGTCACCGCTTCGGCCATACGAATCGTTCTTGTAGACGTGCAAAGTCTGGGTCACCCGAAGTCTGTAAATTGCTCCAAGACCGCACACGATGAGTCCAAATCGTGTGTGGCCAAGTGTGTCAATTGCGGAGAGCTGCACCCCGCATCTTAGAAGCAATGTGGTGCACATCTCCTTAAGAAAGAATCTCATTCCGCGAGGCTGAGGACTTGGTCCTCACGCGCCGGGCTTTGCCTGGGACGTCATATGCCTCAATAGTTAGAAAGGCACCCTCTGCTCTTGGCCCATCCAGGCCAACGAGCACGGTTGTTTCCGCGCCCATTCGAAGCCCTTCTGCAGGCTCTACCCAACCCGGGCGCTCCCCTGGTAAAGCTGGCTGCAAAAAGGGTTCATACCCAGCCCCGGCTAAAACCAGGGCTCCCCCTTCTTCCCCCAGCGTGACCGTTTCCCGTAAGGCGAAACGGCCACGCGCCTCCACCGAGTCGTTAGACTCACAGGAGGCCACACCCCTGAAGATAGTCGCTAGGCCGTCTTCGGGGGGTTCCTAAAGCTGTTCCCCGAAAGGAGGACGGCAACCAAGGAGCTTCGGCTCTTCGCCAAAGCACCGAGGTGGCTCCGAGACGGTGGTTTCTCGAAAAGAGGGCCCCCTGCCTCCGAAGCGGCAGCGCCCGCCAAAGGTTTCAAGGCGGAGGGAGAAAAAGACTCGAATGGCGAGCCCAACCTCCCCCAATAAGTCCACAAAGGCGACAGCGCCTTCAGCGCTTTGTTCGGCCAACAGCTCCTGGGGTTCTGCTCCCTAGAAGCGTACCGCCATTCCCGTGAGGGTCTTCAGTTCGAGGACGCCCCCCGCGTCTCCTCCGAGCTAGGCCTAGGAAGGCATATTTCTTCAATGGAATTGCCGTGGACTCCGGGCCAACTGGGAGGAGCTGCGGAGGCTCGTCTCGTCTCGTTCCCTGTTAGCAACCTTTTTGCAGGAGACCATGCTAGGTGCATGCCCCCTTTCTGCCCTCCCGGGGTATAAGGGTATTGCGACCCCACCACCGCGGGATGGCCGGGCTACGGGATGCGCGGTTTACACCCGGCTTGATGTCTCCGTTCTTTCTTTCTCTTTAGATACCTCCTTTCAGGCAGTGGCTGTGCAGCTGCACCTGGATAGGACGTATACTATCATTTCTGCGTACATTCCACCGTCAGCTGACTTCGAAGCGGGGGACTTCTGCCGCATCGTGAAACGGTTGCCAAGGCCCTATCTCTTGCTTGGAGATCTGAAAGGCAGGCATCCTCTCTGGGGAGATTACACCATAAATCCCAGGGGACAAGTCCTTGCCAATCTAATCGAAGAGATTGAGATGGGTGTCCTAATCGTGGATAAGTTTACGTATCACTGTCAGAGAACCGCTTCCTATTCTTGACTTGACCTATCTTTGTGCTCTTGGGATGCACAGCCTGATTTGAATTGGGGGGTGGTCGATGACCTCCATGGTAGTGTCACTTTCCCATTCAAATATCATTTTCAGGGCAACTGCCGCCTGAGAGACCACCTCGGTTGTGCTTGGCGCGGGCACGGTAGGCCTGCATTTCAGGAAATCACTGAATTCTCTATCTCAGTCTAGGAGTTTAGGTAGGTAGACGAGGCCGTTGAGTTGTTTTCCGGCAACCTTATCGCCGTGGGCCTGACTACTATTCCTAGGACGTCTGGCCGTTTTGCACACCAACCACTCCCATGGTCGTCGGCCGAGTGTGAAACGGCCCTGAAACAGAAGCATTATGCCTACATGCGCTATAAGCGCCGCCGGAACGATTTCACTGTCGCTGAATTTCGTCGGGCTAGGGCTAGGTTCCGGTATATTTCGAAGCACGCCCGCTGCTCTTCTTAACGGGCATACGTGTCTGCATTTAACGGGAAGACCCCTTTAGCTGAGGTGTGGAGGCGAGTCAAAAGGATTCGGGGCAAGTTCGCGCACGACCCCCCTCCCGTTCTTCAGGAGAATGGGACCGCAATCTCGGACCCCGCGTACGTGGCGGAATCCTTAGCAACCGCTTTTTCCGCATTCTCTAGCCGTGATGCTGCTCCGCCAGCATTCAATGCACGTCGCGATGTTGCGGAAGGCCACCGGCTGGACTTTACCTCCAGAGGCGGGGAACCCTTCAACGACAAGTTTACTGTGAGTGAGTTGCGTTCCGTTCTCGCCTAGTGGGCGGACACAGCCCATGATCCGGACGATGTCCCGTACGCCATGCTTCGACACCTGGGTGAGTGAGGCATGGCCTTTCTTTTAGATTTGGTTAACAGGATCTGGGTGGATGGTCTTTTCCCAGACTCCTGGCGAATCGCTACTGTGCTCGCCTTTCGCAAACCGGGGAGAGATCACTTTTCCCTGACCGGTTTCCGCCCAATCTCTCTAACCTCTTGCGTGTGCAAGTTGATTAGAAGAAATTGGTAAATGTTAGATTTACCTTTTTCCTGGACAGCGGAGGCCATCTGTTTTCCGTACAGTGCGGCTTCCGCAAGTTCCACTCCACGTCGGATGCTCTGCTCCGATTGGAAAATTCCGTCTGCGAGGCTTTCCTTCGTAGACAGCACTACGGCACGGTCTTTTTCGATCTGGAGAAGGCCTATGATACCGCATGGCGATACGGTATCATGGAGACTCTTCACACGATGGGGGCGAGGAGACGCCTCCAGATGTTTATATCTGAATTTTTGCGAGATCGTAGATTCCGCTAAGGGTGGGGGAGCCCTCTTCGGCCCAAAGGAGCAGGAAGAGGGTGTCCTGCAGGAAAGTGTCCTCAGTGTCACACTCTTTGCCCTGAGCATTAACGGCATCACCTCGGTGCTGCCGGAAAATGTTCTTGCTACACTTTATGTAGACGACATTTCGATCTCTTTTAGCGCGGCCCAGATGCCAACTCTGGAGCGTCGACTCCAACAGGCATTGAACCGCGTCTCTCGCTATGCCGAAGCGCACAGGTTTTGGTTTTCTTTGGCCAAGACTAAGGTGGTGCACTTCTGCCACCATCCACGGCTTCACCCCGACCCAGATTTGTTTCTTAATGGGGTGCGCCTGGATGTGGTTGAGTCGCACCGTTTCATTGGTCTTGTATTCGACCGACGCCTCACCTGGGAGGCTCATATTCGCAGCCTTAGGGTCTGTTGTACCCGCGCCATGGACATTCTCCGTTTCGTGACGTTCAGCGCTTGATGCGCTGATAGGGCTAGTGCCCTACTTTTTTATCAATCCTTTGTCCGTTCGAAGCTCGACTACGGATGCGAGTTTTATGCATCCGCAGCCGAGCGTTCATTGCGGAAGGTGGATTCGATCCACCACACCGGCCTTCGCCTTGCGACCGGTGCCTTCCGCACTTTCCCCATTGAGAGCCTGTTCGTCGATGCTGGGGAGATGCCACTCGCTCTGCGCCGCGTGCAGTGCATTACTCGCCTGTACGCGTGAGCCCGGCGCCTTCCCCAGTCGCCAACAGCTCTCACTGCATCCGCAGCTGATCTCGACGGTGCCTATGCCGCCGAGAGACGCCAGTCATACCCTAAGCCCTTTGGGTTTAGGGCCAGGAAACTGCTTCGAGAGGTAGATATAGCTCTCGGGCCGGTGGTGCCCCTGTTTCTGCCCAGGACGCCATCCTGGAGGGTATCAGATTTGGCTATTTTTCACCATGCCTCTGCTCCCAAAGCTTGTGCTGTGCTGGGAGTATTGCGTTCGACCTTTTTGGAGCAGACATCGTGTCACGCTAGAACCGTGCCAGTGTATATGGATGGCTCTAAGTCCCAAGAGGGGCACGGCTTCCATGCCGTATCTCCTATGTTTGAAGTCAGCGGGGATCTACCAGGCGCTTCGCCTGTCTTCACGGCCTAGCTGGTGGCAATACACCACTCGGTTCGGGAGTTTAAGCGCCCTGAGTGCTCTCGGGTCATTGGAATCTCCGCCTTTCCTGGTTCGCGATATCCGTGACGCCACGGTTTTGGCGAGCCGGGCAGATGTCGAGATTGTCTTCTGCTGGGTTCCTGGACATGTAGGAATTGCAGGGAGTGAGCGCGCCGATGAGGGCGCCAAAGAGTCCACGAGGACTCGGCGACCGGACTAGCGTTTCGCCTTTCCTTACACCGACTACATGGCAGGAATACGGGCAGCTCTTCGGACTGCTTGGCAAAGAAGATGGGCGACGGTCGAAGGGAACTCAAAGTAGCGTGCCATTAAGCTGCGACTGTATTCATGGACCTATCCCCCAATGCCGCGGCGGCTTTAGGTTGCTCTCTGCCGTCTCCGAATCGGACACACTCGTGTGACGCATCGCTATTTGATGGAGCGCTCTCCTGCGCCCTATTGCAACGACTGCGTCGTCCCTAGACTGTTCGGCACATTCTTGTCGAATGTCCCAGTCTGGGTGATCTTCGCTCACGACACCTGTCTCAGTACCGGGATGCACGGGGTCGCTACCGCCTGTCCCTTGTACTCGGGACGAGTGCGTGCACATTGACTGGTGGAATTGTTGACTATTTGGGGGAGGCCGGCCTTCTCCCTTTCATTTAACCTGGTTTAGTTGTTGTTTTTGTTATTGTTTTGTTTATTGTTATTTCTTTTTATTGTTGTTCCCTTTTCAAATTTTTCAAAGTAGCCTAAAACTAAGCCTTTTGTTTACTGCGACTAATGCCGAAGTGGGCAGTCGCCAGATAGCCCCTTAAAAAAAAAACAAATTAAAAAAATGTCAAAATCTTTAATGCGTTGGTGAGCCATAAAATATGGTAGAATGGCAGAAGCATCAAAAATATTTCTACAGAAAAACATTCTGACACATTTTCAACTGAAAAAGAAATAACCTGAGAGTAGCTTGTTCTGTGAAGAAGATTTATATAGTTCTGTAAGTTCGTGGGAGATAATAAGATTTAGAAGAAGAGGCCTAAAATAATTTTAAATACTCATCAAAAAGGCAAAACGTTCAACTTAACCGAATACCATCAGGACCTGCACTAGTTGAAAACTGAAGCATAGAAAGTATCTCCTGAATTTAAAAGATGTCAAAACTTTCTGCTCTGAACAAGAATATGATATTACAGTATTGCAAAGGACAGGGGTTTGGCAAGTTAGTACTAGTAAAAACTGCTGAGAAAACAGTCACAAAATGGTTAGCTATACGTACTGGTTTCACACAGTGGTTGATTAATCCTATAAGCAAAATAAGCAGGTGTGGCGAAGTATGGCCAAGTGTACGCAAATATGCGCACACGGCTCTAAGATAGGCTAAGCTAGAAGCTAGGCTACAACTGTTTTTGTTCTAAGAGTGCAATTTGAATTGGTAGCGGCAATTGCGTGACCAAGGAATATACCAAACACAACGACAAATATAGATTTGAATACACACGAAATAAAAGGTACAGCAATAAATATGGATATATATGGGTACATGAATAAGACGGAGTTAGGTTCCGAATACTAATGAGATAACCTGGGTTATTGAATCGTCATAATGGGAAATTTAGGGCAGTAAATGATTTAGTTCCTTTGAACCTCGAGAGTAAAGCGGGCTAAACTTGGGGGAGGTCTTGGTGACCTTGATTACTCACGGGGGGTAGTCACAAACCAGCAGCGAGTGTGGCTACTTTATCGAACTTGTGTTTTGCGAGATGCTGGCCTCTTGTCCTCAAGAGGTCACCGGAAGAACTTCGAAGGGGGAGGGGGAGATGACTTCTCCAACCTTGGGTTGAGCGTGCTATCGGGCCTCTTGTCCTCAATAGGTCACAGAAGAACTTTAGCGGACGGCTTCTCGAATCCTTGATCCGAAGGTGGTTGAGAAAGGCTGACGTTGCCTCACGAGACTCTTCTCCCTGACCCGAAGATACGGGCGTGATGTCCAGCTCTTCCGTAGCTTGCGACCGTCACCCTCACTTCTAGGGAGGGAGCTTCGTTGAATTGAAATCCCTTTGGCGAGGTGTCGTCTAACCCCCCCAAATCTGTCTGCAATCCTGGAGAAGGTGCACATATACCCAGAGTTCTCCAAAACACAGAGGGAGAGAGAGAGGCTTTCTCGAACCCTCGTTATCGGTCGTGACAAACCGAGCGTCTCCTTGCAGGTAAGTGTCAGATGCAGGGATCAGCGGAACAAACGGACGACCAGTGGCTGGAGCTATAAAAGCAGTTCGCGGAGAACCTACAAAATAGATGTGAAATCTTCTGACCTGAAGTAGGGGGGGAAGGCAAGATTATGACGGTGGGGAGGTAACCTCAATTTCAGCGTCATTCCTCGTGTGAAATTTTCGGAGACCGGGCGGCAAGTCCAAAAGGGTGAAGTCAGAGAGGGGGGGGGGGGATGTAAGTAACGGCTCGCTTTTTCTCCCGAAGTAATATCTTAGGAGGTGGGGAACTAATATTATTCTAGGGGATACCTCTACACTCCTCCCTATCCAAAGACATTTTTACAGCGCAGGACTCTTTGGAGCGAAAAAAAATGTCTACAATAATTCCATAAAGAGGGGAACTTATAAAGCTACAATTTTAACGTTTACCAACAGAGAAAAAAACATAACACTACACGGGATTTACATATGTGTAACCACAGATAACTTAATCTATACATACGCACACACAGCATCAACAAGGCCAGAAAAAAATATATTATTTAAAAAATGAATTAAACGCGAATTTTACTATACACTCAAGTTGTTGGATGGGGGTCTTCTATTGGATTCCTACTCAAGCTATCGGCTAGGCAGTTGTCGGTGCCTTTACCATGCAGGATCCGAAATTGGCACTCTATGAGTAGTAGGCTCCAACGCATTAAACGGCCATTTTGTCTCTTACAGTTTTTTAGGTACGCCATGGGTTTGTGATCACTTTGTGATCACAAACCCCTGTGATCAAGGGGGTACAACGGCAGTAGAAAAAGGTGCGAATAAAAGGATAGAGAAAGAGACATTCGTAGTATTGAGGGTGCATAAAGGGACCAGGGAAACACCCCAGTTTCCCTATGCCTAGACCATGAGTGGATGTACACTCAGTGAACCAGACTTTCGTTGCGGCCACATGGGCCGAGAGGACGTGCAGCCCCTCCAGGTACAATGCGCATCGGATTACACGGGTTGCCCCGCTGCAGTGTACCTAAAGTTGCGAATACGGTCTGTGTAAGAGGAAACCTATCCGTCCGCTCCTGATCAGACTCTCGGACCTTTTTGGTAAAGGGAACTAGGAGAGGCCACCAAATTGCTCTCTTGCTAGTGGGGAGGTGACTTATTATTCTCTCTCAGATGCTCATACCAAGAGATCAGCTAATATGGGGACTTACAGTGGTGGCCCCTTCTGGATCTTACCCCCGTTTTTAACCTCATAGTACTCACTTATCTGAGAGCTGCTACGCACATTTCCCATAGGCTCCCTTCAGGTGCCCATGTGGCGGCGTCACAGAAGCTACTAATTGACTGAAGTAGAATAAGACGGAGGAAGTCTTGCTGTCTGACGAACACTCACGGGACTTACTTAGACTTAAGACGATGAGGACGGCCTTGAGATTTGTATGCTCGATTCTGAGGGGGAAGGGGGAGATTGGCGAAAGGAGTCACATTCCCCAGACACCTTAATCCGGAGGCGGAGTCGATTCATTATTTAGCAGCGAGGTGCGAGAAACAGCGGCTCTTCCTCGCCTCGTCAACTGGGGGAAGAGGAGGTTTGAGACGAGTTCGCAAGATTAGGAAATACTTCCCCAATGCGCTCAGGAGTCGAAAATTCTTGAACATTCAAACGGCCAGTGCCGTTGTGCATGGTGGGATACTATAGTACATAGTCTCCGGTAAAGTGAGGGAGTTGGCTCAGAGGTTGTTCTTTTTCACCCCTCCCTTACATACGATGGAACTTTTCTGAGAGAGAGGAAAGAACAAGGGACATCGCAAATTTGGATAGGAGGAATTATTATTAAGGCGTCAGACTGATACAGAAAACGGGGGACCTGACCTGCATTCGACAGGATTACAAAAAAGCTATGATATTGATCTGAGCAAAAAAATTATGTAAATAGGTCAACAAAAAAAATTACATTTAAATTAAGGAACAAAATTAGAATTTTGTCTAAAGGGGTAGTGGAATAACAAGACACACAAAAAAACGATATATTAAATAAGTATTTACAGGGACCATAAGTATATACAGAGTTTTAAAAAGAGAAGAAAAGTAATATATACCTGATTACCTTATGGGTTTACAGGCGACGTATAATTTAGTGGATTAGCCAGCATTGTCAGCTAATGGATTCCGGCTAAGATTATCAGCTATACAATTCTCGGTACCACGTTATACCAAACTTTAAACTGATATCGTTGGAGTATCAAAAGCCATCTCATTATACGTTGGTTTCGGCTCTTAGTATTTCGGAGGTACAACAAAGGGCGATGCTTCGTTTCGACAATAAACTCTTTCCCTTTTATATAATGCTAAATTTGCTATTACTCCATACTATAGCTAAAGCTTCCCGTTCTATTACCGAATAATTACGTTCACGGGGCAGTACCTTTCGGCTCGTGTAAGCCATCAGGTGGCTTTCATCTCTGTCGGAGTTTGGAACAGCACGCATCCAATTCCTTCGTCACTCGCATCCGTCCGGATGCTGAAGGGCTTAGAGGGATTAGGGAGCCTCAACCGAAACCTGGCAGTAGCTTCGGGATTCCATAAGAGGGGATCTGGGGATCTGTTCTAAAGGAGTGCAGTTAAACGCATTGAAATAGACGCTAAGTTAGGGATAAATCTACGGTAAAAGGAGGCCGATCCCATGAATGACCTCAGCTCTATCTTTGTGCGGGGAAGAGGCATCTCGACAATGGATCTGACCTTTTCGTCCTCGGGCCCAACCTGATTTTTCCCAACATTGAAGCCCAGATACTTAATAGTATCGTACGCAAAGTGGCACTTACTAGGTGCAAGGGTCAGTATGTGCTCACGAAGCCTAGTAAGTAGGGCGCGGAGAGCTATTACGCGCTGGTCCCTCTCGTAGAGGTAGCAACATAAAGGTTGTCAAAGTAGTAGGAGACGTGCGGCAAGTCATCCACAATTCTTCGCCTTATCAAGTTATAGTTGCTACATGCAGGAAACTTTGCAGACGTCCAACTCGGAAATAAATTTAGCTCCCTCAATCGTCTATAAGGGGGATAGGTTCTGCATTAAACACCGTGACCGAATTTAATTTTCGAATTTGATGCATATGCGAAAAGTTTGCTCGGGCTTGCGAACCATGACTATCGGGAAGCAGTAATCTGACTTCGAGGGCTCGATGGTATTTAAGGCTAAAAGATTGTCCACTTCTTCGTTAAATGCTTTCCTAAGGTGGATGTGAAGAGGATAGGGGTTCGATCTAACAGGTTCTTGAGTGGTGAGAACGATGACATGCTCGAATTGATTAGAGCAACCGATAGTCTCGGAGATGACATCTTCGAATCGATTTAACAATTGCTGCAGCTGACTCTTTTGAAGAGGCTGGGGAAAACATCCAGCACCGGGGATGATGATTCCGGGGGACCAGGTAAAGATGCGATAGGGTAATTACCATCTTGTTCAATGCATAGTACTTGGACGACATTGATGGGATCAGCGGGATACACCGCTTCCAACGGGGACTCTTCATCGAGGGCCACAATATTGTTGATACACGCACGGCGGTGATATTTCTTCAACATATTGATGTAGAAAACCTTATCTCCTGAGGCGGTTTGAATCACGTAATTCACTGGTCCTTTTACCTCTAAAACGGAAAAGGGGCCCTTCCACTGGCCCAGGAGTTTGTTACTCTCCGTAGGAAGTAGCAACAGCACCTCCTCGCCAGGATAAAACTTCTTTCCTTCGCATTTTTAAATCGAAATAAGTTCCATCCTTCTTCAAATTTATCTCAGCATTTTGGTACGCTATGTCGGCACATAACTCTAGGCGTTTTCGCATGTCTATGAGGTACAAATAGGAGGATAAGAATTCGTTATCCAAACGGGGATTGGTGAAAAGATCCGTTAATATAGCAAGGGGGCTTCGAACATTACGGCCATACAGTAATTTGAAGGGGGCGAATCCTAGGGTCCTATGGGGGATTTCGCGACACACAAACAGTGCCACGGGTAAAAATCTGTGCCATTCTCGGGGCTGATTGATACATAATTTTCTGAGGATTGCTTTCAATGTGCCATTTAGCTTTTCGCAAACTCCGTTTGCAGCTGGGTGGTGTGGAGGTAGTAAACAGAGGACTTGGGGGACGTGAGATCGATAACACACAAGGAGTGTGTTTCAGGTTTGGTTTCGTCGGAACATTTACGATGTAGCAGCTCATCCTTGACAAGGTATAATATGCTTTTTCTACCACGGGAAGCATCCTGCTCGTGAGTCCTGGCTTTCTCCCAAAGGGGGCGCGAGTTAGGCACCCCTTCTGGACGCGGGCAAGATCCTCGTTTCGGAGGGTCTCAATCTCTGGATCGACCGGGTTTTCTAAAGGAACTGGTTCCTGGAAAGCTTTGGCGGCCTTAGCACGGGTTACCACGGGTTGTTTTATCCGGATTACTTTTAACCTGGAGGCTCTGACCAATCAGTGCAGAGCTAAACCTGATTGGGACTGGTACCACTTCAACCCAACCAGTCAAATACTCACATTCGATGTGGTATTTTACAATAGGGAAACGATTTGCTCAGCCGAGGTAATCATGGACTACAGCGAACTTTTGGTGGTTAGGACCGACCGGAGGAAGTAAATTTTAGGATACCCAGTGTCACGTACAAGGGTGGACACACGGCATCCGTTCACGGCTCCATTTTCAAATTTCAAACCACCGGCGGAGCTCTTATTTAAGAGAAAATTTACTTGGTGATCGTAGTTGTTTGTCTCGAGAGAGATGTAGTGGTATATTAAAGAGATGGGAGAGGAGCATGAGTGGCACTAACTTGGTGTATCTGATGGGAGGACACGCTTCTAAATTGGGAATTTAGAGGGCAGTTCGTGCGTACATAACCTTCTATTCCGCACGTAAAAGAGATTATCTGCCTTCTGGGAAATAACGACGCGGGGGAACTGGTAATTATGGGCTTAATGTCTCTTGTTTCCGAAGGAGGGAGGTTCGTAAGTTTTGAGGAGCCTTGAACTTTCAGGGACTTAGGGGTATTTCTTGGAGGGGGCATGGAGTTATTAATCTTAAACTTCGAAGGAGACGGGGGAGGCTTCTTATTAACTTTGGGGTACAAGTTATGGCTACTTACATAAACATCAGCCTCTTCTAGGCATTCCTTTAACGTATAGAAGCGCTTCTCCTTAACGAAGGCAGGGATTTTGTGGGTTAGGGAAGCTAAAAATTGATCTACTAGGACAAAGTCCAGAAGGGACTCGTACTCTTGTGGGAGATTACACGCATCTAACCAAAATTTGAGGTCTTTCTGCAGGGTGTACCCCAAATGGCAAAAAGTCTGACCCGGGCGGTTCTTTTCGTGAAAGAAACGGGCACGATAGAAGTCCGTGGTCATATTTACGGCAGCTAAGAGTTCAGAGTTGAGGGTAGAGTAGTCCACAGTGGACTATGAAGGAATGGAATTGAATTTGTCTCTCAACTGTTAATTTAGCAGGGAGAGCAATTTAGCGACGCCATCTACCTCGATGTTCCAATTGTTGATTTCAAAAATCTTCTCAAAACGCGTAAGATATGATCCAAAATCTTCTCCTACTTTCAATATGGGTAATCTTACTGACGGGGATTGTGGAATTTCGGTCCGGGAGTTAATTGGCATTGACTCCAGTTGATTACGGCTTAATTCCAGTTCATGATGCCTTATTCTCTCAAGCTCTTCCACCTCTCGTTGTTTTTTTCTTCAGTCGCTCTTAGTTCCTTTCTCTCTTCAGCTTCTCTGATTTCTTGTTCCTTCGCTCTTCTCTCTTCTGTCTCATTTCTCCCTTTTTCTCAAATATTAGTTAATAATTCTCGGCCCGACAGGCCCAACGACTCTCCTTGACTCTTGAAACGGTCAAACGAAGAAGACATTTTGTTGGCTTACTTGGAGAAACGTACGACGCGAACGGGGGTATTGACATAACGAAATTTTTTCTGCAATATGCGTGAAGCCTAACCTTTCCCCCAAATAAATATTATCCCACTAAAAAAACACTAATACTCTTCTTACATGGTTAGGACAGGTTAATTTTTCTAATCCAGGTGGGGATTAGCTCAAATATTCCGGTAAATGGAATAAACAAACGCAAAGAACGGGTCCCTACTAATAATCTATATTTTAAATAGTTACTAGACTAATGTTCCACTGAGCTAGAACTAACTTCAACGTACTTCGGCCAAAAGAGAAAAATAAGGAAACTTCAATAATGAGAAGGAAATACTAAAACTCAAAGGGGATAAAAATCGACTAAACTGATTTACTATGTAATAGACCTCACACACTTGAAACCAGTTTTTATAATATTGAAGTAATATATATATATATATATATATATATATATATATATATATATATATATATATATATATATATATATATATACTATATGTCGTGGAACACCATTCTATACTATAGATTACTCATATTTTATGTGGGGGGTGACTTAATCACCTACTGCAACGCGAACCGTTGAAGGACTGTTCGCAGGGATTAACGACTGACTAGGAGGTCAAACTTGGTGCTGTGTTTCAAATCCTTAACAAATCAGGCAAAGTGCATAACTGGTTGGCGAGATTTACTTGAATAGGCCGAGAGTATCGATCAGGTTAGTTAAAGATAAAACAAAAAAAATATAATTTTATTTACAAATATGAAATTAAGAATAAAAATAGGCAGAAGGGAATTATTTCAAATGAAATAGTTTCTTGATAATTATTATGAGGAAGGATTCTCAAATAGAATTAATTGATTAAGGTTACTAGGCTCAGATCAAAAGAGGGAACTTGATAATACTAATAATGGAGGGAGTTTCAGTCTTACGGTTCGGTGACTTCGAGAAAGGTCCTTTTTGCGATGAGGCGAGAGGATAACGATCCGATGAGGCAACTGTGCACGATCCGAACCAACCTCCCGATGAAGGTAGCTAATCTTCAAAGATGATGTTCGACGGCAAATGTGGGATTACTCGTAATTCCACTGAAAAAGGAAACTTCTTTTCCTCAAAGGTAATCGATGGGGATTTTCTTCGGTTCGTTTAACTGAAGGGAGACTGTTGCGCAAATTCGAAGGATTGCCGTTCACAGAAGCTACCAATTCACTGGAGTAGAATCACGGCGGAGAAAGTCTTGCTGTCTGACGAACGCTAACGGAACTTACTTAGATTTGAGACGATAAGTATGGTGGCCTTGAGGTTCGGGCTGAACTCCTCGAACTACAGAATAACCCGAGAATTTGTATCCCCGATTCTGAGGGGGAAGGGGGAGTTTGGAGGAAGGAGTCACAACCTCCAGACACCCCTTAATCCGGAGGCAGAGTCGATTCATTATTTAGCAGTGAAGTGCGAGAAACAGCGGCTCTTCCTCGCCTCGTCAACCGGGAGGGAGGAGGCTTGGGACGAGTTCGCAGGATTGGGAAATATTTTCTCAATGTTCGAACAGCCAGGAACGTTGTCCATGGTGGGATACCATAGCATGTGGTCTCCGATAAAGTGTGTGTGTGTGTGTGTAGGTGGATGGGGTAGGGGGTCAGAGGTTGTTCTTTTACACCTATCAATGGTAATAAGGCTGCCTCATCCATGATGTCAGAGTCCTTTAGTGTAGAGATTATGGCTTGGAGGAAGCAAACGCAAAGTTCTACTCAGCCCTTTCTATTGTTTTTCGCAGACCTACATTCGAATCTCGCGAGTTTCATTTTCAATACGTTAGTAAGCTAAATGCGGGTTATTTTAACATAGCAAGATTGATAGGATGCTTCCAAGGGTAATAAGGCACACTGGAAAATAAAAAAAGAGTTCACTTCCTTAGGATGCTCTGATGACATTCGGGTTATTTGCCATTTCGGATAAGGACCACAGCTAGGCGAATCAGGTCGTCTTTGGAGCCCCTTCAGAAGGAGGACGGAAAAGGAAGAAAACATGGCCCTCGTTATCTAAAAAGAACAGAAAGATTAAGTGAGAAAGCGAGTAGCCGAATTAATAAGTGGCGGTTAATAGAGAGCCTGTCTGGCATATTTGAACTCGGTGGCTTTAATTGATTTATAGTCATTAGCGCGACACAAGTAACAAAGGAAAGATGTTCGGCCAGTAAAAGTGCAAGAGTGGTTGGGGCAGAACATGAACTTCTGGTCGTAAAAATTTTGTCTGCCGCAGTTGCCTCACCTCAATCCCATCGACTACAGCGTAAGAATTCATCTCAGGAGTGGGGACTGCAAGGTCCACCACATCACCGTTGATGAGCTGAAGTCCTCCGTCAACCCCATGTTGGCCAGCATGAGGAAGGAATTCGTTCGCAACGTGTGCGTAACCTCAGTCTCGCCTGCAACGCGTGCTCGTCGTCGAAGGCGGCCACATTCATTAATATTACAATTTAAACACATATTCATGTGTTAAACAATAAAAACCTGTCTAACTGCATCAAAACTCTCAATGTGCAATTTGTTGAAAGCGTCGTAATGAATGTAACAGGACTTTTGCTATACCCGGTATATATATATATATATATATATATATATATATATATATATATATATATATATATATATATATGAAATAAAAAACTCACAAAGTATCACGTGAGGGTAGCAAATGAATGCAATGTTCCGTAGGAAAAAATGAAATGGTGTTTTCAAGTACTTTCGAACTTTATTAAGTTCCTTATCAAGGATAGCTACAAGAAATAATATATATATATATATATATATATATATATATATATATATATATATATATATATATACATCACATTATTCCAGGGAATGTTTTAGTCCAACGTTTCTCCGTACACTAGCTTCTTCATTTCCCGGAAGACGCTGGTCGTTTCTATCCTTTTCAGATATCTTTTCCCAATAACGGTAAACTATATATATATATATATGCCTCATGAATAAACTCCTTAGGTTTTTTTTTTAAAAAGCTGTTAAATTTTATCATCGATTGTGTCCTCATCAAAATCTTTCAATGCCATTTTGATTGTGAAAGATAATAAAAAGTGAATTATACGCTGCACAACCGCGAAAAGTATATGGTCTACTTATCCAAAAGAATACTGCACTGGTCAGCCGCTTCTACTTGTGTTTCTGTTAGAATGAACGCGCAAACATCGCCAGCGTATTGTGAAATACACTAAAGAGTCTTAGGTTGGAAGCTACAATAACATTCGCCATACTTTTCTCATATTTTTCCTAACAAAATCAAAGTCTCTCAATACCTCTCGAATAAAAATATACTTTGGCATTGAACACGGAAGACTACTGAAATCTCCTTCAGCGGGGATTTCCTTCAAGCCTAAAGAAAGTTATACATGAGGAATACATAGTCTTTTCTTTTGTTGTGAACATATATCTGAAGCGGATAGAAATAATGTATATCAGGTAACTAATAAAGTTAGTCAAATTTTCGTTTATCTTTTTTCGTTTTAAAAAACGCACGAACCGTTTTACTATTTTAGCAAATTTAAGTGACATCGAGTGCTGTTAGTAGTTGCATCGAATGCAGTTTAGGCTCCACTCTTCGGCGTCTGCCAAATGATATATGATACTCGCGGCTCGAATCTCACGTTAATCAGTAGGTTTCCTCTAAGAAATAAAGCGATCTTAGTGACACAAGAAGGATCTTGTTGGCAGATGCTTGGCCAAGTGATTTCTCTCGTGAAGGAACTTACTAAAGAACTCTGCATTGTCTAATTCCTTTCGTTCATCTTTTTCCTAATTTCCGGGCAAGCATATCCCCTTTTGCCTCAGACAAAACATAAGCCTCTAATTTCCAAAGGTATATTGTCCGGCGCTAGTCATAAACCCATATAACTACATGCCCTGGATCTTCACAACATCTCCCATCAAGAAATAAGGGGGCTACCACTTAAGGCAACTTGTTCCTCCATTCTTCCCAAATAAAGCCATGAATAGTGTAAGAGAATCGTCACTCCCCCGTTCTCTCGCAGTGGAGTCACAAGGCGATTACCGCAAAGAAATCCGGCCCCCGGCACCGTCGGCTCAAGCGCTTAACCACAGCGCCTCGCCTTTCGTCGCTATGAAAGACCTAAAGGTTAAAATGAAAGATCTTCCTTACGAGAGTGAGATTCAATGTCACCTCAAGTAAGAAATTGGAGACGTGTTTCTCCCAAGCTTGAAGGCTAACGAGGAGCCGATGTAAGAATTAGGGAGAAAAACCGTTTGGCATAACAACCCTCCTGGGCCCGTCCTCAAGCCCCCCCCCCCCCTCTCTTACCACTCCCCTAGTGGATGGCGAGGTATAAATAAGGAACACTGAGGAAAATCGTGGTAGAATACGTCAGTCTCCAGGTGAGGAAGTCCCCGGATTAAGACCGGGCTACCTAGACTGGATAGGTAGAATACGTCAGTCTCCAGGTGACGAAGTCCCCGGATTAAGACCGGGCTATCTAGACTGGATTGGTAGAATACGTCAGTATCCAGGTGACGAAGTCCCCGGATTAAGATCGGGCTACCGAGACTGGACAGGTAGATCACTTGGCTCGCCAGACCAAGAAGTACCCTACAAGAGAGGCAGGGCTACCTTCCTTAAGGGGCTAAGAAGGAGCTCATCTTCAAGCTGGTCCCTGGTTATCAAACCAAATGTTAAGTTACCTTTGTTAAGTTGAACTTACTCTCGTCAGAGAGACTCCTCATATTCTGGTGCATCTTAAACACCAGGGGGATTCCTCATCCTTGAGGAATTAAGGAAAGAAGAAGGAAAAGGCTCCCCCTCAAGCCCGTTACTCGGTGGCCACACCGAACTCATAAGTTAACTTGGTTGAGGAACCAAGTTCAACTTATTCTCGTCAGAAAAACCCCCTTCCGTTATACTCGCCCTTGAGGAAGACTGGAACTAAGAAGAAGCTCATCCTCGAGCTAGTTCCTGGTTACCAAACTGACCTTTAAGTTAACTTATTTAAGTTTAATTTATTCCCGTCAGAGAAACCATCCCTCATCGATCGTCGCCCTTGAAGAAGACCCTTCCTGAGTACAGAGTTCAGTCCTCACCCATGATAAATTAAGTAACGGGGTGAGAAAAGCTCCCCCTAGAGCTCGTTACTCGGTGTTCACACCACACTCCAGTTTAATTTGGTTTAAGAACCAAGTTCGACTCACTCTCGCCAGAGAGACCCCGACTACCTTGGTGCCGCATAAAGCACCGTAATTGTTTTCGTCCTTGAAGACCCTCCGCCCCCCCCAAAAAATACCGTGTGGACCCCCCAGCTGCTACCCTCACTAAAAGGACCTGGTGATCTTGCCCACCTACATCTGGCCAGTCGGCACGCGTCGTGAGACAATAACATTCCTGAGGGATTTAAACTCCAGTTGAGTCCGTAAGCCTAAATCTTATATATTGAAGTGTGTAGCGGAATCAACCAATTTTAGAGAGTCAAACTAATTTAATTAATTCTTGTGTATTATAATATTCGGAGTATTGCTGTGGTTAATGGTTAATTTTTGTGTATTAAATTGTTAAAGTTAAAATATAAGTTTATTTTGTGAATTATTGTGCGTTTCTCTATATCCTTTCGTGTTTGAGACGGCTCTCTTCTTTAAGATAACAATATTAGCACTCTTAGAACAAAAAGGGGGACATTCTACGACATTAATAAAAGTTGTGTCAGGTGTGGGGTTTTATATTAGAAAGAACCCAGCAGTGTCTAATTAAGGAAGAGCGAACACGTAGAGGAATATCAGGAATAAGAGAATAATTGACGAGAGGAAAATTGGTAGATTTATGGGTCGTAACAATCTGAAGGTAATTGGTAGGCCAAGCGGTAAATTTGTTGTCGGAGTGGTATTTAAATAAGCATAGTAGTGGGATTAAGGTTAAGTTTGCTGAGCGCTACCTGGTGAGTGTTGGCATACGTATCTCAGAATACAGAAAAAAAAATCGACGGACAAGCACAAAATGGATCCGGTCGAAAGATTTTACCAACAAGCCCAAAGTCTGGGACTTGAAGGCAAAGAGATGCATGACTACGTCATGGCAGAACTGAGAATAGATTGCGAAAGGAAAAAAAATTTTGGATAGAGAAGGAGAACGAGAATTAATAAAGTTTGATAAAGAAACAGAGGATATAAAAAGAGAGGAGAAAAGAGAATGTGAATCAATGGAAATACGAATGAACCGAAAAAGGGAAGGAGACCGAATACAGCGGAAAATAGAAATAGAGGAAAGAAGATTCTCAAACGGAAGTAAAACTAACGAAAGTATACAACAATTGAAAATAGAAGCAAAAAAAATCAGAATAAGGATAGAAAGGGAAGATGAAGAAAGAAGAATAAAAATAAACCTGGAAGATGAAGCAAGAAAAACCCGACGGGAAAACAAAATAGCGAAAGCAGAAAAAGAAGCCGAGGAAAGGAGAATGAAGAGGGAAAAAGGGGCAAAAGAGAGGAGAATACAGATTAAAAAAGAAATAGATGAAACAAGAATACAGAGGAAAAAAGAACTTGCTCAAGCTGAAAGAGAAGAGAGAGAAGAAAAGGAAAGATTGCTCGCACTGAAAGAGCACCTATTGAGAATCTGATAGAGACCGAGGAAGTTTTAGCTCGGCCTGGACTTAAGAAAGGACCATCGAGGGAAACTCAGCCAAATGGGGTTGCGAGGGAAGAAATAGAAAGTAGGGATGAGGTAACAGCAGGAGTACCAAAGGAAGAACCTACGAGGAGAACCCAGCCATATGGGGTTATCAGGGAAGAAGTAGAAGGTATGGTAGATGTACGAGCAGGTGTACCTGAGGAAATACCTACGAAGAGAACCGAGTCAAAAGAGTTGATAAGGAAGGAGGAAAAAGGTGTTATTGCGATATACCCAGATAAAACTAGTCAAATGGTAGAAACGGATGAGTATCCCCTACCCCTAGTAGTCTCATCCCCGAACGGAACGTTTACAGAGTTACCGCTAATACGCCAAGTCGTAATGAGCACCACACCCATTAACGACCGCGCAAGGAAAAGTTTTTTCGATCCCCAAAGATCGAACCCAGACATGATCTTCCCGTGTACCTGGTTAAAGGAGAGAGAGCTATGGGATCCACGCTCCCATCAATTATGCCCCGCTGCAACAGGTTGCTCTAGCCATAAGGTTCAGGTTAAAGTTAGTAAAGTACCATAAGAAGGGTAATTCGAGTAGGTTGAAACACCACTACCATTTAGTGACATACTTGGGTAGACTCCCTAACCCTAACGGCCGATTCAGGCGCGGTAGGATAATGGTCACAGAGTACCATTTTAGTATTAGCTACATCAAAGGAGCCAATAAAGTACTGCCGCTCTATAGGCGCAGATGAAATACCATTAAGGGTTATTTCAGTACCTAATGAGCGGTAAACCATGTTTTCATTTGTTTTTCATGTTAATAGTTATCGGTAGGAATTAAGTTCTCAAACGCTTAGAAATGTAAGGAAGTAGCTTGTTTTGTTGTTTTTGATTTATGCGGGTAATCGACAAATTAGCGTGTTGTTATTTGAAGGTTAAAATGTATTGCGAGTAGGTAAAGATACCTGTGTAACATACCCCTACCCCGCCCAGTAGGCGCGCGAGGTCTAGTTCGACACATTGCCTGTGTACGCGCGCGAGTGTGCGCTCATGTGTAAAGAAACTTAATGTAAGAGAGGGCTCAAAGATATACAACTTTGCTAAACTCGACTAGGTTGAGTTAGTTGTTTTGAGTTCCCGGGAGTCCCCCCCATTAAGTTCTTTCGAAGGGAAGTGTGTAAGAAAATCGTCACTCCCCCGTTCTCTCGCAGTGGAGTCACGAGGCGATTACCGCAAAGACATCCGGCCCCCGGCACCGTCAGGTCAAGCGATTAACCACAGCGCCTCACCTCTCGTCGCTATGAAAGACCTAAAGGTTAAAATGAAAGATCTCCCTTACGAGAGTGAGATTCAATGTCACCTCAAGTAAGAAATTGGAGACGTGTTTCTCCCAAGCTCGAAGGCTAACGAGGAGCCGATGTTAGACTTGGTGAGAAAAACCTTTTGGCATAAAACCCCTCCTGGGCCCGTCCTCAAGCGCCCACCCCCACTCTTACCACTCCCCCAGTGGGGTGACGAGGTATAAATAAGGAACGCTGAGGAAAATCGTGGTAGAATACGTCAGTTTGCAGGTGACGAAGTCCCCGGATTAAGACCGGGCTACCGAGACTGGACAAGTAGATTACTTAGCTCGCTAGACCAAGAAGTACCCTGCAAGAAAGGCAGGAAACCTTCCTTAAGGGGCTAAGAAGCAGCTCATCTTCGAGCTAGTACCTGGTTATCAAACCAAACGTTAAGTTAACTTTGTTAAGTTCAACTTACCCTCGTCAGAGAGACTCCTTATATTCTGGTGCGTCTTAAACACCAGGGGTATTCCTCGTCCTTGAGGAATTGGGGAAAGAAGAAGGAAAAGGCTCCCCTTCGAGCCCTTTACTCGGTGGCCACACCGAACTCATAAGTTAACTTGGTTGAGGAACCAAGTTCAACTTATTCTCGTCAGAGAAACCCCTTTCCGTTATACTCGTCAATGAGGAAGACTGGAACTAAGAAGAAGCTCATCCTCGAGCTAGTTGCTGGTTACCAAACCGACCTTTAAGTTAACTTATTCAAGGTTAACTTATTCTCGTCAGAGAGACCCTTGCTCCTCGATCCTCGCCCTTGAAGAAGGCCCTCCCCGAGTACAGAGTACAGTCCTCGCCCATGAGGAATTAAGTAACGAAGGAGAAAAGCTCCCCCTCGAGCTCATTTCTTGGTTGTCACATCGAACTCCAAGTTAACTTGGTTTAAAAACAAAGTTCGACTTACTCTCGCCAGAGAAACTCTGCCTACCTAGGTGCCGCCTAAAGCACCGTGATTGTTCTCGTCATTGAAGACCCCACCCCATTGAATACCGTGTGGATCCCCATCTGATACCCTCTCAAAAATACCTCGTGATTTCGACCACCTCCATCTGGCCGGTCGGCACGCGTCGTGGAGGCAATAACATTCCTGAGGTATTTAAACTCCAGTAGAGTCATTAAGCCTAAATCTTATATATTGAAGTGCATAGCGAATTTAACCAATTTTAGAGGGGCAAGCTAATTAAAGTAATTATTGTGTATTTTAATATTCGGAATATTTCGGTGGTTAAGGGTTAATTTTTATGTAGTAAATTGTTAAAGTTAAAATATAAGTTTATTTTGGGAATTCTTGTGCCTTTCTCTATATCCTTACGTGTTTCCAACGGCTCTTCTTTAAAATAACAATATTAGCACTCATAGCACTCTTAGAACAAAGCCTACTTCATCAAAGAAGTATATCACTACCACCAACAAGAATACCACGACAAAAGCGGTCTGTGTGAGGAGAGATTTAAAAGTGGCATTCTCCTACCTAAAAGTGGTGTCTGGTGTGGAATGAACAAAAAGAGCTATTCTACGACAGTAATCAATGCGGGAGGCAATGAAGGCGTGGGCAGCAGTCTCAAGACTTTGGCGATCGAAGTGAGGGCAAATGCGGGAGAAATTACGGAGGAAACAAAGGGAAGATTTACTGATATTGTGGATGTGGGGCTTGAAAGAGAGATGCTCATCAAGTACAACGCCCAGATTTCTAACAGAGTCAGAGAAAGCGACAGAGTTTCCACCCAGAGGAAGAGGGGGAAAGAGAGATTTAACTTTGTATACTAGAGAGGGGGTACCAACCAGAAGAACTTAAGTTTTGGAGTGGTTAAGTTTGAGGAAGTTAGCCGATAGCCAGTCTGAGATAGAAGAATAGGCAGATAGGAGGTCACAGATTGAGTGAGTAATGGTTAAGAGGGAAGAGGAAATAAAGATTTGAGGGTCATCGGCATAGAGGTGGAAGGATAGACCTAGATTAAGTAGGAGGGAGCTAAGAGGGAATAAGTAGATATGAAAGAGAGGAGGGCCGAGGCCAGAGCCTTGGGTGATACTAAAGCGAATGAGAGTGGTATCAGAGGAGACATCGTTAATCACTACAAATTGACTGCGAGACGAAAGGTAAGGGCAGAACCAGTCGAGGGCAGCACCAGAAATGCCAAGGAAAGAGTGGAGGCGATCAAGCAAGACGGAATGGTCAATAGTATCAAAGGCAGATGAGAGGTCAAGTAGAATGAAGATGGAGGCACAACCCCGGTTAGCAGCTCTACATAATCAATCAGTAACATTGAGTAGAGTGGTTTCGGTAGAGTACCCAGCTTTAAAACCTGATTGGTAAGTCTCATTTATATTACAGGCAACGATGTGGGAATTAATGCGCGAAACAACTACTCTCTCAACGACCTTAGAGAGGAAGGGAAGTTGAGAGATCGGGCGATAGCTAGCTTGGTCGGAAGGCTTAAGCTTCGGCTTTTTAAGGATCGGACGGATTTGGGCACATTTGAAGGAAAAAGGGAAAACACCAGTAGCAAGGTATGCATTTAACAGGTGGAGGAGCATTGGGAGTATGACAGGCAATATTTTTGATTGATAGCTTGGGGGGAAACGAGTCACGAGGGCAGCCAGATTTTTTAGACGTGAGAGTAAGGCAGACAACTTAGAAGCGGTCATGGCAGGAAATATGTTGAGTGGCCGGGGGGAGGGGGGAATCAGGGAGAATGTGAAAGGCCTGGTCAGGCAGTCGTGCAAGGGAGGCACGAAGGTTGATGACTTTATCAGCGAAGAATTTAAAGAGGATGGTGAGGCTGATAGGGGTGGGCTTCATGAGCAGATTTCAGTTTACCCAAGTAGAGAGATGTCGGAAGACGGTAAGTGAGCGAAAGAGCAGTTGTATCTTGCCCACGGGAGCAAGCTTTACGAAGAGCTCTTTTATAGGCACGTAAAGACCGTCTCGAGCGTAGGAGTTCGGCGCGGTGACGGCGAGAGGACGAAGGAGTACTAATGGGGGAGTGGGCATTAAGGCAAGTTAGGAGGGATTGCTCCAAGGATGCTCGGTAGGTTTTCACTATCACTAAATCAAAGTTCCGCGCCATAGCTTTGGTTAATCAATTCTTTTCCAACAATTTAGGAAAGATATTCAATGTTTCCACATAAGATTGATCTAAAAATCCGTGACCAACGCCATATGGAACTCAGAATACCGAATTTTCCAAAAGATTATACCATGGCACTTAAAAAGGAAACGATTTTCACACCCGCTTACCTTTTTCCTATTCACTTTTCACCAGCCATAATGTTTCACTTTTTCTTCACAGTGAAAATAATAACATAACAAAAGTTACTTCTATAGCTTTGCAAATAAAGATTGTTTAAAAAAAAATAAACAAAGGAATCGCCAATAAGATGTAAACTATATTATTTCTTCCCTAATCACTGACATGCCCCAATATGACAATACGGCAGCACTCTAGGTATTCAGAAGCTCACAGTAAACTCACCCGAAATCTCCTTTGATTACAGACGGTTATGAATCCCAGAATGTCTCGACCGGCTTACTTTCTTTCTTTATTATGGCTGCAGTTGGCTGTACCAGAGGGAGGAAAAGAGGGAAGCGGAGGGTATGAAAACAAGCTACAAAATATAATTTACTAATATAATTATGCAAAAACTTTACAGAGAAAGTCTTATATACATAATATTTAAATGATGAATGTATTTTTAAAAGGAGGAAATGAAACCATGATTATCGCTCTCATCACTTTTGTTGGGGTGCGAAAAATGTATCAGAGAAAAATTCCTTCGAACTCGATAATATAAATGGCCGATAAAATTACCAACCAAAAACGGACTAAAGCCAGTCGTGAGGCTAGAGTATTGGCGTTTAAATCAAGAGGTACCGCGTTCGAAACTCAAAAGTCCAAAGACTTTTATGAAGATCTGTCAAGAAAGAAAACGGAAGAAAACGGCTTAAAGGACTAACTAATCTAGAAGCACCAAGAAATCATCAACTCAAGAATAATTGGAAGAAGATCGTCCAAGAAGGAAAACGGAAGAAAACGCTTAAAGGACAAAGAAACACAAGAAATCAGCCCCTGAAGATAACTGGAAGAAAATGAAGATGCATCAAGAAAGAAAGCAAAGATTAATGACCAACCCAGCCAAGACGAATACGGAAGTGAAGAAAATGTTTGAAGGGCCAACTTAAGGAAATTCAGAAAAAGAAAATTTCGAGGAAACCAAGTAAAAAAGCAAGAATAATATTAATAGAATAAATAAATGGGGATAAGAAGGATATGCCCGCCCCCTACTTTAAGAATTTAACGTTTTACATATTATGAGCCAGCATGCCCCCAAAGTAACCTGGGTTCGGTAAATTCCTTAAAGCTCGGTTCAGAAAATAACTCTAAGAAGACTCGTGAAGACTGGTGAGATAGAGGATCCCGGTGGCTGATCCTAGTCCAAATGATTTATCCCCTTCCTTGAAGACCCTAACTAAAAAATCTTTGCATTATCCTACACCGTTCTTGTTCCCCCTTCTCATTACTGCTGCAGTCCATTTGCACGTCAAATGATAGACCCCTCTCGAGGTTGTTACAACATTTTCAACTGTGTCTAAACGCTCGACAACATGTCTAACTCCTTTTGTTCTGCCTTTTTCCGATGCCTGGGGAAGTGTATCCCCTGCTGGCTCTTACAAACCCTAAGTCTACCCTTTCCAAATGTTTATTGCCCGCCGCTGGACATAAATACATATGACATGCCCTGAATTCTACACAACAATATATATATATATATATATATATATATATATATATATATATATATATATATATATATTTATTAGGGTTGTTCAAGTTCATATTGTGAAAATATAAAAGTTGTGGGAGACTTCAGGCCACATGTTGTTCTTGTTCCACTTGAGGTCGTATAAGTGCACATAAAATTTTAACTCGATCGGATAAGATATAAAGGTTCCCCAGAGCCAACATTCTCCTCTTCCTTCATGCGGCCGCCACCTGGTCCATTATTGAGGTGACTTTGTCTGTCATTCAAGTGGATTGGCCTTTGAAAGTGTTTGTTTGATGTCTAGACGTCACTAACTTCTTCATTATTTTGGTGGTAAATTAGGAAGAACATTACTTGTTATTTGGGGAACTGAAAGTTATCATTTTAAGTCGCGATCACTAACAGGACAGAGAACTTGATTATTCCCATTTTCCTTTCACAGGTGCGATAAATTCTACTCGCAAATAGTGGTGGTTTTTTCGGACACTCGGAGAAGACACATCACCGGGATCCGTCTCCCATCAAATGGGAAAGTGCTCTGAAAATTTTACTTAAACCATGGTCTGGAAAAGAAAACAAAGCAGAAGTTGCGAAGAAGGAACGTGGAGGGAGTCCTGGAGATTTGGGAGAAAGCAGGTCTCCCTACCTCCACAATGCGTTACAGCAAGATGAAGCTGCTCAAGTTAGTGGAGTCCTACGGGTCTTCAGAAGCACAAGAAAAGTGCTTCGGAAACGGCAAGGATGAATGAGGAGATCTTTCAAGGGAACCTTGATGACTTGTTCGATGTGGCGCACAGAGATGCCCTTGAAAAGACCACAAAAGAGGAGGACAGGGCCTTCTTCATCAGCCATAGAGAGGATCAATCGACTTCTTCCATGACTGGACTGGACACTGTGTTGGCAAGGCTCCAAGAGAAAAAGCGGAAACAGGCTGCGGAGATAGAGAAAAAAATCGGCTTAAGTGTTGTACCTTCAAGTCAAGTGGCCTCATCATGTTCGTCTTCTCACGGGGAGACGGATGGAAGTGATGCCGAGTTCAAGTGCCTAAAGCATCCGAAGACAAGAGCTGGAAAGAAGTCTGCCATGATCCTGTCAAAGGAAGTGACCACCCAACTGGACCGTTTCAAGGTATCAGACCAGGCTGTGATGACAGTGGTAGGAGCCGTGGCCAAGGAAACCGGTCAGAACATCGACAACACCACGCTTTCTATGAGATCCATCTCTTGCCATAAGAGAAAGAAAAGTCTGGACGGAAGGGCTTTCATTCCCAATAAGCCTCTTTCAGGCATCTTCAGTTCCCTGTCGAGAAAGGCGCTGGACCTTCTGCTCCGAGGACAAGGAGAGAAACAGGCCACACTCTTGGCTAAGAGCCCAGCCATTCGGTAGGAGGACCCTCTCTTCTGCAAGATGAAGAGGGCGTTTGACCGGGTAAAGGTGGTCAACGACGTTGCCGAACGGAACGGTTTTTTTTGTCTTGTTTCAGTTCTCAGCGATGTTATTCTATTTGTAATTCTCTGCGTGTGAATGAAAATATGTAGGAACTTCCTTTTTCATATTCGCTAACTTTTTGTTTCCTTTTTTGTTTGTTTTTAAAAAACTGTTGCTTCGTGGGGGACCCCCAAGCAATGTCCGATTACAATAAAATTTGGCACGAATCTTTTACTTTTTTAGTGGAACAGAAAAAAAACATGTGGCCCCAAAGTGTTTGCAACATGTGACATTTTGAACAGGTCTAATATATATATATATATATATATATATATATATATATATATATATATATATATATATATATATATATATATATATATATCTATATATCACTATCATCATCATCACTAACTCTATAATTTAAAAAGATGATTTTTTTGAGTATTTGAATAATAATTTCATCTTAGTCTGGTTATGACTTATGTTTTTTTATCAAAGTTATTTCTAATAAATCTTTCATAACATCAAAAAACAAAATGATGAAGTTCAGAAAATTTATTTTTATTTATCTTCTATAACTCTATATTTAA
This sequence comes from Ceratothoa steindachneri, assembly GCA_963969495.1. Lineage (NCBI taxonomy): Eukaryota > Metazoa > Arthropoda > Malacostraca > Isopoda > Cymothoidae > Ceratothoa > Ceratothoa steindachneri. The sequence goes on along the minus strand of OZ018322.1, from coordinate 120,412,998 downwards.
GCAACGTGATTTTTTGAAAGGGGGGAAATAGCTTAGAGTTCTTTTTTAAAATTATTATTATAATTGGATGCTTTTTTTTAGATTTTAAATTCTAATCTTAGTAGTGAAGCGCAAGCTCCCCCCGTAGGGGAAAATGGCGAAGCCATTGCCTGATACATATATATATTTATATATATATATATATATATATATATATATATATATATATATATATATATATATATATATATATATAACTTCAAAGGAATTGCGATGGATAGTAATAGTGTATATTATTATAGTATACTGTAACATTAATATAATACTTTTGAAGTAAAGATCAACGATGACATGTGCTAGAAAGAAACTGGTGAAGAAAGAGCAAGAGAAAATGAGTGGAACATATATATATAGTCACAAATCTTTATGCAGAAATAGTGACGGGGGCTGGAGACTGTCCATATTTGGGTCACCCTCACGGCAGCTGTCATACGCTCTTGATGACCGTGGTTCGGATTCCACGCTAATCAATAGGTTCCCACCGAGAAATAAAATGTACTTAGTGCAGTGTACCATATATCGTTTGTATATTATAAATTATAATCATTTGCTTATGCATACATATATGCACATATCTCTAGAGTTATAATAAGTTCATATATGAGTTAGAATACTTAGTGTGTAATTATTCTTTGAAGGTAAACGCCCAATTATGCTCTAAAATTGCAGCCTATATAAACTTAGTTCTCTTCCTCTTCTATTTCATCTAGTTGGCTTCGCTCTTCATTTAAAGTTATAATTTCAAAAAAGTGAATAAGATATTATTTTCCTTTAAAACTTAATTAAAATTTCATCTAATTAATATTTCTTAGAATACGATCGGATTGGGAAACATTAAAAGTTTCTACTGCTGCGACGTCTCCTAAAATGCCTTTTCTTGCTTAGTTGAATCCAGACAAATTAGGAGTCATTGCCAAATGGAAGCCCGTCTTCAAGTAACAAAGTTAACCTACATCTGTCTACTTAGATAGAGATGGGAGTCGGGTTAATTTTGTTATAGCGGTTGCCATTCTAGTAAGCAGTCGTTCGGTGTCATTTTAAATTCGCCGCAGGGGGCTTTTCTGTGTAGTCTGTGACGCTTGGTATCTGGAAGAGCTGTACGTACCCCCAGCCCGAGTTCAAAATAGGGAAACCCTGAAATTTGCCCTATGATGCGGCCTGGGAAACTTGTAGATGTGCTTTCCCCCTCACCTCCACTCAGTATTATTAGCTTATTATTATTATTAGTTATTATTATTATCATTATTATTATTATCATTCTTCTTATTATTTATTATTATCATTACACATATGCACTCAACCTTTTTTCCCCTCAATTTGTAACAGGAGGAGTGTTTCCATCAGTATAGAGTTCGGTCTGGTAGCTATGGTGCCTTGGTGGACTGCATACCATTCTGGGATCACTTAGCACAAGGGTATGATAATAATAGGTGATCACCCACACTACTCGCTAGTGGACTCTACTATATCTAGTTCTCTTTATTACATACCATCCTACCCATTTCCACGCTTGCTCTTCTATCCACCAAGTTTCTGGTTGCACGACGCACTTTCGTCCTCTTATGGGTCTGTAGAGTGGCAGTGTAAACTGCAACATCACTGCCTGATGCAAGGGTCGCAAGCCCACTGGCTAGGGCAAGTATTAAGTACTAAGTATGCTGAGCCGTCGATTCTACTCACCTTCTTCAAGTACAGTGTACACATATGTCGTGGTATCGTAAGTATATACCTTACCAGCTGTGAAGGCAATTACACTTACGTGGCAGGCGGCTGAAAGATGACCGGCTGTGCGGAGCTAATGAAGTCGGAAAGTGAGTCTTCCCTGAGTTCGGGGGAGTTTAAAGCGATTAAATCTAGGTGAGTGCGTAATTGTTGGCCGGGGAGTTCTTTAAATGCCAGGTTTCATTCAATGTTATTGAAAGATTAAAACCCCAAATAAAGATTTAATTACAACAAAAACAAGATAAATATGGAAATATACACATAGGGATAAATTGAGAAATAATGTTGGGCTGAAAGAAAATAATAACTCAATAAATAAAGAGACAATCAGGGTACAAATGCTTGACTCGGTCAGAAAGGAAAATAATGACAAAAGGGAAAAATCTTCGGGACAGAGCATAAAATGGAAAATGCCTTTACCTTGTAGATTTGACTCTTAGTGTGTGTGTGTGGAATTGGGGGGGGGGGGGGGTAACCAAAGCTTGGATTCTTAGTGGTAAGATAATCTTGCAGTACAGGCGAAGTAATCTCAACGGCGGGATTGGATTACCTCGGGCACGAGTGAGGTAATCTTGAATACTTGGCTAATTATTCGTGAAAGGTGAGGTGAGATATACTTGAACTCAGGCGAGATGCTCTTGAATGTGGGAATAAGTAATCTCGAACGAGGGGGCGTAGTAATCTTGAAAACAGGATAAGATGAGTGAGTCGCACAACTCTCCGAAGAAATGCCACTTCGCGAATTTACCTTTTAACTGTGGCCCAAATTCACAGCAATTAGTCTAGCCGACGAAACCTTCTAACTCAGAGGTTCGACTCGAGACGAGGGTTGAAGGTGTCTCAGCGGGGGATCATCAGGCTTAAGCAAACACAGCGGTGGACTGTCGCATTAGCTGTTCCCACGCAAGAATTTCTTTGCTTCCTCGCTTTTAGAAATCCTGCTAAGGCCACATGGTCTCTGCTCTTAGGAAGGGGGGGGGCAGAGGGGGGGGGGGGGGGCAGAGGGGGGGGCAGAGGGGGGGGCAGAGGGGGGGGTCAAAGGTGGTCTTCGAGTTCGTCCTCTCACATACTTCCTTCCGAAAGATGACCTTTTCTTAGAGTGAAGGGGAGAGAAAAGGGCATCCTCCCAAATTGGAAAGGGGTCGTGCTCGGACGGTACCAACGGATGGAGATATGGAATTCCTAACCTGCTTCAAACAAGTGCACATAGTATCACTATCTGACTGAACCAAGTTGGGTAGCCGCTACAAAAGGGGATTTTAATTTAAGCCGTCACTGAGGTAAACCAATTAATGACTAAGGGATTTATTTTTATCCTGGTCGTCGGTTCTTCATCCGGTGCTAATGTATGTGAAAAATAAACGAACTGATACAGAAGTCAAAGAGCCGATAAAAACAACTAAAAGAAATAATATTACATACACAAAAGGAAACACAAAAAAATCACAAAAAACTATCAGACATGCAAAGGGTAGTGGAACGGAGTAAAAAAGGACAAATGTATAATATACATACACAGGGGACTAAAGCATAGAAAAAATCAGCGTCAACCGTTATACATAGAATAAGTACATATACTATCCGATTCGAGTTTTATAATAGGAATACGCAGACTCGACAAAAAAATTTATTTACAAGTTGGAACAATGGAGGGCTAATAATTCTTACTTTAACAGGAAGTATCCTCCACGGGGTTCCTACTGTCGGCTATGCAATTCTTAGTCCTTTTTATATACAAAACTTGAAATTGGTATTCTTGGAGGATTAAGCTCCATCTCATTAGACGTCCATTTTTTAATACTCTAAACAATCTCAAGAAATTTACGCTCTATAACCGCAGAGTTCCTTTCTCGCGTCCTGAGCTTCCGGCTGGTGTAAGCAACAGGGTGGTTTAGGGGTTTTCCCTATCCTCTTCATATTGGAGGAGCACACATCCGATGCTGTCGATGCTGGCGTGAGTTCGAATGTCAAAAGGCTTGTTTAGATTTAGGAGCCTTAATATGGGGGCTGACGCAAGCTTGTCTTTTTAATATTGAAAATAGGTGGTAGATTTGGAGTTCCAGGTAAGGGGATCTGGTGACTATTTTTGCAGCAGGGGGCAAAGAAAGACCGCTAGGGAGGAAAATTTCGGAACGAACCGTCTTAAAAATGACGTTGATCTCATGAAGAAGCGTAACTGCTTCTTCTTAAAAAAGAGGGGCATGCTGACAATGGCACCTATCTTCTCTTATTGGGGCGTGTTTTGATTTTCTCCGATGTAGAATCCTAAATATTTGATGTTAGCGTACGCAAAATGACACTTACTGGGGTCTACAGTATATCCATGCTCACGAAGCCTACTAAGAGGAATTGGAGCGAGATAAAGTGTTGATCCAAGGTGCGGGTGGCAACGTAAATGTTGTCAAAGTAGAAAGATACGCTATGCAGCCCATCTAGTATTCGACGCATCATTCGATTATAATTAATGCAAGCAGTAACCAGTCCAAATTGAAGCCGCCGAAACTGCATGGTCCTTTTTCAGTGGGAAATGCAGTATATTTTCGGGCGTTTTCCTTGAGGGGGATCTCATAGTAGGCCTTACATACGTTTATTTCGGAAATAAATTCAGCATCTTCGAATAGATGTAAATCTATGTATATAAGAGATATTGGTTCTGCGTCGTAAACGGTCACGGCAATAAGCTTCCGAAAATTCACGCCCATACGGAATGACTGGTCTGGTTTTCGGACCATGAAGATGGGTGAAAAATAATCGAAGTTGGAGGGTTCAATAATTCCCAATTTCAAAAGTTTTTTTTACCTCAGCTTTGAGAGCCTGGCCTAAATGGATTAGTAGGGGATAGGGTTTTGAACGAATGGGTTCTTGCGTTGTGAGCGTGATTATGTAATCAAAGTGAGTCGAACAGCCTGGTTTTTATGAAATCACGTCTTGGAATTTGTTTAACAGGTGTAATAATTGCATACTTTAGGAGGGCTCCAATCGGGAGTCAAATCTAGTTCAGGGGCAGAATTTTCTGGGAGCCTGGGTAATTAGTGGAGAGGATAATGATTATCCTGCTGAACACGAACAACTTTCACAACGTTAAGGGAGTCGGAGAGGTAAGAAGCTTCCATAACTCTATCCTCATCAAGGGTGACTATATTATTTATAATCACCCTTCAGCATGTTCACGTGGAACAGCTTATCTCCAGAGGGGGTTTTAATCAGATAATCCACGTGGCCACGAGTCTCGAGGACGGGAAAGGGGCCTTTCCATTAACTAGGGACCTTATTCATATCTGTGGGTAAAAGGAGCAATACTTCATCGCCGGGCCTAAATTGTCTTTCTTTTGATTTGACGTCAAAGAGGTACGATATTTTTCTAGATTTAGATTTGCGTTTTTATAAGCGATGTCCTGACATTTTTCTAGGCAATTGCGGAGATCCAATAAATAAAAATAGGAAGATTTTATTTCTTTATCTAGACGGGGGTTTGCGAACAACTCATTCAGGATAATCATGGGGCCTCGTACTTTCGGCCATAGAGGAGCTCAAATGGGGAAATCCCAAGGTGCGATGAGGAATTTTCAAGCAGGCAAATATAGCAACGGGCAAGTACCGATGCCATTCTCGGGGCTCAGCATGGCAGAGCTTCTTTAGTACAGCTTTCAAAGTCCCGTTTAACTTTTCACAGATCCTGTTCGCGAAGGGGTAAAACGGGGTATTAAAAATGAGTTTAATCGTCAGGAGCTTGCCGACGATGGTGAGAATGTAGGAGTGTCCTTTGCTGCACGTGGGGTGAATCGGGCTGATTAGGTCAACCGACATTCTGAAAAAGGGCTCCGAGATTATTGGGGTCTTCCGGAGTGGGGCTGGTTGTATACGCCATTTTGCTGTCGTCTTCTGCCAAATATCACATGACTTGAAAAATTCGGCAATTTCCTTAGCAGCGCCAGGCCAAAAGAAGTGCCGTTTTGTTATGGCTAAAATGACGAGAAGACAGACCGTCGTGGGCGAGTTTGAGGACTTGGGGGGGTACGTGAGATCGGGAAATTGATAAATAGTGAGTCGCGGGGCTAACCCCATCCGAACAGGCGTGGTAATGTAGTCTTTCCTGAATGATATAAGAGACTCCCTTTGTCCGCGGGCAGAACCTTGTTCGGGACTCCTCGCTTTTCCCCAAATGGGTAGGAGAGTTGCACACCATTTTTGTACGTGCGCAAATGCATTTCTGTGGGGTGCTAGGAATTTTGGGCAATAGAAAGCCTCTAGGGAAATGGGAGACGCAGAATTTTTCTAAGCCTGGGCCCTGGTAATTACGGCCTGAGCCACCGGATTAGGGGTTATTTGGGGACTCTGGTCGACCAGCACGATGCAGAATTTGATTGGGGCCGCGACTACCTCAGCCCATTCAGTAAAATACTAGCATTCCAAGGAGCATCGGACGACGATGAAACGGTTTGCTCGTCCAAGGTAGTCATGGACCGCAGCGTATTTGTCATAGTCAAGGCCTACTGGGAAACTAATTCTTAGGACACCACGATACAGGTACAACCAATGTCTTTTACAAGGGTGGACACCCTACATCCATTTACGGACCGTGTTTGAATTTTAATCCATAGGGGAAGCTTATATTCTACAAAAAGTTCACCTGGTGTCACCGGGGACTATTTTTTGAGAGAATTGCAGGAGCTTCCAGGTGGGGGGGGGGAACCGTCTCTTGTCAAACGGGCTCAAAGAACAATGGCTGTTCTAACGTTGTTCTCTTTCTGAACAATAGGGGGGGGGGCCTTGTTGACTTGGCGTCTCGAAGGCACGAACCTTAGCAATCAAGGGATATTGTTCTCTTCTGGACAATAAGGCGGTTCTCGAGGTAAAGAGTTCCTAGGTACACAAGGGAGACCGAATCGGCGTGATGCCTGGCAAAGATAATCGGGATCTGCTTCAATTGGGGAAAGCTATTGTATAAGTACCCGGAGCCGTCTCCATGGCGTAGGGGATAATTGAGTGAGGGACTTCGGGGGAATGCCCCGGTCGCGCCTGGGAAAATACCTTATCTGCCCATAAGCCTAACTCAATCTGGTGATATCGACGTATGGAGGCGAAACGGGGGAGTGAATCTCCTTGATTAAATATTTGCTATGGTGGGCGATGACGCGCTCTGCTTCCTCTCGCAGATGCACGTGGGTAGCATGTGTTTATAACATGTGATATCGGCTGAAATTAAGCGGCCTCAGACCGTTCTATCACACATAGAATAAATTACATTATTATCGGTCCTTGGGTTGTCTTTTATTAACATCTTTTTTAATGTATAATTGTAATTAAGAATTACATTTATATCAAGTTGTTTTAAGATTGGTACTACATACTCGTACAAGAAATTATCATGGTAAGGTAAAAGTAATATGTTGGGTAAAGTTTCTGTTTTCTTTAACTTGCGGTTATAGAGCTTTTTTTAGCTTTATTCATGCAGTTTTCTCCAAAATATTTCGGGTAACACAGATTAAAGGCAATTTATCATTTTTTTGTAAATTCTTGGTCTATATAGTCAGGACTACATATTCTGAGTGCCCTAAGATACATGGAAGAAAATACTGATGTTTTAATAGTTTTAGAATGAACTGAATAAAAATGGACATAGGATAAATTATTTGTCGGTTTCCTGAAAATGGAAAACTTAAACCTGTCTGGTTGTCTAATTATTAGAACATCTAGGAAAGGAAGGCTATTATTTTATTTCTTTTTCTAAAGTAAATTTAATTGACGGAACTAATGAATTAATAAATAAAAGAAAACCATTGAGGTCAAAATCTTCCTTTAGAATTCCCAGGACATCGTCTACATAGCGGCAGTAAACAATTTGAGTGGACCAAGCCGGTGGAATCAGTCTCGTTTCAAAATATTCAATATTTACGAGTATATTTGAAAATAAGTGAGATAAGGGATTACTTATAGCTATACCAAACACTTGTTCGTAGAACTTGCTATTGAAACTAAATTTACATTTTTTAATGCATAAAAAAATGAGTTGAATGATCGAGTTGGACGGTAAAGGGAAATCATAAGAATTAAGAATACCAGCTACAAAATCCAATGAGACATCATCGGGCACTTTAGTGAATAATGAGGTAACATCAAAACTGACTAATCTCAGGTCTGATGTTACATTCATATTGTCTAACTTATTGCAATGATCAACTGAATTTTTTATATGTGAGGGTGATATGGATCCTAAGATCGTAGAGAGTAAATTTACTAAATATTTTGATAGTTTATATGGGATTAACCCAGTTGCACTGATGATTGGTCTTATTGGATTGCCTGGCTTATGGGTTTTATTAGACTATAAAAATAAGGTAATGATGAACCACTAAAAGCGACTGAGTCAATAATTGATTTGTGTTTTTTAAAAATATTTTTTGTCTCTATTAAAATTCTTAATTACATCATCTGAAGGATCGCTTCTTAGCGGTACTTATGTAGTAGTATCAGATAACCAAGTGGCCATTTTTTTAGATACAATGTTTTTTATTCATTATTACACACATGTTTGACTTATCAGCTTTTGTAATATGCAAATCCTTGTCCATTTTTAATGATTTAAGGGCGGTTTTAAATCATTTTTGAAAATTATGTAAACTCTTATTCATATTATTCACTACTAAATAAACAATTTCTTTTGCTATGTCTATATGGTTTTGTGATATGTTCTTATTTCTTTCTAATCTAGCAAAGGCAGCGACAATGTCCACACTTTCAGGGTTTTTGTTTATTGAGAACAAGAGTCCATATCCTAAGGCACGTTTCACGCATCTCCTCCCAAAGCTACCGCAGCGCCGTGAGTATTGCTTTCGGCATTTTTGGATCGCACTTCATGTCACGCTGGATCCGTGCCAGTGTATACGGATTTCTCCAAATTCTAGGTAAGGGTCGGTTTCCACGCCGTATCTCGACTTTGAAGTCAGCGACGTCCTCTCTGTCGTCACGGCCGAGCTGATTGCAATTACTCGCTTGCTACTTGAGATAACGCGTCCTACCTAGTTGGGAGACCGGATTGTGATGTTTACAAAAAAGCGCCCTAAGTACTTTACAGGCATTGAAATCTCCACACAACCTAATTATTGTTATCCATGCCACTAAGGTTGTTGCGAGCCAGGTAGTAGTCCCGATTATCTTCTGTTGTGGGAATTGCGGGGAATGAGCGGGCCGATTAGGGTGCCAAAGAGTCAGCGAGGGTTTGCCGACCAGACCAGCTTTACCCTCTTACTCACATGATTACATGGAAGGAGTCAGAGTGGTCCCCCGGTCTACTTAGCAAAGATGATGGGAGACGGCCGTGGGGAACTCAGAATTTGCGTGCCATTGCACCGCAACGGCTTAAGATTGCTTTCTGTCGTCTTCGAATTGGCCACACTCGCGGGACGACCAACCATTTAATGGAGCGCTTGCATGCACCTTATTGCGATGACTGAGTTGTCCCTCAGACTGTTCGACACATTTGTAGTCTGCATGATCTTTGCGTACGTTACCTGTCCAGGCACCGCGAATATCGGGGCCGCTACCACTTGTCATTTCTACTCGCGCCAGATTCAGGTAGACAGAAATCCTGGACCATCGAACTTTTTAGAGGAGGACTGCCTCCTCCATTTTATTTGACTATCTTTGATATAGATATTTGATATAGTCTTTGCGTCGTAGGGTGGGGAGGCGCCTCCTCCCCGACGCCGGTGCGTGATTCCTTCTTCTTCTTGCTTTTTTGCCATTGTTTTTGTTCTGTTTTTGTAATTCTGTGATTTGGGTTTTCCAGGTTTCTTTTGTTTTATTTTATTCTCATATAGAATCAGGCTGTATCATTATTACGGCAACTTTTGCGCTAATAGGGAGTAGCTAGATAGGCTCTAAAAAAATTGAGAATGCTAAATAGCTAAAGATTCATGGAAGAGGCTTAATAGCGAAAACCTATATGCATGATAAGCAATAACACAAACCACAAACTTTCATGCAGGATGCTCACTATCAAAAGGTTACAAGGCAGATGCTCAATAGCAAAATATTACAGGGAAGAACTTTAATAATAAAAAAATATATGGAGAGCGCCCTATAGCGAAAACATATATAGAGGATGTTCAATAGCGAAAGGTTACATAGAGGATGATCAATAGCAAAAAGTTACATAGAGGATTTTCAATAGCTAAAACTTACATGTAAGATACTCAATTGCCAAAATTTATATGGAGAAATTGTAGCAGAATGAGGTCAAATAGCGGCCACGTCCCCTTCTGTACCCACGTGGATCCGGAGATCACCGCATGGAGTTCGTGAAAGCATGGCTAAGCCTAGGCAAGGAGGCAGCTGACACTGTTATCACTCGCCCCAGCTGTATTTGCCTAGGGACCGATGTCATCTCCCCCTCTCCCCCATCACAGACGGCCACCTCTCCGCAAGCATTAGGGCTTTCCGCTCGAAGATTGGAATCCGTTGGACATTCCAACGATCATTATCAAGATTCATCCTTCACCAGAAGGAGTCGCCGACTTTTCCCCCAAATCGCGCGTGCGTTTGGAGCCTCCTCACCAGGCGCCTATATAACGCTTCGAGTGAGTTTAGAAAGCAGCACTGTTAGAATTCCACCTACTCCGACGAACGAGCTAAAGGACGCTCTCCCCAAGCGGCGATTTCGATTCAAGTTTAGGCTAAATCGATCCGTGAACTCTGCCTTTGTCAATCAGCAAGCTCCGACTTCAGTGAACTCTGCCCTAGTCAATCAGCAAGGACTAACAAGGATTCCTAACTCCGAAGGCGACAAGTGCTCCCTCATCTGAAGAAAGAGGTAAACCAACTTCTTCCGTCGCTTTCATCGTACCCCGACTGGCCCCATTTTGGCAACGAGCACATAAGGTAATCGTAACCATTACCACCTGCAGATTTATCTTAAATCTGTCTTATCCAATTGTTCCATTATTTGTGTAAACGGCCCAGTTTAAAATCCCCCTTTCAATCAGCAACTGTATCTGACCTGTTTAATCCCTTAATTAAACTACCTGATTGCGTGTGGATCTTTAACCCCGTCTGGGCGACCATTTCTTGTAAACCCAATATCTCTGTAAATATATATATCCTTCTGTTGTTAGTAAAGTTATATTTTCGTCATTGTCTTTCTTTTGTAACCCCAGCACGTACCAGCTACCTGATAATCTTTGGCCAACTTTCACTCTGAAATATTTGTTTAAAAGGACCCCGCAAAGTTAATAATAAACCATCCCCATTGGACTCATAACAATTTCCCCTTTCATTATCGGTCTTCAGCCTACTTCGGCACCAAGCCCCGAGGTACCTAAGTATATATAAATATAGAGTCTGGCCATTCCACGACATATACTTATATATACTTTACTCTATTATAAAATCTGGTGATCAGGTGTGTCAGGGTGTTTATAAAGTCTTTGTAGAGATTTTTTTAAAGGCAACCCTTTAACTTTATTTTAATTTTCAAAGCTGAGTATCGTTTGAGTTGCAAAGAAAAAACGAAACAGGAAACAACCCTGCAAATTTATTTATCGCTTACTGTTTGTATGTGTTTTTGGACCGACAACCTTTAATTGGAAAATTTTGTTAGGTGACAGAATTCCCCCACGAGAACTTTAATCCCCCACGGATTAGTAGAGTCTGAGCTCTTCTCGTCTCACGGACTCCATTATTTTATTTTGGGGGGTTTAATCGTATATTATATTAGTGTTAGTATTTGGATAGCAAAGCTTCCGCGTTTAAACAAGCATATTACTCAGTGTGTCAGTAATTTGTGAGCCAAGCCTCCTCCGTCCCGGTTGACGGCCCATTAAAACCGTTTCCTTTCGAACAACGTACTCCCCGTGTTACGAACAAAATGCCGTCGTTTGAGAGATTTAAACTCCAAGGAGAATCCCTCGGTTTAAGTGCCAAAGACCTGTCACTTATATAAATGAAGAGGAGAGAAATGAGAGAGCGTATAATAGAGAACGAGAAGAACTAGAAAGAGCTGAACGTGAACGAAAAGAGATTAGAGAATTAGCTGAACAAAAAGAGATTAGAGAATTAGCTGAATAAAAAGAGATTAGAGAATTAGATGAAGGCGAAAAAGAAGAGATTAGAGAATTAACTGTACAAAAAGAAACTAGAGAGAGCGAAGAACGTGAGAGAATTTGGCAATAGGAACTGGAATGGAATCGTGATCGGCTCAAAACCCTTTCACTAAATTCCCGGGTAGGAACCCCACAATCAGCCTTCGTTAAACTCCCCACGTTCAAAGAAGGAGACGACTTCGGATCTTTTCTTACTCACTTGAGAAAATTTTGAAGTTAATCATTGGGACATAAAGACGAACGTTGTAGCTAAGCTTCTTCCTCTAGTTTGCTCGCTGCTCCTAGACCTAGTCGTATCACTTCCCTCTGAAGTTGCAGTGGATTACTCCACCCTCAAATCCGAACTTCTCGTGGTGTACAATATGACGCCTGACTTCTACCGAACCAAATTTCGCCACGCTCCCATCCAATTAAATATGACCTTCCATCATTTTGGATATTTTCTTTCCCGTACTTTTAATTTTTGGTTAGACGCATCGAAAGTCCATCACGATTATGAGTCCCTGGTAGATTTTGATCTACGGGATAAGTTGCTGGCATCGCTAACACCAGAGATCCTCTTCTTTATGAAGGATCGTCGGTGCAACTCCTTCAAAGAGTACATAGAAGGACCAGATATCTATGCGGCGAGTCACAACTTATACCCGAAGGAAAATAAAAAGCCTCCCATTCATCCCCCAATAATAAATTTAATAACTCGCGGTTCCCTCCTAAGAACTTCCCAGAATTAGCCAAGATTACGGGCCCCTTTAAGCCCAGAAGTTTCCCTCCATCGCAACCCCGTAACGTCAAGCCCCTCATAACTAATCCTCCGGCGTCAACTTTTTCCCGTAGGCCAATTATATGTTTTGCGTACGGTGTCGAAGGCGCCCACACACGCCCAAATTGTTCCCAAAATTCACAACTCCGTGGTAATCTTATTCACCAAGTCCACCAGGTGAATGCTGCTCCTGCTTCCCCTCCATCGCGACCAGAGACCTCAGATCCAATCTCGTCTCTCAGTGCCCTAGAGCACCATGTAAATTTCCTCTTCGACAAGAATTCTCCAGGAAGGGTTAAATTTGAAAACGGAAGCGTTAATGGGTGCCGAGTCTCCATCCTCGTCCGCGATACCGGGTGCACGTGTATCCTGTTATCGAATGAACTTCCTTCCTTGGTGGCTCCCGACCACAAAAAGTTTGCTGTAGTCCGTGACTACTTGGGACGCACAAACCGCTTTTCCATTGTAAACTGTTACCTCGAGTGTCAGTACTTTCCGGATGGGGCTGAAGTCGTGTCAGCCCCTATCCAATTCTGTTCCGTTTTGTTAGGACAGTGCCACCAAGTCTCGTCTAACCCTGTGGCTCAGCCAGTTATTATGAAAGTCCAGTCAGAGAAGGAATCCCAGACGCCCGCTTCCCTTGAAACTCCCTTAGATTCAGGTTTCAGTGGCGTTATGAGCGAAGAATTCGCTCAAGAACAGAAGGAGTTCCCAAATCTCCTTCCTCTGTGGGAAGAATCTCGCAGCCTCGAGCAGGATTCAGTCCGCGGTAAGAAGACCTCCTCTTATATCGTCAAAGAAGGCTTCCTATATCGCGCTTGCTCAGATGGCATCAACCCTGAGACTCACGCCCTCTGTGTTCCCCGTTCGCATTTTCCCCTGGTCTTAAAAATGGACAACAATAGCGTGTTTTCTGGCTACTTCAGACACGATAAAATTAGTCAGAGGATTTTTCGGTATTTCTACTGGCCTGGTGCTGCAGTTGGCATTTCGCAATACTGCCAATCCTGTGACATCAGCTAGAAAACCAAGGCGAAAGGGCGTGCTAAACCGGCTTCCCTTCAGAAGAGACGAATCATATCAAAATTCGTTCGTTCAAGATCTTACCCCTTCCAATTAATCTAAGAATTGCTTGTAACGCTGAGGTTAACAATCCGCTCAACCCCCATATCCTTTAACCCTCCACGACAAATTATTGTTCCCCAATAGTTCTGGTACGGAAACCAGATAACTCTTACCGTATGTAAGTAGATTTTCGTAAGTTAAGTTCCGTGCGTGACCGTTTTCGATGCTGCACGAATTCATTTAATGGACCAAAACCTTGACTTGTTCGAAAAAGCAAAATTTATTAGCGAGCTCTACACCAGCTAAATTTTAAGTATAATTGCTCCATATCGATTTGTCCACCTTGTAATTATTATAACTGCCAGCTAGAGATTAGCTTATATTCAATTATTTCTGTTATGTCCTTATTTTTTCTCGATGTCTACGTCTATGATGCACACCGTCCTTGTATATATGAAATTAGTAATTATAAACCTGGTACGGCACCAAAAGATATATATATATATATATATATATATTTACCTCCACAATCCTTCTTTCATTTATGTAAAATGTATCTTTGAATATCCTTTTCATTCTTTTTCGGTTTTTGCTTAGTATAGCTTAGTGTATAAATATTATTATTTTTTTATGTTCCCTTTATTGCTCTTATAGTCGGCAATAATCAATTTACGTTTCATGTATAAGTACACGCAGTCGGGTAGTATTAACTTGTAAACCTGCTCGACGACGAGTCAGGAATTCCGTGTTTTTTTTTCTTTTCCGCTTACCCCGTGACCACTAATTCCTCTAAGAGGATGTCAATTTTCTTCCCCAACTCCGAAAGTTCCATCTCTTTAGATGGGAGGGATGTAGCAGAATGAGGTTTAATGGCGGCCACGTGCCCTTCTGTACCCACGTGGATCCGGAGATCACCGCATGGAGCTCGTGAAAGCATGGCTGAACCTAGGCAAGGAGGCGGCCGACGCTGTTATCACATGCCCCAGCTGTACTTGCCTAGGGACCGATGTCATCTCCCCTCCCCCAGACGGCCACCTCTCCGCGAGCATTCGGCCCTGCGCTCGAAGATTGGAATCCGATGGACATTTCAACGATCATTATCAAGATTCTACCTTTCTCCAAAGGAGTCGCCGACTGTTCCATAAGATCGCGCGCGCGTTTGGAGCTTCCTCACCAGTTGCCTATATAATCCTACGACTGAGTTTAGAGAGCAGCACTGTTAGACTTCCATCTACTTCAACGAACGAGCTAAAGGACGCTCTCCCCAAGCGGCGATTTCGATTCAAGTGAAGGCTAAATCGATCCGTGAACTCTACCTTAGTCAATCGGCAAGCTTCGACCTCAGTGAACCCCTAGTCAATCAGCAAGGACTGACAAGGATTCCCAACTCCGAAGGCGACAAGTGCTCCCTCGTCTGAAGAAAGAGGTAAACCAACTTCTTCCGTCCCTTTTCCCGTGCCCCGACTGGCCCCATTTTAGCAACGAACACATAAGGTAACCGTAACCGTTGCCACCTGCAGATTGATCTTAAATCTGTCTTATCCAATTGTTCCATTATTTGTGTAAACGGCCCAGTTTAAAATCCCCCTTTCAATCAGCAACTGTATCTGACCTGTTTAATCCCTTAATTAAACTACCTGATTGCGTGTGGATCTTTAACCCCGTCTGGGCGACCGTTTCTTGTAAACCCAATATCTCTGTAAATATATATATATCCTTTTGTTGTTAGTAAAGTTATATTTTCGTCATTGTCTTTCTTTTGTAACCCCAGCACGTACCAGCTACCTGTTAATCTTTGGCCAATTTGCACTCTGAAATATTTGTTTAAAAGGACCCCGCAAAGTTAATAATAAACCATCCCCACTGGACTCATAAATATTTCCCCTTTCACCATCGATCTTTAACCTACTTCGGTCCCAAGGCCCAAAGTACCTACGTATATATAAATATAGAGTCTGGCCATTCCACCACAGGGATGAGCTTGAAATTTCCAGTTAGACAGGTGAAATATCGAGAGATCTTAATTTTTTAATGATGATACTATGAGAAGCATTAAATTCAATAGACGTTTTTTCCTAATAAATTTGTAAAGTAATTTTTAAATTTCATTTTAAGTTTAACGCTTTTGATTTTGATCTTAAGTGGTCGATACCTCGGTTAAGAGAGTCGATAATTGTTATGCCGTTAATCAAGGTTTTGTGTTGAAGAGATCCTATTCGATGCTATCCTTTTTCTAATTGGTTCTATATCTAGCTACTTTATCTTCTTTTGGAAGAAAGAGTACTTTATATAGAGGTTTGAACTTTCAGCATAGTCGCTAGTCTACACATTTTTATATCTTTAAACTATTGTTTTTGTTCAGCAATCTTTACACTGAAATCCCCCATTAGAATTTTAACTAATGATTTATGTGCTAGAAAGGAGTCTATATCCACTTCTGCATATTGGAATATAGATAGGTGTGCTAAAGAGGAGTCTATATCCACTTTTGGATAGATGTGCCAAATAGGAGCCTCTCCGCGTTTCTGGAGAGGAGGATATATATAGGTGTCGTAGAATTTCCCTCCTTTTTGTTCTATTCTAAGAGTGCTAAGAGTGTCTAATATATATTGATATCTTAATATCTTAACGAACAGAGCCGTTCCGAAACACGTAAGTATATATAAGAAAAACGAAAAATAATCCCCAAATAAACTTATATTTTAACTTTAACCATTGAATACACAACATCTAAACATTAATTACAGCAATACTTTGAATATTATCCTAAACAAGAATTAATTAAATTAGTTTACCCACAAAAAATGGTTAATTTCTCTACACACAACAATAATATAAGAATTAGGCTTACGGACTCATCTGGAGTTTAAAGGCCTCAGAAATGTTATTGACTCACGACGCGTGCCGTCTGTCCAGATGTAGATGGGCAAAATTACACGGTCGTTTTGGTGAGGGTAGCAGCTGGGGGGTCACACGTTCTTCCGGGGGGGGGGGAATTCTTCAAAGACGAGAACAAATACGGTGCTTTATGCAACACCTAGGCAGTCGTGGTCTCTCTAGCGAGAGTGAGTCGAACTTGGTTCTTAAATCAAGTTAACTTGGAGTGCGGTGTGACCACTGAGTAACGAGCTCGAGGAGGAGCTTTTCTCCCTCGTTACTTATTTCCTTATGGACGAGGACTGAACTCGGGGAGGGTCTTCTTCAAGGGTGAGGATCGATGAGACTGGGTTTCTCTGACGAGAATAAGTTACTTAAAGTTCGGTTTTCTTAACCAAGGAACTAGCTCGAGGATGAGCTTCTTCTTAGTTGCAGTCTTCTTCAAGGGCGAGTATAACGTAGGGAGATTTCTCTGGCGAGAATAATTTGAACTTGGTTCCTTACCGAGTTAACTTAGGAGTTCGGTGTGGCCTCCGAGTAACGGGCTTGAAGGGGGAGCCTTTTCCTTCTACTTTTCTTAATTCCTCAAGGACGAGGAATACCCCTGGTGTTTAAGGTGCACCAGGATATGAGGAGTCTCTCTGGCGAGAGTAAGTTCAACTTAACAAAGTTAACTTAACGTTTGGTTTGATAACCCGGGACTAGCTCGAGGATGAGCTTCTTCTTAGCCCCTTAAGGTAGGTAGCCCTGCCTCTCTTGCAGGGTACTTCTTGGTCTGGCGAGCCAAGTACACTACCTCTCCAGTCTCAGTAGTTCGGTTTGATCCGAAGACTTCGTCACCTAGAGACTGACGTATACTACCTCGATTTTCCTCAGAGTTCCTCATTTATACCTCGTCACCCCACTGGGGGAGTGGTAAGGGAGAGAAGGGGCTTGAGGACGGCCCCAGGAGAGTTCTTTTGGCCAACGTTTTTTCCCACGAAGTCGAACATCGGCTCCTCGTTAGCCTTCGAGCTTGGGAAAAACACGTCTCCAATTTATCATTTGACGTGAAACTGGATCTCACTCTCCTGGGGGAGATCTTACATTTTGACCTTTAGGGTCTTTCATGGCAGCGAGTTGTGCCACGCTGCGGTTACACTTTTGACTCACCGCTGCCTGGGCCGGATGTCTTTGCGGTAACCGCCTGGGGACTCCATCAAGAGTGAACGGGGTGGGGTGGGGGGGAGGTGACGATTTCCCTACAATACGGAGGCTAAAGAGGAGTCTATATCCGCTCCTGGACAGTGGGATATATATAGGTGTGGTAAAGAGGAGTCTTAATGCGCTTCAGGAGAGTGGCATATAAATAGGTGTGCTAAAGTGAAGTATATATCCTCTTCTGCATATTGGAATACAGATAGGTGTGCTAAAGAGGAGTCTATATCCAATTCTGGAGAGTGGCATATAAATAGGTGTGCTAAAGTGAAGTATATATCCTCTTCTGCATATTGGAATACAGATAGGTGTGCTAAAGAGGAGTCTATATCCAATTCTGGAGATTGGGATATAAATAGATGTGCCAAATAGGAGTCTCTCCGCGTTTCTGGAGAGGGGGATATAGATAGGCATGCTAAAGAGGAGTCTATATTCGCTTCTGGACAGTGGGATATAGTTAGGTGTGGTAAAGAGGAGTATTAATGCGCGTCTAGAGAGGGGCATATAAATAGGTGTGCTAAAGTGAAGTATATATCCTCTTCTGGAGAGTGGGATATAGATAGGGCTGGGAAAGGGGAGTCTATATCCGCTTCTGTAGAGTGGAATATAGATAGGCATGCTAAAGAGTAGTCTCTATTAGCTTCTGGCGAGTGGGATATAGATAGTTGTGCTAAATATGAGTGTCTATCCGCTTCTGGAGAGTGGGATATAGATTGGCGCCCTAAAGAGCAGTTTATATCCGCTTCTAGAGAGTTGGATATAAATAGGTCTGCTGAATGCGGTCTTTATGCTCTTCTGGTGAATGGGATATAGATAGGCGTGCTAAAGAGGAGTATATATCCACTTTTGGAGAGTGGGATATAGATAAATGTGCTAAACAGGACTCTATATCCGCTTCTAGACAGTGAAATATAGATAGGTGTGCTGAGGAAGAGTCTCTTTGTGCTTCTGGAGAGTAGGATATAAATAGGCGTGCTAAAGAGAAATCTATATCTGATTCTGGAGATTGGGATATAAATTTAGTGTGCTAAAGAAGTTTCTATATACGCTTCTGGACAGTGGAATATAAATAGGTCTGATAAAGAGGAATCTATATCCGCTTCTGAGATTGGGATAGAAATAGATGTGCTAAAGCGTAGTCATGGGCCGCTTCTGGAGATTGGGATATAGATAGACTTGCTAATAAGGAGTCCGCTTAATAGAATGGAAAAATACCTATTAATCTTTTTCTTTTTTTGCTTGTTTAATCTATTTGATATTCCTATAATTTCTTGTAATACGTATTTATCTCTAGTTATTAGAAACCTTACGCACCGGCTATATGCGTCGTTTCGAATATTATAAATCAGTCTAGGGAAATCGATACCCACCATAATAACAGATTCCTGGTTTAGGTACCACAACCTCCTTACGCTCGGAGGTGTAACCCGATTACTTACCCCCCGCTCTCTCCCCTCGACTCGCTGGCCACAAGAAAGCCTCCTCCAACAACGAGAAGTACGAATCAACAGATTTCTGTGCCACGAGCAGAACAATACGAAGGGGAGGAGACCAGGTGCAATAACAATGTTTAAACAAGACTATTTCCCTTAAGATTTGGGATCTAGTTTCGCGTACCAGACGAAATTATAGGGGCCGCGACCAAAGGCCAGAAGATGGCTTTAGGGCTAAGTGAAAGACGCTCAGAGAAGCGTCGTTAGAGGAGCGAGGCTTAATTCATAAGCCATCATCCCCCCTCCCTTTCCCCTACCCCTAGTCGGTCGGTGAAGTATATAGGGGGTAACTGGAGAAGAACGGGAGATCAAGTTAGAGATCGACACGACGAAGTCCGGCGGCAGTGCTTGGCAATCAAAAAAAGGAACAGAGAAGAAGTTCATTCTGAGCCAGTTCCTGGTGGTTACACCGGAAAATTAGCTCCTTTTGTATTGAGGATCACTTTTATAGATCTCTCGTCAGAGAAACCCCCTATCTCCGTTTGCAACAAAAACCAGAGATATTCCTCACCATTGAAGAATACCCAAAGTGAAATCCCCAACCCCGACCCCAGTCATGAAAGGATTCACTTTTTGCTCATCGCTCGTCAGTGCGAACCATCTCAAGATTAACCAGAAGAATGGAAAAAGCATACCTTCACGGTCCCGTTGTCTAAATCATCTGACTAAGACAACGTGCTTAACGACATTCCTCACCCTCACCGAAATCACCTGTTGGTCTAAGTCTGCCTCCTCGCCAGACAAACGGTTTGGTGTCTGCGAACACGCCCACGCGCCTAACCGCAAACCATTTTCCGGCTACATAAGATCCAAGGCCAAGGTCATTCTTCAGCCGAATTCACGTGTGTTTTTTTTAAAGGTAGAGAAATTCAATTATTTTTGTGTCAATTAACGTCCAATATTAAAGTGAGCCTGGGGGTTGACCATTACTTTATATTCATTTGGTTTAAATTAGTAATTCTAACATAGACTCGTTTATTCATAGATGCATAGTTTGTTTTTAGGATTTCACTTTTTAATGTTGTAATTAAAGATATATTTTTGCTTAGAAGTGTTTAACTCTATCCTCGAAACGCTGCACATGGCACTAGAAATCCTCAAAGATAAAATAACCTAAAATAATATACCACCCTTAGAGAAAACGTATTAAAGGAGTTATTGAAGCACGTGGCCAACCTATGTACCACCACTCGGCCCTTACAATACTAGGACAGACAGTATGGGACGATTTCTAAATTTCATAGCGCAAATATAGGTAATTTTTCCTAAAAATAGAGCACACGTTTTAGACTCTTAAATCCTATAACACTTCATTCTATCGTTCTGTATAAATTCACAAAAGGAGAATATTTCAACCGGATTCTTTAACACAAAAATTTTCCAACAAACCACGCTATCCTTAAATGCTATGAGACAAAGTTAGACTTGCTCGCGCGTTTTACGATTTGTTTGAGATTCTGTGTTTTTTTTATCCCAAGCAATTTCATTTCCATTATGGAAACCATATATCAAGAAAAGGAAGTTTATTAACTTCCTTTTTGAACATATAGTTATGATAAAAAGATGGCGTGTCGATACTATAATGGACAATTTCATTTTCGTTGTGACAAAAACGTTATTTCCCGAGGTAATAAATAAGTGTCCTAATCGAGGCGTGGGCTTAAAAAAATTTGTTTTTGTTTAGTTTTTTTTTAGCCAAAACTCCTTCCCGAGACAAGCTTGTGATTTTGTATTGGTTTGTTTCAACAAAATGATCTCTAATGAAATCTTTGAAGAGTTACGGATGGAATAGTGAATGTTCTTTCGTTCTAAGCAATGATGTATAAGGTTAGGGGTAGCCGGTTATCTAAACATGTTTAGTTTTAGTAATCCTAAAAATTAAAGCAAAGAAATCTCAACAGATCGTGTCACTAAACATGCTTAAATAACTCAATACCCCAAACCATCCTCATCATTGTTTGAAAGATAAAAAAAATAATTTAAGCCTTTTCATGGCGTTGTAGAATCGGGTTGAAATGTTGTCTTTTTGTGACTTTATAAAGGGTGATAGGCTCTCTCGAAATATTACTCCTAGGATACTATTACAACTTTACCAAGAAGTTTTACAGTATATGGTATCCTAAAACCCCTGCGCTCGTCTTATTAAAAAATACCCAAATAGTTCCACTCTGTCCCTTTCAGTTCGTACGGTATAGTATCATTTTAGAGCGTCCGTATGTTGTGCTTGGCAAGAGCTATCAACTGTCAACGGGCTGTTCCCTAAACCCGGGGATTTTTAGCACACCAGAACTTATCTTCCCCCTATCATACTGTCGGAAAAGCTTGTTTCCTCGAAGAAATGAGAGCCGTGTTATGCTTTGGCCCAGTATTCTAAATTGGACATCAGTATCAAGAGGAGGGTACCTTCAATACTGCATCCTCCAGTTGCTAGGAGGGTATCTACAATACTGCATCCTGCAGTTATAAAAAAGCGACGCGCCTGGTGTGAGTTCTCTTTGTAGCCCACGTAATATAAAATATAGAGTTTAAATCAAAAGTCTAAACATCTAGTGGTATAGTCAAAATTTAGTAGGATGTATAAATTATCATGACAAAATTTGTTTGGTATGTGTGGCCCATGCGATGCATATATCTATTTACCCCCATTGAATGCATATATGTATCGGAATAAGTATAAACATTTATATACATATATAGTTAAATAAGTCTACAATTGTTACCATTCCGCAAACACATTATTCAAATTAAACGTTATGTAAATAAATCGATTCAGTGATTTTTAGCAGGATACGATGTCGCAGGTCTTTTTTGGAATAAGCTACGAACTCGAATTCAGTTGAGAGGAGGAATCTTTATTGATATGATGTTAGCCTAAGTTTTTGCCACACTTCATTAGAAACGACAAAAAAACAAGGAACAAAGTAAAGACATAAGATTCAGTGGTATTGCAACTTGAGAGGCCGGGAACACTGACATATGAAGAAATAGCCACCGGCTTCAGTTCAGAAGATCCTACACAACTATTCGGACAGTGTATGTAACATTGAAAACTGAAAAAAGTGGAAGGAAGGCTACATTATTAACTACTGATTACCATAACACTACAAAAAGTTATATTTCACCCAGACACGAGTAAGGAGCAAATATATCAAGTTTTGGCAGCAACTGGAGTTGAAGTTTCAGAGAAGTAAGTAAAGAAATTCCTACATCAAATTTGACCCCTATGCTTACGGGCATAAAAAGAATCCATATCTTTATAAATTGTTGCAAATCTTACGTTTTCAAAATAAAAACGTTCACTGGAACAAATTAATTAGTAACAATGCATTATTGACCGAGGAAATGACAATAGAACTATTCGTCCATAGTCGCAGTAAACATATTTGGCGGGAAGCTGCTAAAACACTTCTTCCGAAAATGACTTCTAACCGCAAGACAACGGTGCAGAAACAACTTTCTTGTATCCCTTTTGTTTTAATGGTACAGAACCTAGCAAGTGGTGTTAGGTGTTGCATGGTAACCAAAATGCAACTGACATTCTCTGCTACAACATTGGGAGATGCGTACCATCGCTTCCAAATTTCTGTAGGATGATGTCGGGCTATAGCCCGACATTAATATTTTCATTCACTCTCTCTTCATCACTTTCTTTCAAACTTCTTGTGGCAGACGGGGAGACGCCTCCGTTGCTTCCCCTATAAATTTTGCATAAATAATGGTAAAGAAAAGCTTGTTAAAATCAAGGAATAATGAGCAGAAAGGTTTGGTCGGAAGATTACTTCGAGCAGGACAACCATCAAAAACGTTACAGTTTTTGATTAGGAAAAGATAGTGAGATTGACAAAAAAATTGTTTTGAAATGGCTATCAGAAAACCTAAACACTAAACCCATAGAAAATATGTGAATGGAATTAAAAAAACAACACGTCCACCAAAGAAACTGAAAAGACCTGGGTTCGAACCCAGGGGAATCAGACAGATGCTCCACGCTGTCTTATTATTCTCATTTCAGTGAAAGAAAAATCAGCTTAGGATTTTGTTATTTTACTTATAAATACATAAGAAATGCAATGAATTCAAAAGACAGGAAATACATGAATTAAATATAAAAAATGGAGCAAATTAATTCGACAAAAAGCTCAATCAATTGGTAATTTTAACAAACACAAAGGTTTTGCAAAATATGAAACTATTTGCTCTTCCCTAATAGGAAAACAAAGAGGAATTTTCGAGTTCATTAGGTTTGCATTGAAAAATATTATAGTGACAGGAAAAAATCACGGACTATTTGGATTTAGAAAAGAAACCGATTCGTGTTTTTAGAGTATAATTTGACCTTTGAAGTAAATGCGAAACAGACGTAATGAAGTTTAGTTACGCGCATTAAATGAGATACGACAAAGTCGAGTGTAAAGTATTCATTTGTCGAATAATGGAATTAGTCGCAACAAAGGAAAATCAGAAAGATGTCGCATGTCCTCTGGTACCCTTTTCAGCTTCGGGGCAGAGTGAGCTACATGTAAATCACACACGGGTTCTGAGAGTGTCAGGCAAGACGAGACCGAAGGAAACCAATCCTCGCGCGAAGACTGGATGGGAGAATTTGTCAGAGGTGTCAAAGAAGAAGGATCATGCCCTTGTATTAACGAACCCTCTGCCGGGAGAAGAACAAACTAGTCCAACTAATATTGAGGTTCTTTGTGAGCTCGAGATGAGTGTTTTGCCGTAACATCACTTGCTATCTGAGCATCCAAAGAAATCGAAGACGAGGTCTCCTTTGCATCTTCGCTTCCATCAGTTTTGTATTTTCCCTGTTGAGGGAAATGGGATGGCTTCCTTCACTTTCGGGACGGGGTGTTATTTTCCAAGAAAGAATGTTTAAAAATAAATTATAGCAAAAACTATTACACGCATCTTTTGCATAAAGTTCGCAAGGTCTGAAAAAAAGTGGTTTAAATGGTAAAAATGAAACCATGTCGAAGATATATTGCCGTAGTTCCTTTTCGAGCAATCTCAGATGTGGCTTGCTAACCCCCATTACAACCTAAATCTCTTGTCGGGTACACAATGGGGCCAGGAGGGCGTGCCGTTTCTATAGAAATAGGTATAACAGGGAATTTAATCATGATTTCAACAATTCTCCACTTTGTGGGACTCGTTGGGGATGAGCGGGGTCGCTACCCCTTGCTCCTTGTACTCGGGCCTGGTTCGTGCACACAGATTTGCGGCAAATACACTTGTTGGAGGGTGTTGGCGTCCTTATTTTATTTGATTCTCTGTTGTAGGTCACATCGGGGATCGGGGAAAGGCGGGCTTACTCCCGACGGCGAAGCGCGTTTCATTCTTGTTACTTTTTTGCTTTTTGTTGTTGTTGTTTTTAGCTTGTGTCTTGCCTTTGTTCCTTTTTAATATTTGTTATTCGCTTTTTAGTCACGTGCAATTCTAGTCGCGGGCAACTCTATATCTGACTATGTCGGTCGGTCCCCGTTTTTCTTTTTTTTTTGTAATAACATTGTAACTATTCAGCCGATTCTAGCGACTTGGAAATCCTTATGTTGTTTTACCTTCTCTTTTGGATCATATAATTGCCAAGGTCTTTCCAAGGTTAGTCCGGGAATTATTGAAAGTTTTGAAGGTCGTCGTAAGGTAATGAATCAGAATGAGAGCACGCGACTCTTGGTCAGCATACCTTGTTTTAATATAGCCTAGTATTAGGCTTTCCGTTAATTACGGCGACTTTGGCCCTAGTAGACAGTCAACAGATGGGCTGTAAAGTTTTTAAAAAAATGCTCGTGTAAAATATTAAAGGGTTGAGGTTCAGCACTAGCAGATACCCAAAGGGTTACCTTGGTAATGGCAAACGGGCTTCTTATCAAGTCGAAACTCTACAAAGTGGGTAAATGGGTAATTTCTTATTGAACTTGAAAATACGAAGATGAAATTCCTTCGTATTTTTAACTCTCTTTATCTTTGATGTCAGGCGGGGATCTTCAGAGACTTGAATTCTTAATTTCCTTTCCGTACGAACCAAAAACGGAATTATTTTCTTAAGTTTTACATTGTTATTTTAATAATTTAACTAATCTCGGAAGGGAAGGCTTGCTATCAAAGAGAATATACAGGAAGTGGGTAAATGGGTAAGTCCTTATTGAACTCGAAAATACTAGTTAAATTTACAATAACTTTTGGATTATTTATGCATATTTATTTGACTGGAACTATTTGGAAATTCAGGATTATTCATTTGACACGAGGCCTAGGCAGTTCAAAGGTTAATTACCAACGGGGAAAGTTTCACACATTGGTTGGATTGTACATTGAGATATTAGGTCAATGGGTACTCTAGGATTGAGAACGGAAGTTCAGTGTTTGCTAAGCACTTACTAGGTGTGCGTCATCATTCCAAAGCAATGAAGAGAAGTCATTTACCCGAAATATCTGCCGAATTGTGGGATTTTGCGGTTTCAACCGAAAAAGAAAATGCGTCATCGCTTTTAGCAAAGTAACTAATCCTTTTTATGACACAAGAAGAAAATTATTTCCTCTTTCCTTATTTTGAAGCTTGTCTCTCTCTCTCTCTCTCTCTCTCTCTCTCTCTTTATATATATATATATATATATATATATATATATATATATATATATATATATATATATATATATATATATATATATATATATATATGAAAATTAATGCAATATCGCAAAAAAAAAGATGAGGAATTAAACCACATTCTCCGAAGACAATTTAATTCAGAACAGTTTCGGTGTATCTCACAACCTTTTTCAACTGACACTGGATAAAAAATATTAGAAACGTGCTTACATACATAACACAGGGTCAGGTCGTGAAAGATCCCCTCTTTTTCTTCCAATCCCCTACTTGAGGGTAATCAGGGGGGGGGGGGTAGGCCTAAACATATTGAAGGGCTGACATTTCACTATTTTGTTTATTTGCTTTCGTATTACAGGATTAAAAGAAAATTGACCCTCAGATGGATTTAAATTAGGAACTGACGATATCAAGCTCGATTCTACGATTCTTCTCTTAACATAGTTAGCCGATTTAAATACCATTTTACTTCCATTGAAATTGATCGAATGATTCAAGTCTCTAACATGGCAAAATATTCCACTGCTTTGGCTGCCCACTCTAATATCTCTTTTGTGTTCGTACAATCTCTTGTCTTGATTTCTCCCCGTTTCCACTATATAAACTTTATGGCAATCGTTGCATGGTATTGCATATACTCCTATGTTATGATGTTCTTTGGGTTTCCTGGCAATCATCAATTGGTTTAAGGAATTATTATATTTAAAGGCTAGATTAATTCCCGCTTTTCCAAATATGTCCTTTAAACTATTTAATTTATTATTAAATAGCAATGTTATACATTTGTTGAAGTCATCAGTGCGGGAAGGCTTATTACCATAGAATCTTTTCCTAGCTGCAAAATGGGCAGACGATACAAATTAGAAAAAATGGTCCTGATAATGACAATTTCTTCATCTAAATAGGAAAGATGACATATTTTATATGCTCTAAGGAAAAGGTTAGAAATTACCGATTTTTCAACAGTATTATCGTGAAACGAAAAATAATGTATATAGGCATTCGAGTGGGTTGGTTTCCTATAAACATCAAGTTTTAATTCATGGTGATCTTTATTAATGAGGACATCTAAAAAGGGTAATCTATTATCATATTCCCATTCAGATTTAAATTTGATGGAGACATGCAAATTATTCAAATTATTAGAAAAGTTATCAAAATCATGACCATTAGGCCATACAGAAAATACATCGTCAATGTACCTTAACCATATTGGCATGTCTCTTCATGGAATATTTTGAGACTGAACTCCTTCCCACAATTTCTCCCCCTAAGATACATTCAAGTTACATTCGATCGCAACGGTTTAAAAACTGTTTATATATATTCTTTATTAGTACATATCTCTTTCTGAATAGCAGAATACAAATATGGCGTAAAAGAAAATACATCGTCAATGTACCTTAACCATATTGGCATGTCTCTTCAGGGAATATTTTGAGACTAAACTCCTTCCCACAATTTCTGCCCCTAAGATACATTCAAGATACATTCGATCGCAACGGTTTAAAAACTGTTTATATATATATATTCTTTATTAGTACATATATCTTTCTGAATAGCAGAATACAAATATGGCGTAAAAGAGAAAGATTACTTAAACACTCTAAAATATATTTTTTTGAGGGGGGGGCTTCAGCTTCACCCCCCCCCCTCCGGATCAGAGCTGTTTGGGAGCTTGTCTCAAGGTAATTTTAGGTAATTGATTAACAATATACAACTGTATGTTTTGTATGTTTTGATAAGAAAGGCCGTTCGACTTTGTTCTTTCTACACTTTAATGCACCTGAAAATTGACTTTGTGAGCAACCTTTGTGTGGCCAATTCATTACCCCTTGATTTGCTCAACAGATGTATCGGCAAACTATTAAACGACGTCTTCCAACCAAAGATTGCAGCGATCGCTGTTCTTAAGGATTTACTGGACTTTCTCCTTTCTCATCCTAGTCTTCTGAACCAAAAGGGCGTCAAGACGTTGCCGCAAGATTTTTCAAAGTTCGATTCCGAAAGATCTTTATAAGTAATTTGAAAATAGGTAGTATCTTTTGTGCCAAGGATAAAACAGCTGTTTGTTTGCGCAATGGTAGTGTCTATAAATTTTCTTGTCTTGTATGTTCCCTAGGATCATGCATAAGAAGTACAATTCTTTCCTTACACTCGAGTGTGTCTGCACATCTTGGTGTTAGTTGCAGAACAAGGAAATCTATCTCCAAAGAAGAAAGTCTCGCCCATCAGAGACCACATCATATAATGCAAGGTTGATGCCAATATCGAAAATTTTGAGCTTTTGGATTCTAATTCTAACAGAACATACATTAGAGTATAAAACTCTTTTCATCAAAACACGATCACCCATATATAACACCATCTGTGCATACACTTATTAGGATATCAAGATCAAGTTTGCTTTTCGGCCCTTCCTTTTTAAAAGCGTTGAAAGTATTAATTCCGCGAGTTCTATGTTTAAGGGTACATGAAGAAAGTAGTTCTTGAATACAATGAAAATCCTCTGTTATTGCACGAATTAAAATTAAGACCTGCATTGAATCAGTAATGTCAGTTAATTCATACAACGTTATGGATTGAAATACTTCCATTTTAGTTATTATATTTAGTTTTCCTTTAAGTTACAAGATAATTCATGTTGACGGTTTGTTACTGTTTTTTATTAAATACTCTTCCTTCGGTTAATTTTCGAATCATCTTTGAAACCAGTGTTGGGGTAATACAGTTCCAAATAATAGGCAACTAAGTTTAAATTAAAGAAGGAAACTTAAAATATTGATTTATAGTTTCAAACGAAGTTGAGCACTTTTTTAGAATGCTAAAATGAGATTTCTCATTATGAAATGAATTTAACAAAACTCACAAATCAGAACTATCTAAAGAAGATAAAATCACTAGGCACCTACACAACATTAGAGATCTCAAAATGTACTGGCAATCAGGTATGCCAGAGAACGAGGGAAAATTCTAAGTAAATCACGCCTAATTAATATAGAGTTGTGATTTTTAGAATATACTCTTCATTTTTGTGCACATTTCTGTACATAAAATATAAATCCATGATTTTCAAATCAAAACACTAATTAATATAAAACTAAGGAATATTAAAAATGTCGACCAAAAAAGTGAAAAAAGGTCATTATCGTAGTTAGCGGCACTACAGCAACGAGAGAGACAAAGAGTATGGGATATGCCATGATAAACCTATCATTTCTCTGGATTTGCTGAGAGTTTCAGAAAGATTTTTCGAAAACTAAGGAGGAGATACGATTTTACTACAATTATCCTCCAACAGAGAAAAGAATCTCCATTTGCACAGAATAAAATTTTTTTAAGGGTACAAGGTGTATTCAATACTTATAGATTAGGTATTTTTGATAGATGATTGAAATGTTATATTCATAAAATAATACAAAAAACAAAAGTTATAAAAATGTATATTTTATTAAAAGGTTTCAAATGGCCGCATTTGGACCTTGTAATGGCCACAGCTTGCGCATTTCTGGTCTAGATAATCCCACAATAGCTCGATAGGAAAAAAGTCAGGAGATCTGAAGGTACTAAATCCATAGTTATAAGCTGTCCTCCATGTCATTTCTTTTCCAAATAGCAAGGACACTCTGTCGTAGAATGGGGTCAAGTTAACATTTTCTGCGTTTCGAGTGCGTGGGAGATTTATAATATAAGCAGAGTGCAAATTAAAAGAATGTAGGTTGGCCAACAGTCGATTATCTTGGAGGTTCCGGGATAACAGAAAAATGGGTATAAAAATAACTTTACTAATATGCAAATTAATATTATTTTACAAGGTTAAAAGAAGCTTTAAAACAAGCTATATACACATTATTAGATGTACACGGGTATCAGCGGCTAAAAGGGGGGGAGACTTGGTGGGGACGGTCACCGTACAAACAAACGAACAATATTGACCGAGGTTCGCTTGAATGACCTTGAGCGTATATGAATTCGACGCTGAAGGCTTACACTGGGGAAGGGGGGTAGAGATAGCACTTGCACAAGAGAGTCGTGCGTTGCTGTTACCTCGAAGATTTGGTCCAAGGGAGTAATCCTTGCCTTGGCGCAAAGTCCAAATAATACTCTATTGACAATGACTATTACCGGGGTGAACTTAGATCTTGCTTTCGAGTAATAAAACACGAATCGAGATTGAGCGCGCTGCGACTGAGGAGCAGGTAAGAGCGGGTACGAGGTATACTCACGTGAATTGACGAGAATACCGGGAGCCTTTGGGGTTCTGAGAGAATTGTGCAGCTTCTAACGGGATGCGAATAGCGGGTACCGACGGGGGATGGGCAGAGGATACTGACATGGCAAGGCGGGCGGCAGATACTGCCTTCCAACTCTGATGCCGGACGATTTATAGTGGGGTCGAATAGGGTTTTCCCCTCCGTCCGAAGGGGAGGGTTCTAGAGTCAGACGTATCGGCAGATGAGAATAGTCTCACCCTTTTTGCGCGATTGCAGGAATGATCCTAAGCCGGCGAGGCTAAACTTTGTCCGACTTCAGATGGGACCTTTTGGGCTCTCAAACTTGTCGCTGCTTTCTGTGATGCTGGCATTTCAGTTTACCTCGGCGTCTCACGGCGTCTCATAATTTCGCACCTGCATTAGTGCAGCCAAAAATGGTCGCCAAGGTATCTGTTGTCTCTCTCTCCATTGAAGGGTGAGGCGGCGTGTATCTTCCTCTCTATATCTCTTTGATCTCTGACACACTCTTTGGATGTATGCTTAGGATCAATGTCCTGGTGAAAAATAAAACATTGACCCATAGAGGGATGCAGATGGGATTACATGTAGCTGCGAAATTTAATGATAGCCATCCTGGTCTAGTATTATGTATATTTTATAAAGATCTCCCGCTGATTTCGCAGAATAAGAGCCACAACCTATCAAACTACCTCATCATGTTTCAACTTATGTACAATATAGCGATTTAACAACTTCTTCTCCTCCTCACAATAGCCCTAAGTTTGGAACAAAAAACCTTAAATTAGGAGGACTCATTGGTTCGAAGTATCTTTTTCCAAACATGTATATCTGTTTTGATGCTTTTTAGCATCAAAACAGCTATACATGTTTGGAAAAAGATGAGTCCTAATTTAAGTTTTTTTGTTCCAAACGTTTCAGAAGTCTTTTTGCCGACAGTCTACTGTAAAATAAGTAATCTAACACTATTTTTCACTGGTGTGGCGGAGACGTTTCTTTGTTTGGCGCTGTTTAAATGCTAAGTTATTTCTGGAAAAGTAAATTAGCGGTTTCGGAGCGAAGTTACGTTGACGAATTTAACTGAAATTTAGCTTAGTTGGATCGTCAGGTTCGTTCTCTCCTGTAGTATATCTGTCTCTTCAAACTTCTTGATAGCATCCTCACTTAATTGCCTGTTGTTTTATTCTATGGGAAATATTTTCATCTTAAATTGTCGACAACCATGATTTCCAAACTGGTTGAAGCATATAGGCTTTAAAAAATTGTAAAGACTATTAATAAAAATGTAAAAAAACAAACGTTAATGAAATGTCACAAGAAATATCATAGCATCCCCTGTTTACGATTAGAATGATAGAATTATAGATATACATTTTATCAATCATTTTGTAAATATTAAACAAATGATTATGGTGTGAGTAAACATTGATATTTTATGGAAAGTAAATATTGAAGATAAAACTCAAAACATCGCTTTTTTTGTGTCAAATTCTAACTATTCATTTAAAATCATCTTTATTATTCTTTCCTCACTGAAAGCCATCATTACTATATATATATATATATATATATATATATATATATATATATATATATATATATATATATATATATATATATATATATATATATATATATATATATATATATATATATATATATATATATATATATATATATATATATATATATATATATATATATATATATATATATATATATATATATATATATATATATATATATATATATATATATGAAGAAAAGGGGTTGATGCCTGATTGTGGCAGGGGTCACTAATTCCAAGTAGGAACAATGTTCCTTCTCTGCTATATGAATCCAAGTTCGGGATTCGAGTTTATTTGAGGGTATCCACAAAATCGGTTTGTATTTTGATATACAAATAAGTTGATAAAATAATTTTATTTTGTACTTAAAGTTTAACAAGATGAATGGTTGAAGTTGGTGAGCTTAGATCTCGTTTTCGGTGGAGGGAGTAAATGTGAATGCTGACTTGTGAATCCACCGAGGAGGATGGAGCACAATGCGAAGATGAAGTGATTTGATCGACTTTGTGGATAATGCGTATCTAACTGTGAATAATGTGTGGTTGCTTTATATGTGTAGAGAAGTAGGCGTGACCAATGGAGTTTCTGGGTAGGAGTTTTGTCTGAAATAAATGCTCGTTGAAGTGTGTTTGAGAGAGAAAGAGAAAAAGAGAGTGAAAGAGAAAGAGAAAGAGAGAGAGAGAGAGAGAGAGAAAGAGAGAGAGAGACAGTGAAAGAGAGAGAGAGAGAAAGAGAGAGAGAGAGAGAGAGAGAGAGAGAGAGAGAGAGAGAGAGAGAGAGAGAGAGAGAGCGCTTCAAGGAGCTACAAAGAAAATAAGTACCCTAGAAGACCTTACGGTCCATTCAATGAGGGTACCTTTGGACTAGCTGTCGAGCGGGCAAATCCCAGCTCAATTGCCTTACGTCCTCCCTAAACGGCTACTTTTCAAGACTTTGTCTAGTCTTGACTTGAACTGTTCAAGAGAATTGCTGTTGACAACCTCTAGCTACCGCAGATACTGTACGTAAAAATTTCCTACACAGATCACGGTTGTAACGCTTCAGCTCAAGTTTAAATCCGTGGTTTCTTGTTCTGCTCTCATTAAGGCTGAAAATAGCCCTGTAGTGAACATTGTCGAAACCTCGAAGTATTTTGAAATTTTCCATGATCTGACCCCACAGTCTACGGATTTCAAACGAGAACAGATCTAATTCCCTTAATCTATCTTCATAACTTTTATGTCTGATAGAGGGAATCAGTTTGGTTGCTCTGGCTTGTACGCGTTCCAATCTCGCGATGTCCTTTCGAAATTAAGGCTTCCAAAACTGTAAGGCATACTCCAGGTGCGGTCGGACAAGTGAATTGTACAGACAGAGAACTATTTCCTTGTTCCGATATCCAAACTAGCACTTTATATAACCTAGCATCGTTTGGGCTTTCTTCTCCGCCTCAATACACTGCCTCGAGAACTTGAGATCACTAGTTATAGTTACACCCATGTCCTTCTCAGTGGATTCTAGAGCAGTGCCCTTAAGGATATAATGAGATTGGGGGTTACGGTGGCTAATATGCATCACTTTGCATTTGTTCACGTTAAAAGGCATTTGCCACGTGTTCGACCATTCCCCAATCTTCCGAAGATCTTCCTGCAGCCAGGCAATATTTCTTTCCTCTGCAACGTTCATACCAAGTTTGGTATCATCTGCAAATTTGGAAATCTTCGCAACTACGTCACCTTTCATATCATTAACATAGATGATGAACAGTAGTGGTCTTAAGAAAGAACCTTGGGGAATATCGCTAGTTACGGGCGCCCACTTAGTAGCTTGTCCATTCAACAGTACCCGTTGCCATCTGCCTCTTAGCCAGTTCTTTCTCCAACCTGCTACATTTCCGTCTATACCCAGCGCACGCACTTTACGGAGAAGGCGGCGGTGTCGTACGTTGTCAAATGCCTTTTCAAAGTATAGGTAGACAGCATCCACCGCTTTATCTCGATCATGCTTACTGAAAACGAATTGGAAGAATTCCACAAGATTCGTTAGGCATGACCGGTGCCTTCTGAAGCAGTGCTGGGAACTCTTCAATAGCAGGTCTGACTCCAAATATGACGTTATATTGTCCACCATGATACTTTCCATGAGTTTGTCTACTATCGAGGTTAAACTGATAGGTCGGTTGTTGGACGGCCGGATTTCATCTCTTTTCTTGAAGATCGGAGTCACCTCCACCTCACGCAAGTCGCTAGGAACGCGTCCAGTCTGGATCAAAGTTTTGAAGATTGTGGTAAGATGTGGTGCCACCTTATCACGCACTTCCTTCAACACTTTAGAGAGAAACCCCTCCGGAATAGAAGACTTATTCGTCTTTAGGTCGGAGATTTTTTCCTCTACTTCGGTTAGAGAGAGAGAGGAAGAGAAAAATGAAGAGAAAGTGATAGAGAGAGAGAGAGAGAGAGAAAGAGGTTACAAGGAGTTAAAAGGAAAGAAAGTACCCTAGGAGACCTTACGATCCATTCAAAGAGGGTACCTTTGGATTAGCAATCGAGTGGGCACATGGCTGCTTAATTGTTTTGCGTCCCTAAACGGCCACTTTTAAAGACTTTGTCTAGTCTTGACTTGAACTGGTCAACAGATTCACTGTTGACAACTTCCACTGGAAGTGTGTTCCACATACCGCAGATACTGTAGGTGAAAAAATTTCCGCACAGATTGCAGTTGTAACGCCTTAGTTCAAGTTTGAAGCCGTGATTGCGCGTTCTGTTCTCACTGAGTGTGAAAATATCCTGGTAGTTAACATTGTCGAACCCTCGAAGTATTTTAAAAACTTCGATGAGCTGACCACGCAGTCTACGGGTTTCCAGCGAGAACAGATATAATTCCCTTAGTCTATCCTCATAACTTTTATGTCGGATAGAGGGAATCAGCTTGGTTGACCTAGCTTGTACGCGTTCCAACCTTGCGATATCCTTTCGAAACGAAAGACTCCAAAATTGTACGGCCTACTCTAGGTGGGGCCGAACGAGGGAGTTGTACAGACAAAGTACTATCTCCTTGTTACCGTATCCAAACTGACGCTTTACGTAGCTTAACATCCTTTGAGCTTTCTTCTCTGCCTCGATGAACTGTTTCGAAAACTTGAGGTCGCTAGTGAAAGTTACACCCAAGTCCTTCTCAGGGTCACTCGATTTAAGAGCAGTGCCCTTAAGGATATGCTGAGATTTGGGGTTTCGGTGGCCGATAGGCATTACTTTGCATTTCCCCACGTTGAAAGGCATTTACCACGTGTCCGACCACTCCCCAATCCTTTGAAGGTCCTCTTGGAGGCGGGCAGTGTTCCCCTCCTTTGCCACATTGATACCAAGCTTGGTGTCGTCGGCAAATTTGGAGATTTTGGCAATCATGTCTCCGTCCATGTCGTTGACATAGATAATAAACAGTAGTGGTCCCAGGACGGAACCTTGAGGGACACTGCTAGATACGGGTGCCCATTCAGAAGCCCGACTATTTACCACTACGCGTTGCCGTCTGTTACTTAGCCATCTCTCTATCCAACCTGCTACCTTGCCGTCTATGCCCTGCGCACGCACTTTCCGGAGAAGGCGGCAGTGTGGTACCTTGTCAAAGGCCTTTTGAAAGTCAAGGTACACAACATCCACCACTTTATCCCGATGATGCTCATTGAACACGAAGTAAAAGAATTCCACAAGGTTCATCAGGCATGACCGTTGCCTTCGGAAGCCGTGCTGGGAACTCTTCAGTAGCAGCTTTGACTCTAAATAAGACGTTATCTTGTCCACTATCATGCTTTCCATGAGTTTACCGACTATCGAAGTCAAACTGATGGGTCGGTAGTTTGGCGGATACCTGGGATCTCCTTTCTTGAAGATCGGAGTCACCTCCGCCTCACGCCAGTCTCTAGGAACGCATCCGGTCCGGATTGACATGTTAAAGATAGCGCACGATGTCGTGATACTTCATCGCACACTTCCTTCAACACCTTGGATAGAAACCAGTCCGGTCCGGGGAACTTATTCGTCTTTAGGTCAGCGATCTTTTTCTTTATTTCTCCTTCGGTGAAGTCCATAACCTCCAGCTTTTCCCCCGAGTAAAAATCCGTGGGCTGGGGGATGGGACCCCACTCTTTAGTAAACACTAAAAAGAAGTAGTCATTGAGCAGGTTAGCATTTTTTGCATCTGAGTGAGTTAATGCACCCTCCTCGTCCACTAAGGGCCCAATCCTACGATGGATTGGTTTACGGCTATTTACATAGCCGAAGAACTCCTTGGGATTCTCTTTACAGTCTCGCCACTCGGAGTTCCTCAGACCACTTAGCTGCCCTTATGCTGAACTTCACTCTTCTGGCTACCCTCTGGTACTCGTCAAAAGCACCTAAGATCTTCGATCGCCGGTACGCATTTCTCTTCTCCCTAATCATTTGGGCGATTTCTCGATTAAACCACTCTGGTTGAACAGAAGACCGACGGAGGCATTTAAGAGGGATGCAACTTGATTAAAGACTCAAGAACTTAATTTTGAAATTGTTCCACGAATCCTCAACATCTTCGCATACCGCTAGCCTTACATCAGACATCCCAGCACAAAGGCTTGAAAAGTCTGCTTTTCTCAAGTCAAGTTTCCTTGATTGACTGGCAACAGACCTTACCTTCGAGATCTTGACGGTAAATCTAATTAGCTGGTGATCACTGCCACCGAGCTCTTCGCCTACAGAGAGATCATCAACGATATCATCCTCAGAAATGAAGACCAAGTCGAGGATATTGTCTCCTCTCGTAGGTTCTCTGACCCATTGAATGAGGAACTCGTTGTTGGCAAACTCCAGGAGAAGCGCGCTCTCGCCACAGGCTGCGCTGGTTGTCCAGTCAACTTGTCTGTTGAAGGCGCCCATAAAGATGCGCACTCTGCCTTGAACAAGTTCACCCAGCAGCTGGTACAGTTCCCTGTCCTTCTCAACGGGTTGGAAAGGGAGTCTGTAAAGCAGCAGAGTCCTGTATCTGACAGGACCTATCTCTAGGTCAACGCCTAGGAGCTCGTGATCGGATATAATGTTGGAGTTCGTAGATTTGATTGTATCCTTGACATACAACATTACACCGCCACCCTCTCTGTCTGGCCTATCTTTGTGAGAGAGTTGGTAGCCAGGAACCGTGAATTCGCCTTCAAAGTCTCGGTTTGAGGTTTTTATCCACGATTCTGTTATGGCTACCATTTCGGGTTCTTCCATCGGTACGAGGCCATGGAGCTCAGGAAACTTGTTCCTGATTGACCTCGCATTGAACCGAAGAACTTTCAGGGAGTCCCCTTATCTAGGACCCCCTATACTCTTCCGTTTCCCGTCTTCTTGGTTGTCGTGGTGGCAACATTTTTGAAAGCCTCCGAGAAGGTTGTTTTGAAAGTGACTCGGGCGTACTAGCGTACGTCCGCCTTCCCAATGGGCCGGAAACTCCTTTGGGTGCGCTCAACGACATTCTAGATGAGGTTGGCTAGGAGAGCCTTGCCCTTAAAGGAGAGGTGCACCCCATCCCTTTGGTAGAGGTCTTTTTACCATAGAATACGGCGTACGGGTCGACAAAAAAGACACCCTCCGCCGTACAGAGGTCTGCAAGGCGCCGGTTTAGTGACATGTTCCTCACGTGGGAAGTCCGGCTTGGACCCCACCTCGGGACCATTCCCACCACGACGCGTCTGCGGGTTTTCAATCAACAGTCGTCGATAGTGCCCATAACCTTCTTCATAATCTCGCCTGTAGGGCCAACCCTACCTCCTCTGAGGTAGGGGTCGTTGCCCCTTACGATAAGGGCGACGACTGAAGTCTCAGAATCTGAGACTTCTCGGACTCAACTCTTACCTGCTTATTCCCACAGCATGGAAGGCAGCTCATCTTAACGCTTGTGCGAAGGAGGGCCGCTAGCAGGGGCTGCAGGCCCCGTGCCTGGGAATCACCCACAAGGCTGACCCTGGCACATTTGCCTGCTGAGCTCGGAGTCTTTATTTTCTGATGCAAGCTCTTATATTCCTCTCTCTTCTCCGTCATGGTCTTTTCAGTCCTTTTTCTTCTTCTTCTTCTTCTTCTTCTTCTTCTTCTTCTTCTTCTTCTTCTTCTTCTTCTTCTTCTTCTTCTTCTTCTTCTTCTTCTTCTTCTTCTTCTTCTTGCGAGTTCGATATAGCGGGGTACAAAATTCATTACAGAAATAGACAAACCGGTAGAGGAGGGGGCGTATTAATGTATATAAAAGAGGATCTAAACGCCATAACGATGGACTCGTCTAAGGATGATATGCGAAGTGATGCTTTATTAGTCCAGCTAAGTTTAGATGCTATAAATAAAATTAACTTAGTCGTGCTATATCGTCCGCCTTGCCAATTGGAAAGAGAAGATGCTGCACTCTTCGATACGCTTACGTCTTGGATTAGAAAAGGGACCACATTAGTCTGCGGCGATTTTAATTTACCTAATGTTAACTTTAGCAACCTTACTTCTGATAAACCGGGTGAGAGGCTATTAAACTTTATGTTGGAGAATTTTCTCGTACAAAAAGTGGAAGAGCCTACTCGTGATAGCAATATTCTTGATTTAATCATGGCAACCGATGAGTCATTGTTAGAAAACGTACGTGTGGGTGAACATTTAGCTTCCAGCGACCATAATGCGATTAGATTCGATCTAAACACCTGCGTAGAAGTTAGAATGAGCTCGCAGCTCATCCCTCGTTTTGGTAGCTGTGATTTCGATATTTTTCGCGAAAGGATTAAGGATATAGACTGGGGAATACGATTCGAGAACAGGTCGGTAGGAGAGATGTACGCAGAACTTCGATGTACGCTGCTTCGTGTGAATTCTGATTTGGTTAAGTATGTGCGTAAGAGCGGGAAGTCGGTGAGAGCTCCGTGGCTTAGTCCGTTAATACTACGCTTAATCCGGGACCGAAATAGAAAATTTAAAATTCATAAAAACAATGGGTCAGTTATAAGTCGGCAAAATTACATAGATTCTCGTAGGGAAGTTAAACGTGCGGTCAGAGATGCGAAGAGGAAGTATGAAATAAACCTCGCTAAGGATTCAAAGAATGAACCGAAACGGTTTTATGGGTACGTAAATAATAGGAAACCCGTAAAAGGATCGATAGGGCCGATCAAAGATAAGGATGGTCGTTTGACTGAACTTCCGACAGAAATGTCTAAAATTTTAAATGAGCATTTTACGAGCGTGTTTACTGTGGAAGATTCTTCCGAATTGGAATCGTTAATTGGGGAAGTTCGTAGTGCTGATAAATGCATATCCGATGTAAGTATAAAGGACGAGGAAATTCTTAAATTTATTAAGCTAATGAAAAAGTCGAAATCTCCGGGCCCCGATGGGGTATATCCAATTCATTTAAAGGAGCTTCAAAATGAACTCGTTAAGCCATTGCGTGAAATTTTCAATCGCTCATTAGAGGATGGCGTAGTTCCGTTGGATTTCAAGCGAGCAAACGTTACACCTATATTTAAGAAGGGGAATAGATTTGAAGCAACGAATTTTCGGCCTATTAGTCTAACTTCGGTAGTTGGGAAGCTTTTAGAATCTGTAATTAAAGATAGAATAGTGAGCCACCTCGAGGCAAATAAGCTGATTAACGATACCCAGCATGGATTTAGGCGTGCGAGATCGTGCTTGACTAACTTGCTCGAATTCTTCCACAAAATGATTTGCGTGTACGATGAAAGCAAAGCTGTAGACGTAATATATTTAGACTTTAAAAAGGCGTTCGACACCGTCCCCCACCAAAGGTTATTAATGAAAGTTAAAGCGATTGGGGTGACTGGTAAGATTTTAAACTGGATTAGAAATTGGCTGAAAGATCGCTCGCAGCGGGTAGTAATAAATGGGGAATGTTCAGATTGGGCCAGCGTTAGTAGTGGGGTACCGCAGGGCTCTGTTTTAGGCCCTTTATTGTTTTTAATTTATATTAACGATTTAGATAAAGGCATACTTAGTCGGATTTCGAAATTTGCGGACGACACGAAGCTGGGCAATCGTGCCTATGTAAGATCGGATGTCGATAAATTGCAGGGGGACCTAAACTCGATTGCCAATTGGGCGGACAAGTGGCAAATGGAATTTAATTTAAGCAAATGCAAGGTAATGCACTTGGGTTGCCATAATTTAAGAGTAGAATATACCATGAAAGGCCAAGTCCTCGACGCGGTTAAATTAGAAAAAGACTTGGGAGTATTAGTCTCAGACGATTTTAAATTCTCGAAGCAATGCGCGGATGCGTGTAAAAAAGCAAATCGCGTTTTGGGTTATATCGCGCGCAATTTCATCTTCAAATCTAAGGATGTAATTTTACCTTTATATAAATCCCTTGTGCGGCCACTTCTCGAATACGCTGTTCAATTTTGGGCTCCATATTTAATGAAAGATATTGCGCAATTAGAAAGAGTGCAGCGTAGGGCTACGAAATTAATTCCAGAGCTGAGGAATAGATCATACGAGGAAAGGCTCAGGGCTTTAGATTTGCCATCGCTAGAAAGCAGAAGATTACGTGGCCAGCTAATAGAAGTATTTAAAATACTAAAGGGTTTCTCAAACGTGG
Source organism: Ceratothoa steindachneri (assembly GCA_963969495.1). Taxonomy (NCBI): domain Eukaryota; kingdom Metazoa; phylum Arthropoda; class Malacostraca; order Isopoda; family Cymothoidae; genus Ceratothoa; species Ceratothoa steindachneri. Next base: position 120,372,753 of record OZ018322.1, on the reverse strand, counting down.
ACTTTCGCAATTTGTTCGAACTGGATCATAGGGGAAATACTCGTCAGCACGGGTTAAAATTAGTGAACAAGCGTTTTAACACTAGTATAGCCCAAAACTATTTTACATTTAAAGTTACTCAAAATTGGAATCGGCTGCCCACCCACGTAGTAGATAGCACTTCGGTTAATATGTTCAAAAATCGTCTCGACGTGCATTTGAATAGTTTAAATATAACGTAGTTGAGCACTGTGAATTTAAACGTCCTTGCAGAGAGAGAGTTTGGAGCGGAGGTTTAGGGATATGAAATTATGATGACTAAAAATGATGCCGGCGATTCTCTGCATGTGTAGCTTAGATGTCCCATTTCTTTTCCGCCTATCCTATAAGTAGTCTCTATCCCTAAATTAGTTTTTCACCACTAGCAGTCGAGTGGCTGCGGAAGATGAGAAGAAAAACTTTCTATCTCCCCCGACCCCTAGTTTGATTAGTTAAAATTGCACGATAATGTACACATGTAGATAAGTGTGTACAGTAGATAGTATTAAAAAAAAAAAAAAATAGCATGTTAGAGATACACTCGTAGATAAGGGTGTATCGTAGTTTTTGATTTAGTGTAGCGGACTAGCCTCGAGCGGACCTTAGGGTCTTTGCTGGTCCTAGATTCTGTAGTTCTGTAGTTCTGTAGTTCTTCTTCTTCTTCTTCTTCTTCTCTATCATCTTTTTCCCCTTGTCATCCTTTTCAATAACTTTTACCTTTTCTTCTTATATTTCTCTCTCTTCCTCTTTCTTTTTTCCCTTTTTCCTCTTTTTTCTCTTTTTCTTTTTACTTTTTGGTGTTTATGCCACATTCGGGCCCGGCCTCTCTGCAGAGGTGGTGTTTGCCACAGGACTCGAGAGCTCGTTTAACTTCTCTTCGAGCCTGCGGATCTGGTGGGAGTGCTTCTCCTTGAGCCTCTCGATATCCCGCCACACCAAAGAACTCGACCCAAGGCTTTTTATTGGCCTGGCAACCAACATGGGAAACAAAGGGCCGTCACCTCGGACCAATGCTACCAAAAGCACCCGTCAACGGGCACTGGGAACGGTCAATAATTACGCGCCAGGAAAGGGGTTAACGGGGCACTACCCTCATCCCATTCATCGTACCCCGACGCCTAGGATACCTCTAGTCCTAGTCTCTCGCAACCAGTGAGCCTCGATTGGCGTTGTTTATAGAGGTTCCAAAGCCTCTCTTCTGACGTGTGAGGTAGCTGCCAGGTCCTTATATGTAGATAGAGGGAAAAAGGGAAAGAGTGACATGGTAGGAGTAGGCTTTTTTTTTTTTTTCTTTTTGTATACCTGGAAGAGATAGGATAAAAGTAAAAAAGGAAGGAATGACGCACTTAGTCTGGAACCTCATTTCCGACCAAATCGACAAGCGAAGCTCTACCAGGGGTACCCAAAAGAGAGGTACCCCCGCCGACATAGCTCGAAAAGTCAAAGGTACACGCAAGCTCTCTTCCCACGACAAGGGGGCGTCACCTCTCCCTCTATTTCCTTTGAGAGATAGAGCGAGAGAGAAAGAGAGAGAGAGAGAGAGAGAGAGAGAGAGAGAGAGAGAGAGAGAGAGAAAGAGAGAGCAGAGATTGTTTATTAAATGAAAAGATAACGAAATCGTTAAATAACAGTTCTGTCGGAACGGAAGTTGTTACGACCCAAAGAAAGATAACGTAATTAAAGGTAAACAAAATCTATCGTCGGTCCGGTCAGAACACCGTATACAAGAGTGGGTGTAATTTTTCCGTAAATGGATCACCATATATATATATATATATATATATATATATATATATATATATATATATATATATATATATATATATATATATATATATATATATATATATATATATATATATATCCCATATAATTAATATTTTAAAAATAATTTGGGGTTTAAACTTCACTTGCATACTGTATAGGTATCACATAAGCTTCCTTCTCCATTAAATTCAAGCGGAAATAACAATGACAAAGATTTATTTATCAGAAGACATAAAAAAATGGCAACATTCAATTCATGCTATGATCACTTCTAGCCACAATTGCAGTCGTGAAGCGTTTCTTAAAATAATATACATGATTCCTAAACGTTTCTGGATTGGTTTCTTTTCAGTCTGAGCAAACATTCAATAATGTAGCGAGGGCGTCTATTGTCCAAACGCTTCTTCATCTCCTTTTCAAGATGTTCGGTGTGGTTCAAATATAGGTTTTATGAAGGCCACTTTAATACAGTAATATGGTGTTCTGTTGGGTATTTTCGAGTAGATTTACTGTTATATTTGGGACCGTTGTCTTGTTGAAAGGTGGAATGTCTTACAAGTCTCAGTTTCCTTGAGGATTATTTTACTTTCTTATCAAGTATGCGGTGATTGTTTTTAGAGTTTATGGTCCGATATATGATTTTTAAAGGTCCAGTGCTAGCAGCAAAGAAATAACCCACAACATAATCGAACCTCCTCCTTGTTTCAGACTAGGGACTATGTTTTTTCTATAAAGTATTTGCTAGATCTCTGCTAAACGTACCTGTAATCGTTTCTATCAAAGAGCTAGAATTTGATCCTAACTGACCATAGTATTTTATCTAATATAGCTTAGCTACCTCTCAGATGCTTTTTAGCAAACACCAAACTGGCCTCATTATTATCTCTATTCAACTGAGCCGTCCTTCAAGGAACACGTTCATGAAATCTTTCTCCGTGTAAATAACATTGTACTGGCGAAGCCTGTACATCTACACCGCGTTCTGAAAGATATGGTTGCAAATCATTTGATTGATCCTAATTCTTTATAATCAACAACATGTATCTAGGCTGTTGGGCTACTTATTTGGTCTACCTTCATGCGAAGGATATACTGCAATGACATTAGATTTATACTTCGCAAAATTGGAGGACATTTTTCTATATCTAGGACCGGCTTTGTGCAGTTTAGCAATATATTTTTTGCAGGTTCTGAATTCTCAATGATCTTCACCTTTGCTCTCGTGGAAATGTTTCCTTGGCAGAATTTTACAACAAATGGAAAATCTGGCATGTAAATTAATAGCTAACCTTTCCTTCTCGAATGTTCTCGTTTACTATAAAATCATTTTGAAAAAGTTTTAAAAACTTCCGGAGTGTTGTTTTATATGATAAGTTACCTGTGTAATCTTTAAAACAGAAAAGCTATCCTTTTTGCCGATACTTTTACATTCACATAATATTGACTAGTATATGAAACCAGCATTTATTTATTATAACCTCCTGTGGTAAATGATTTAAATATACTACGCAAATAAAAGAATGTTCCTGTTACAATATAAGCACGAAAATGGATTCAATTTTTTTTTAAATATACAAATGTGGCTGCAAATTAGACTTTGTGTCTGAAATTACCTATAATTATGCACACATGTATGTATATATATATAACGTTGCTTTTGTTCCATAGTACGAGTGGCAACCACTGGCACTCTACTTTCCGACACTGCTATGCCTAGGCAATCAACGGAACGTCTTGCTTCCAGAGAAAACATCTGAGAGAGCTTCCTCCTGTGAACCGTGCCTAACTCAAAACTATAAACATTTCCTTTGAAAGGGAAAAACAACAGGAAGCAGTTAATCTAAGTTCTTTGATAAATAATTAAAAAAATGTAAGACACTTAAAGACATAAATCGGATGTTCGTTCGCACAAATATTGCATGTTTTGCACAAATAATAATGAACAATAATCCAGAATATGATGAAAAGTGGCTCATAGCCACGAATCCCCTTAAGGTACAAACGACGCTCTATGGAGCGCTGGATCACTACAAGCACAAAGTAAAAAAATACACATCAGCCAAATGGCAACTAGACAGACCAAGATAGACTCACATATTCACCACTCCAAGCCAAAATACTCGGTGCCACATTCGATAAATAACTGAACTTTCAAGAGCACCAAAATACTACTACACAAAGAAAACCGAACGCATTAACAAAATGCAAGGCAGATTCTACCCTATCAGCACCCAAATGCAGCTACTCTTATTCAAAACACTATAAGACCACTACTCACTAAGGCACAAACAACAGTCACAGCCGCGAGTAACATGTTACAAAATTCTGTGATGAAACCCGCATGTTGCTCTCCTCCATTCACAAACAAGACATCACTACACGAAAACAATAAACTCACAGCACTAAATTTATATACGTAGAGATGCACAGCACTACAAATAGACAAACTATGAAGAGAACTAAACTAGATAAATGTATACCACAGGAAGTACGCTGAGTGGGGTCGGAAAAGAATCCAAGCAGACCACGATTACCCACAGCCAATGCCTATTTACACGTAAGATACCAACATCAAAAATCTTGCGTTTCATCATCATCTCACGTCTCACCCATTGCATCCCCCCCTTGTCGCACCACACTAACTAGCCAACGACACGTAAAATTCAGGACGAATCGGTGTCTATCTACCTAGCTGTATCTCCAACCATCACCCTGCTTGAATTTCTTCTGCATCTCTTTCCTCTCTCACTTTTCTATCTTAGTGGCTCACCAGACTCATACCTTTTCTATCGCTATATACCTTGAACTGAATTGAGGTTTACTCAATCGAAACTTGTAGCATATGAGTGAGCTGGTAAAAAGATTGTATTATTTTAATTCAGACTAGAACGAATATATGATGGCCTAGGCTCTTCCTCCTCTTCTCAGTCAGTAAGCTTTTGTGTTTATGTCCCTGAATCCTCGTTCTAAATAGGCCTCAACTTGAAGACATAGCATAATTAGAGGCACTGAAGGATGCTGGTTTGTGGATTAGCAACCAGTGGAGCCCGCTGCCAGAGATTTTCAGAATGAGGCTTAGTTGCAACGTTCGACTAGGGGTAAAATCTTTGTTTCTTATGGGCTGGCCTAGAAGACAGTGAACAAACTTCCGTCTCTATGTATCCTAGGAGTAAATATGATAACTCAACCCGTGAAGGAAGGCACCCGGTTAGTGGCAGTTGATTCAGGTACTACTTTTCATTAAGTCCACCACGAGTGATCAGTATATAGGAAACCTACAGGATAAATTCATTTATCCCTCCGTCATCTTTCATTCTTGCAGTACCTGTTAACTGGAACATAAATTGGAAGGAAGGAGACCCTTTTCTAATTATTATAAAGAAATGGTGCACAATACAAATAACCTTCACTCATTAAAAACAACTACTCACGCAATCGACAGCAGGAACGCACTTATGACCGAATGAAACGTAAACGGAGAAGAAAGGAGAGGAACTACAATGGAATCCGTTTCCCTCAAAGGGATGGCGAACGAGACGTAAGTTCTGCCTTTCCTATTAGTGGAAATGAAGGTGGCGCTCTAGTCCAGTGTCGGCTCGTGTATAGTCCCTGCAGAACTGCAATATTCCTATTTCCACTTAATATCATCGATATAATTCAATATAATGAGACCTTTAATATTTAATTCTTTCTTTATACTTGTACATTATATGGTCAGTAGGCATCCTTGTATAAAACTGTGCGCTTCACATTTCCAGCGATGCGGTGTTTAGCTGTTGTGCGCATGCTCACATGTCTGAGATAGAAAGCTGCATGCTAGGAGAGAGAGCACTGTGGCTTAAGCCGTACCAAGAGTGGTGTGTTGGTGGAAGATAGTGTTTCTTAAAAACATGTTTATATTCTTGGATTTGATAAAGTGTAGAATTTAATTCATATTTTCCGGTTATTTTATTAATTAATTGAGCTGCTGAAAGTTATCTTTGAAAATAATCTAGATGATGTTCTTAGTGAAATTACGAAACTGATAAATATCTTCTTGAAAATTCCCTTGACTACATCAGAGACAGAACGCTGCTTTTCAACACTGAAAAAATTTAAAAAATTTCTAAGGAGCATTATTAATTCTGGAAGATTAAATACACTTGCATTGCTTTCAATGGCGAAAAAAATACTCAGTAGTCATCCAGAAAACAAGGAGAAAATAATTAATCTTCTCGCGCAAATTAAAACAAGAAGAATGGATCAAGCTTGAACTGTAACAATTTACGCTATTAGTAAGTAAAAAATGTTTGATTTTGTTATGTCTACGATTTTATTTAATTGATCTATAAATTTTTTTTTATATTTTTATTTCCTTCTTCACAATATTAAAACAATGGTAAAAAATTTCTGATGCAGCACCACCACTAATTTAAGCTACAAGCTGCCACTATGGAACAATAGACAAAAGGCACTAAATCACATAGTACTAGAAACTAGAACCCTCCACAGGTGAAGGCTAACAGTAGCATTATTTTCAGAAAGGTCGCAAAAGCTGGGGAGGAGAACACACGACAAATGTGCTTTGTATGTTACAAGCCTCTTCTCCTTCTTTCAGACAGCCTGTATTTCTCCCCTACTACATCACTCCCTTTCAACCTCTCCCACAACTTTCTCTCGTCGGCCTGTATTTTCACAGGGTGGATGCCGACCTTCTTCACAACCAGCTATCCCGGATCGGGGCTGAGGGGGTGGGGGGTCGGGGGGGACAGTGTTCCCTAGTCTCTTTGCTCCGGTTTGGGATGGTGTATTTTAATAACCTGCTTCATCCCCACCCATTCCTTCCTAACATCTCCTTTCCTTCACTCTTCCCACTCTATCAATTTTACGCCGTGTCCAAGGTGGAGCCACCATGCTGAGGGACTTCCATGCCACCAGGCCACCAGACGGGATGGGTGGTCCGAAATGGCGGCACCTGGCTCTGCTAAGTCCTGTACGCATCCCTTGCAGTGCGGAATACTGCGAGGGGTGATTAGCGATTGCCTCCCGTGGAAAAAATAGGGCCACTATGCCCATAAATGAAAACCTAACAAAATCCCCATTTCCCCTGTAAGAACAACGGAGCCGCCCTCAGGCAACTCTACAGAGAAAGTGGAGGTTGCCCGCCCTATGGTTTCTCAGGGGACCCTCCATAACTCTTTAATTGGAGAAGAAGCTTACTCCTTTTCTTCGCCTACGGGTGTAGGGGACTCCACTTCATCCCCTTCTCTGGAAGTACTTTCGGGCACCTCCCTCTTCCCTACGGCTTTCCCTCCTTTTTTTCTAGGGGGAATGCCAAAAAAGCCAACAGGCAGCCCATAGGCAACCGCTTCCCATTGAAGCGGCTCGGTAGGGCAAACCCATTAGGGGGAAGAGGGAAGCCAGGCCCATCCGGTCGTTCCCCTCAAAAGACCTGCTGGCAAAAATATTGAACCTTGCCGGGGTCAAGGCATGTGCCTCTCCAGACATGGCTAATGACACTGCCAATAGGACTTGCGATGTCCTGGGAGGATGGCCAACTGGAGGCCTTCCTGAGATAGACATGGTCCTTGAGACAACCCAGCCTCAGACGGTAGGGCGTTCCATGGGAGCAAACTCAGGCTCGGCGCCAAGCACCAAACCCGAATCCAGCCATATGCAAGGTCCTCCTCAAACGGCCTGGGTTTCTAAAGCAGTACCAGGAGGGGAGGGGTATCCTCCGACCCATGACCCTGTTACTGCCAGGACCTTCTCCATCTCAGAGAAGGACCTGGCCGAGGCCGGTCCATCTGAAATGGGGGCTTCTGCCGGTGGAGGGGAGAAGGAGGTTCATTCCCCACCCTCTCTCTTAAAAAAAAGAGTAAAATGTCTCAGGGCTCCTCTCCATCCACGTGGCCTGCGGGGATGGATGGGTCTGCTGCTTCGGTAAGCAACCAAGCCAAGATCGGCACATCCGGCCCCTCTGCCCCCAAGGGTGCGGAGCCCATGACTAAGACCAAAACAGCGCAGGGAGGAGCCTCGATGTCATCGGGGCCCCTCATTCATAGATTACCTGGCGTTTTCGAGCCCGCTGGCTTCAAACGCTTCCTAGTTATTCACTTTAATGATGGCAGCAGGTTGGCCAAGGGCAACATAATCCATCAGAGGAGAGCATTAGCTAGTGTAATTTGTAGAGAGCCAAAGGTGACCCGTTTCTCGGACGGAAGCCTTCTTGCAAATGCGTTGGATCCCTCTGAGGCGGCCAAGATAAGTGCTCTTCGGATACTTGATAGCAGTCCGGTGAGTGTGAGGCCCCATTCTACCATAAACTTTGTGAAAGGAGTAGTTTATGCGAGGGAACTGGTTGACTACTCCATATAAGAGATCATCTTAGAGCTGGCCGACCATGGGGCGGTCAAGGTTGAACGTGTGATGAGAAAACAGGGAGAGGTCTCGAGACCCACCCCTACACTCTTCGTCACGTTTGACTGTCACAAGCTCCCTGAGTCGGTGCGGGCTGGTTGGTACTGCTAACGCGTGAAGGCATTCGTGACATTGCCGCGGCGGTGCTATTACTGTCACCGCTTTGGCCATACGAATCGTTCATGTAGACGTGCAAATTCGGGTTCACCCGAAGCCTATGTAAGTTGTTCCAAGGCCGCACACGATAGGTCCAAATCGTGTGTGACCAAGTGTGTCAAGTGCAAAGAGCCGCACCCCGCTTCTTCGAAGCACTGTGGTACATATATCCCTGGGACGTCTTACGCCTCAATGGTTTAAAAGACATCCTCTGTTCCTGGCCAATCCAGGCCAACGAGCACGGTTGTTTTCGCGCCCATTCGAAGTCCTTCTGCGGGTTCTACTCAAACCGGGCGTTTCCCTGGTAAAGCTGGCGGCACAAAGGGTTCACACCCAGCCGTGGCTAAAACCAGAGCTCCCCCTGTTCCCTCAGCGTGACCGTTTCCCGTACGGCGAAACGGCTACTCGCCTCCACTGAGTCGTTAGACTCACAGGAGGCAACACCCATGAAGTTGGTCGCCAGGCCATCTTCCGGGGTTCCTAAAGCTGTCCCCCGAAAGGAGGACAGAAACAAAGGAGCTTCGGCTCCTTCGCCCACGCCTAGTGGTAGCCTGAGTGGCTCGGAGACGGTGGATCCTCAAAAAGAGGGCCCTCCGCCGCCGAAGCCGCAACGCCCGCCTAAGGTTTCGAGGCGGAGAGAGGAAAAGACTTGCATGGCAAGCCTTACTTCCCGCAATAAATCCTCGAAAGCGACGGCTCCTATAGCGCATTGTCCAGCCAAAAGCGCCCGGGGTTCTGCCTCCAGGAAGCGTATGGCCATCCCCGTGAGGGTCTTCTGTTCGAAGAGGGCCCGCGCGTCTCCTCCGAGCAAGCCCTGGAGGGCATATTCCTTCAATGGAATTGCAGAAGACCATGCTAAGCGCATGCCCCCTGCCCGCCATCCCAGGGTATAAGGGTTTTGCTATTCCACCACCACGAGATGGGGGCCGGGCTGGGGGATTCGCTGTTTACACCTGGCATGATGTCTCCGTTCTTCTTTTTACTTGAGATACCTCTTCCAGGCAGTGGCTGTGTAGCTTTACCTGGAGAGGAGGTATACTATTATTTCTGCGTACATTTCACCGTCAGCTGACTTCGACGCGGGGGACTTCCGCTGCGTCCTTGCACGGTTGCCGAGGCCCTTTCTCTTGCTTCCAGATCTGAACGGCAGAGATCCTCTCTGGGGAGATTACTCAATAAATCCCACGGGACAAGTCCTTACCTATCTGATCGAAGAGCTCGAGATAGGTCTCTTAAATGTGGATGAGTACACGCATTATGTACTGTCCGAGAACCGCTTCATTTTCTTGCCTTGATCTATCTCTGTGCTCTTTGGATGCACAGCCTGATTTTGATTATTAGGGATAGTCGATGACCTCCATGGTAGTGATCACTTTCCAATTCAAATACCATTTTCAGGTCAACTGCCGCCTGAGAGCCCAGCTCTGTGGTGCATGGTGCGCGCGCAGTGGACTGCATTTCAGGAAATGACTGAATTCTCTATCTCAGTCGAGGAGTTTAGGTCGGTAGATGAGGCCGTTAAGTTCTTCTCCGGCAACCTCATCGCCGCCGGCCTAAATACTATTCCCAGAACGTCTGGCCGTTTTGCACGCCGACCATACCTGTAGTAGAAGCTCATATTCGCAGCCTTAGGGTATCCTGTACCCGCACCATGGATATTCTCCGTTCCATGACGTTCAGTGGTTAGGGTGCTGATAGGCCTACTGCCTTACTTTTTTATCGTTCCTTTGTTTGTTCGAAGATCGACCCAGTTTGCGAGTTTTATGCATCCGCAGCTTAGCGTGTATTGCAGAAGGTGGGCTGGATCCACCACACCGGCCTTCGCCTGGCAACTGGTGCCTTCCGCACTTTCCCCATTGAGAGATACTTGTTGATGCTGGGGAGATGCCACTCGCTCTACCCTATGTACGGTGCATTATTCGCCTGTACGCGCGAGCCCGGCGCCTCGCCCAGTCGCCAACAGCTCTCACTGCATGCGCAGCTGATTTCCACGGTGCCTATTTTCTCGAGAGACGCCAGTCATACCCTAAGCCCTTTGGGTTTAGGGCCAGGAAACTCCTTCGAGAGCTAGGTATAGCACTTTGGCCGGTGGCACTCCTGGTTCTGCCCAGGGCGCCACCCTGGAGGGTACCACATTTGGCTATTTGTCACTACGCCTGTGCTTCCAAAGCTTGTACTGGGCCGGGAGTATTGCGTTCGACCTTTTTGTAGCACACCTCGTGTCACGCTGGAACAGTGCTAGTGTATACGGATGGCCCCTAGTCCGAAGAGGGGGTCGGCTTTCACGCCGTATCTCCTTTGTTTAATGTCAGCGGGGCCCTGCCAGGCACTGCGTATGTCTTCACGGTCGAGCTGGTGGCAATACACCACTCGGTACGGGAGATTACGCGACGTGCCCGGTTCGGAGACCGGATTGTTATCTATAGTGACTCACAAAGCGCCCTGAGTGCTCTTCGGGCATTGGAATCTCCGCATTCCCTTGTTCGCGATATCCGTGACGCCACGGTTTTGGCAAGTCAAGCGGATTTCAAGATTATCTTCTGCTGGGTTCCTGGACTTATAAGAATTGGGGAGAATGAGCACGCCGATGAGGGCGCCAAAGAGTCCGCGAGGACTCTGCCACCGGAACAGCGTTTCGCTCTTCCTCACACTAGCTACATGGCAGGAATACTGGTTGCTCTTCGGACTGCTTGGCAAAGAAGATGGCAGACGGTCGAATGGAACTTAAAGTGGCGTGTTATTGCACCGCGACTGTTCCCATGGACCTATCCCCCAATGCCACGACGGCTTCAGGTCGCCTTCTGTCGTCTCCGAATCAGGCTCACTCGTGTTACGCATCGCCATTTGATGGATCGCTCGCCAGTGCCCTATTGTGACGACTGCTTTGTCGAATGTCCTAGTCTGGGTTATCTTCTCGTATATTACCTGTCCCTTTACCAGGATAGGCGGTGTGGCTACCGCCTGTCCCTTGTACTCGGGACGAATTCATGCACATTGACTGGTGGACTTATAGACTTTTGGAGGGAGGCCGACCTTCTCTCCTTTATTTAACTAGGTTATATTTTTTTGTTATTGTTGTTTTCTTTGTAGGTCGCACGCTCCTGCGCCGGGGTGAGGGAGACCTCCCCTCGACGCCAGAGATTGCTTCCTAATTGTTGCGATCTTCCATTTTTATCATTGTTGTGTTTTCTCATTCTTATTTTAACGTAGCCTATTGCTAGGCTATCGTGATTCCGGCGACTTATGCCCAAATGGGCAGTCGCCGGATCGGCTCCTAAAATTAAAAAAAAATAAATACAAGCGACAAACATACTTCATCTAACTGCCACAACAATAAAAATATTTTATTTAGTGAGTATGCATGGAAAGACACGGACACACAAATTGTGACTCAAGCAAAAAGGAATACCTTAACTGGCTCTTAATTGCACAATGAGAAAACGAATACTAAACGAAAATTGGAACAAATATTAAACAGAAAGTATAGTGAAACATTCATTGATCTCTTCCAGTATCTTTCGATGTGTGGCATGTTCCATTTTTGCCTCAAGGATAAGGAGTGCTCCTATCCCATGTGTAGTAAAGCAGCTCCAAAACATTAGACTATCTTTTTCGTATTTCACGTTTGGTTTGGTGTACTTAGGATCATAGATAGTGCATTCTGCCCTCTAAAGGTGACGAGCATCGTTTGGTGAGGAAAGTTACAGTGGGGAGAAATAAATATTCGTACACCATCAAAATTCAATTTTAATAGACTTCCACTCCAGCAAACTTCATGAAATTTACACAATAGATTAATATTTAGGTAAAGTTAAAGTTGTGTGCACAAAATGGCATGAAACAGAATTGATATTCAGTAAATTTGAAATGAATGAAAATAGGGGTGAAAAAATTCTTCGTATAAATCAATATTTGGTTATTAATGCTTAATTGCGGATCCATTGTTGGTTTTCACCACCATCAATCGTTTCCTGTAGTCCTTCAATAGTGCGCTGTAACACTGCTTTGGTATTTCGGCCCATTCTTCTTTGTAAATTGCCTCCAATTCTTTGATGTTCTTGGGAACCCCTAAGTGAATCTTGCTCTTCAATGTTTGCCACAAGTTCTCTATTGGGTTCCAATCTGGCGACTGTCTAGGCCAGACTAGAACGATTACATTGTATTCACAGAACCATTCGCGAGTAGTTTTGCAGTATGCTTCGGATCATTATGGTGTTGAAAGATGCATCCATCTCCAAGTCTAAGCTTCTCTTCAAAAACGAACACATGTTCTTCTAAAATGTTTCTGTAGATTGCCGAAATCATGGTTCTATATATGATATGGATATTGACGCTACCCTTAGATAAGAAACACCTCCACACCATGATGGTTACTTCCCCAAACTTCACGGTAGCGATGGTGTTCTTTGGGACGTAGGCAGTGGCGTCTTTCCTCAAGACAGGACGGCCATCGTTACAGCCAAACAATTCTATTTTTGTTTCTTCTTACCACAGGACATATCCCCAAACTCAACAAGTTTCTCCAAATGCTCACCCTCGAACTCCAACCTTGCAGCTCTGTCTCTCTTCAGCAGCAGAGGTGTCTTCCTTGGCCTGCGAGACTTAAAATCAACCCGGTTCAGATCATTACAAATGGTTCGCTTTATGACCGACGTTCCTGCTGCCAATAAGGCATCTTGAATTTCCTTACGCGTGGTCATATGGGCAGCTCTAACCTTCCTAAGTATTACACAAGAAGTTTTGGGGTGAATCTTCCGAGGAGCACCTGAATGTTGAAGGTTTTCGATAGTTCCCACCTTTTTCCACTTCAGAATGACAGAGATAATGGTGCTGACAGGTATTTTCAACTGCTCGGATATCTTTCGAATCGTTTTTTTCTGGTTATTGGAAAGTTCTTTTTTCTTCGCGATGACAACGTTTTTACTGCGGGAACGTCGACGGCTGAATGGCATTCCAATCTTTCCTTATCTCTTGTTGACTGCTGTATATATTATTGAAACCATCTAGAAGTTTTTTTGCATCGTCACACCTAATAGTGTGTTCGTCTCTCATGTGCTTCAAAAATGAATTTTGTTAGATTTATGTTTTTGTACGAATAATTATTTACCCAGGGTTTCATTAATTTCTATTTTACTTAATATCAATTTTGTTTCATTCCTTTTTGTGCACAGAACTTCAAACTTTACCTTAATATTAATCTATTATGTAAAGTTCATAAAGTTTAAAGAGTTGAAAGTCTATTGTATTGAATTTTGAAGGTGTACGGATACTTATTTCACCCCGCTGTATATTTAACTCTCATCTGACCGTATAACATTGTTCCCAAATTCACTTGCCTTTTAAAGATGCTTTCAGGCGGATTTTAAAGGGTTCGTTACAGGATTTTTATTTACAAGTGGAGTTTTGCGGGGAGTAAAAAGAGTGCAGATCATTACGATGAAGCTCTCTACTAATAGTTCTTTTACTCACTTTAGTCTCCGACAATTCCAGATTGATTTGAAGATCTTTCATTTAAATCTTTAGATTATTCTTAAGCTTTCGAAGCATGTAACGGCGAGACCAATCATTAATCCTGTGACGAGCACCTGCTCTTGGTAAGTTGGAGGCGGATCCATACTCCTGATGCTTTGGAATTATAGAACTAAAGTTGTATAAGCCACTTTGACTCGTTCAGAAATAGTCGTATAGGATAATCCATCTGAATGAAGTTTAAGTATTTGCTACTAAATAGGTTGAGGAACTTCTTTGACTTTCGGCATTGCTTAACGCAAATGTCCTTCTTCTATTGATTCATCTTATCAATGAATGATGGTGCTAATATTATGCAGTTTACATCAGTTTCATTTCTACAATTTTCTCAAATCTTCACTGTTACCTTTTTCATCGAATTTATAAGAATTCTTTTGTTTAATAACAATATTCTTGTATGATATTAGAGTGGCCAAATACTTTTGTCACCTGCTAAATTTTGCTTATTAGCAATTTTTGTTATATAAAAACAAAATTTGTCTTCTGTATTCTTTTGTTAAATATATGTTTACTGAGTTTCCTGCTAGTTTTCTAACCAGAGGAAAGCACGAAATAGGGAAAATTTAAGTTTACAAATACTTGTGTCACCTAAATATATATATATATATATATATATATATATATATATATATATATATATATATATATATATATATATATATATATATATATATATATATAAATTAAAGCCAGAACCACTATTCGAAACATATATAATTTGGAACGTTTCGAACATTAGCTAATTGTGTCTTCAGTTTAGTTATTACAATGGTGAACGATGATTGTTCTAAGTCACAATACCAAATAATACGTCAACTCTTTGATGACGATATTCAGGCCTTATAAATATATGGGACTTCATAGTATAATCCCGCGTTATTAAATGCCTTACATGCGACAGGAATTGTAAATTTAACCCAGATCGAAATTTCTTTTAGTGGAATATAACTGCAAGGGATTCGTAAGGCCGTAACAAATTTGGGGTTATGCGTTTAAGGATACGTGGCTTTCTAATGCCCGCATCCGACCAAGTGCTGGACTCTTGTTTATAAACTGTTTTGTGGGAAAAATTTGTTTCAGCGAGAAGTTGAAAAAAAATATCGTTAGGGTAAGGTTAGGTTAGGTCTGGTTCTAGATCTTTTAAATGAATTCGAATATGTGTTTTTCTTATGCAGTTTTATGGGTACTTTTCAGATCTGAAACTCGTTTTCGCTAGAAATTCATACTTTTCGTATTATGGAACTTTAATCGATTATGGGTAAAGTATGCATTTCTGGGAAAAACACAGTTTTAAATTCATTAGAAAATATGTGTTAAAACGAATCTTTACCAAGTCGTACAAGCTATGATTAATAGCCACCTAGGTGCTTCGAAATTCTGGCATGTATATAAATTCCTAAAATGTATGTTTGTTTGTGTGTAGAAAACTCTTCTCCTTTTTATTAAGCACGAAGAAAACAACTGAAGTATTTTAAAAAAGGAAAAAAATAAACGATAATTACACTCCTAGCAACTCTCGCCTAGCTCTTGAAACAACCTCTCCTCAAATAGCGGGGAGCTGGAAACTTAGAATGGAAGAAAAGAAATTTGGAACACAGACCAAAGTTCTCTTTTTCGATCTCGGCTCATTAACGCAAACTTCATTATGGCAGAGCATTGAAACGTGAACTTTTGTACCTGAACATTATGTATTCCCGTTAGTATCCCTCCTTTGGAGTTTAATAGTTCCGTGAATTCAACCAAAGATACAAGCCTCAGTTCGTACTCCAGAATGGCGTGGGGGCCTGCATGTACGAACGATATTGTCCTCTTTCCTGTTCTGGAAGGCCGTCCTGGTGTGAGTACTTTTGTTTTGATTTGAAGGAGGGTAATATTGATCTAAAGTGAAGTCATTGGAATCTTACATTAGTTTGCATTTTATTAAAAGTTTTATTCCCTCTCTATACATAGGCATTTATGAAGCAAATATGAGTCCAAGGTTTTTTTAGCGACTTCATTGCCCATTTAACCTACTTATTTATTATAAAAAATTGAGTATAGATGGCTAATGTATATTTGGTTAATAGATATATATATATATATATATATATATATATATATATATATATATATATATATATATATATGGGTATTAAGATAACGAAAGTGCTAGATAGCTCTAATCAATCTTTTTTTCCCTACGTGGTACAACCATATATATATATATATATATATATATATATATATAATATATATATATATATATATATATATATATATATATATATATATATATATATATATATATATATATATATAAAAGCGGGTAAGAAGGCAATGTTATGGCTAACTAAGCTCTTCATAAAGCCCACGGAAGGAGCTCTTCTCACAATCACGAGAGGAGAAGGTATAATCCATCTTTTCTATGCAATCTAAAAAGATTGCTATCAATCATCCTTCTTAATTCTTATCTCTGCTTTCGAAGAGGATGTAAAAATCGCTTTAACCATTCTAGCCCGGCCTTATAAATCGAGAATTATATTAGCAATAACGAAATTGTTATTATGCTGTTAACAAGGCAATGTTATTGCATTATTTGCAAATATAATTCTCGATGTATAAGGCCGGCTTAGAATGGGTGAAGCGATTTTTTCATCCCCTTTGAAAGCAGGGATAATATTTAAAAAGGCTGATTGATAGCAATCTTTTTAGATTGCTTAGAAAAGCTGGATTATACCTTCTCCTCTCGTGATTATGAGAAGAGCTTCCCCTGAGGGCTTAATGAAAAGCTTAGTTAGCCATAGCATTGCCTTCTTAACATCTTAACTACAATTGTGTTATTGCATTATCATTCTCTCTCTTTCTCTCTCTCTCTCTCTCTCTCTCTCTATATATATATATATATATATATATATATATCTGCAAATTTTGTTGAAGACCATTGTGTATTTTACCTTAATTAAATTCCTTTGACAACTTTCTCTTCTTCTAACTATCTCTTTATTTCATCTTGTACCTGGTGGATTACTTGTCCAGTATTCATCTCTTTTTTTTTAAATGAATGTTTGGAAAAAAAAAAACTAAATTGCTAAGCTTTCGATCTAATTCGATCATCTTCGGAGCGTTTTTAAATGTTCTTGCCTCCTTTACCGATGCAATGAACGGAGTGAGGATCTAATTGAAAGTGAAAGAAAAAGATTTTTAAGGGCAATTTATTTCGCCTTGGTTAAATGTAACGTTAGAGGAAATGAACCACTCCTTTAAGTGGAATTTTTAAAGTAGTTTTAATGTGCGATTCCAGCTTTTCGCTTGACTGTTGATGGCCGGCTTATTTTCCTCTATTAATATGGCTTCCAAGATGTTAAGCCTCACTTAATCAAACCTCTTTTCTTTTAATAATGGTGTTATTAACGAGCATATCTCTCGTTAGGTTAATATTATGGACACTCTCCATATGGTTCTTAGGCCCTCCACTTTGTAGATGCATAGTTAACTATCTAGAAAGTGTGGTAGTTGTCATGCCAATATATTTAGAGTTTTTATAAATCTTACAGTCTTTATCTAGGCAGATGAACTCGTAAACTATGTTGGTTGACTTGAGATTCGAGGAGTTTAGGCAGATGTTATGTTTCATCAGAAGATTGCTGGCTTTTTTGTTTTATAATTGATGATGAGTTGGATTTTATCCGTTTGATTTTTAACTTTGATGTTACGGTTAATAATCTCCTTGATGTGTTTTTCATCTATTTTATAGGCCGTGGACATCTGGTTTCTGTAATACAGTTTAATGTTGTTGACTTCTCTATGATTACTTTCAGTTTTATCCGCATGTTTGCAATGGTTATTTAAAAATGATTGGAGTTGTTTGCCAATCATGCTGTTTGAGAAACCATTATTCCCGAGTATTTGCTTTACTCGTGCAATCATTTAGTGGAAAAGTTCCCACGTAGAGCAGCATTTATAAGCTCGGCGGATGTATGAGCGATTGCGCTTATTTTATACCTTTTAGGGCATTTACTTTCTGCATTGAGGTATCTTTCCATGTCCGTACTTTTCCTACGTCCAAAAAAGGGAGTTTATTGACCGTGCTCAATTCTTCTCAAAATATTGCTTGATATTAACGAGATGTTCTTCGTTTTGGACGTTGATGTAGATGTCATCTACGTATCGGCAATATGTGTGTGGCTTATTTTCCATGATGTCCAATAATCTCTCCTCGAGTCGACCCATGTAATAGTTTGCGAAGGTCGGCCCTATGGTGACTCCATAATCACTACACCCACTTGCGTGTATAGATTACTGTCCGGTGACCTGAACGGCACCTCTGATGTGCATGAACGTAACATGTTCCTTAAGATGTTATGGTCAAGATTTGGAGGAGACATTGTAAGATGGTGGTACACGTTTTTTATAATGATGTCGATGGTCTGAGCGATAATCACGTTCGTGAACAGGCTTTCCTCGTCAAGGGATGATATTAGTCCTGACGGTCATGTAGCGTGGAGTATATCGATGAATTCCTCCATGGATTTTATACTATATTTCAAAGGGATGTATGGTTTTATTAATGCATTTGGGGGACTTCACTTCCAAAAGATCATCGGTGATTAAACACCAGGTTATCTGTATGGCAATGTAAAAATTCAAGAGCCGCACAACCCATTTTGGACCATCATCTCTAAAGTCACGACTCCTAAAGTACTGTTTAGCTAAAACCTTAAATGCATTAATAAAACCGTACATCCCTTCGAAATATAGCATAAAGTCAACGGAGGAATTCATTGACATACTCCACGCTACAAGACCCTCAGGACTACAAGATGGAATAAAAAAGATAGTTAGAAGAAGAGAAAGTTGCCAAAGGAAATTAATTAAGGCAAAATACACAAGGTAATCTTAAGACCCAAATACTACCTATCATAAAATTACATTTATTATTTCGCCGTATCCCATTTTTCTTCCAACTAGTAATCTTAGATATTACTAATTATATTTAGATATGTTAGTGGTAATATCAATTTATTTTAAGTTTTCTCTTCTTTCGAAAACTTTCAAACGACGATTCTGTATCAGATCTTCGAAAAATTTTGGACGAACAGCCTAGGTAAAAGAGAGCGTGTTTAAGGAACATTCGTGACTCTTACTTAAATTTAGAATAATTCCTACTGGAAAAAGTAAGGTCTCTTCCAAGATTCCTAGTTTAGTCCCAATTGTATAGTCCTTCCCCTTTCCTCCACCTTGTATTACCACACTTTGTCTCAGTGGAGTTGGCCCGCAGTCAAACAAACCTTTCAACTTTAAAAGGTGGTTTGTCAGTTTGAATGGGTGGTGGGGGGGAATTGTAACCTACTTAAAACAGTAGGTCCCACGGCGATAGGCATCATACAGTGTAAATCGGTGGCAAAGATAATTTGTATTAACACCAAACCACTTTCATATTGATCGGTAATCTGCCATGTGTGGAAATTTAGTCAATTTCTTTGATCAGTAAATTACAGTGGGAAAAAAAGGAAAGGAAATCTTTTCATAAAAATTTCCATATAGGCTTTTTAGAACACAACTATAACTGCGTACATATTTCAATAGTTGCTGGTCTCAGTATTCCACTAGTAGGCTCATCTCTAGAGAAGGCCTACCCCCTGCACATTTTTGCTTTCTTAACCTTGATTCTTTTTTTACGAACCTTTTCTCACAAATTTTCACCTGTCTATAGCTATTTGTTTATTAACTCCTTTTATAAGAATGTAAATGTGATTCATTTAAATAGGAGTGATAACATAATAATAATGAAATAATAGCAAAAGGTGATAAACAATGATAAACGGTAATATAATAATTGAATCATAGGAGAGAGTGATAATAAGCTAATCTGTTAAAATAATACTGAAATAACATCAAAAGATAATAAACTAAATAGTTGAAATAAAATAATAAAAGTTTAACAGCAAGCGATAATGAATTAATGATACTCAGATAATAGTAAATTTAAAGGTAGATAAATAATACTAAAAATAATAATATAAAAATAATAACATAAACTTAGGACTTGCCAGTCTTTTAAACTACAAATTCTAAGAGAATAATTAATTAATTAATATTGCTAGGTTACTATGAATTGATAAGTACATCGCGAGTGACCAGAACTCTTTCAAGATTGTATACCTGTTTATATGTGAAACAGAGGCCTGTTCTTTACCTTTCTAGTCGTACTAAGATAGGAAAATATCCAAACACTACTGTACCATATATGGTACATCATCGTCATATCAATATATTATACATTTATTATATTTGAATATCCCTAGCTGTGAGCCAAAAAAAATAGAAAATAATTTGCTTTTGTGACAAAAACTATGGATTAGTTAAAACGAATTCAAAATAATCAAGAAATATTTTTGCGAAAAGCGATGACGTATTTCCTTTATCTGTTGAAACCTGCGCAGCAGCCCACAGCTAAGTACAAACCTTTTGCCGGATAGACGACCTCCCTCTATTCCTTTAGCTCGATGGCGCCCATCCGTAAAGGTAGAGCGAATCACGAGCCTTCGCTCTTCACCCTGGGCATGCATTGGCTCTGTTTCTAAAGATCCACTCTCTCTATGATGTAATTTCCCTCCCGTTGTTTAATCCAATTTGAGCACAGCCTAGCTGCCGCAAGGCACAGGGAGTGGGGGAAGGGGGAATAAGAGAGTCCTGGCTCTCTCGCCCTTTCTCCTCCCTTCTCTCCCCGTTAGGGGGCCAGAGGAGAGGGGAAGGGGCGAGATAGCTCTCGTCGCACTAGCCTTTTACACTCACACCTTTTCTTCTTCTTCTTCTTCTATTGTGCCAAAAGAATATTCCTGAAAATCCATCAACTTCTGTTCAAATAGAAATAGAAAGATCCAATATTTATTGTAACAATGGATTGTGCTCAGTTTGATAATGGCTAATCCCTTGGCAAATTTACAATATTTGACTCTTGAGATCGAACCTCACAAGAGTTGTAATGTTTTTTAAAGACAAAGTAAAAGCCCCACAAAATCTCGTTTTTATCACGGCAATCCATTGAGCGATCCAGGGCCGAACCCCACCACTCTAAAATATATAACTTTACCTGAACGGTCTGCTAAGTATAGGTTAATGTGACACGAAGGAAACCCTTCTCTGTTTTAAATAGGCAATCAACTGCTGCCCCAGTTCAGAATAATAATAATAATTACTAAAATGAATATATGTCACACTATTCTTAATGAAGGTTTACTCCGTAATTGAAGAGCGTGAATCTTCTCTGCTTTTAACTCTCGAGAAAGGAACTATGGTTGATCCACGAGTTAGGATAACATACAAATTATAAACTTGGATTAGAAAGCGACCATTCGAAATCTTAGTCGCCCTCGAAAACCAGGAATTCTGAAAGTGGTCTTTCAGAACGAACAAAGAGAAGTTCACACCTAGAGAACCAACATCTAGACATACATATACAATGAGGCCTTTCCCTCTTACTCGTACATACATTTGCTCATACTTACCCTAAATCATCAGAGACGTCTATCAAGACGGGCCCATATATCGTGGAACATCTCCTAACCCTTATTTTTGGTATCATCTAAACTCTAGAAGATGAATTATGATCCATTTAATCCAAACATCCCTATCCACGTTTATATATGCTTGGAAAGGTGAATATTACACTATATTCAAGAATATAATTCAATATTCCATATAATTGAGGAAAAATGCTTGAAACGGGAAACTTTGAAAATAAGAATAGAAAAGGAAAAGAATAGGTGGAGAAGAATGGCAAGAACTAGAGTAAAAGGAATTATATCCAGTAAAACCTAACATACAAAAACTCCCATAAGTTAAAATTCCGAGTTAATTGGATGCATATAATTGACTGTTAAGGGAAAATTGAATATGCTATCCCCCAAACGCCGAATACTGTTGATGCTCCTGGGGACATATTGTGATTATAAGTATTTTTCAATCCTTAAGTTTTTTTAACGAAATAGAATGTATGCTATTACAAGTATTGTGACTCATTATTTTATGAAGAAAAGTATAGAGAAAAATTAAGAGAGAATAAAATTGCCTTGGAAAGTTATATTTTTCATTACACTAGGAAACCTCTCCCCCCTCATTTTCTGTTGCATAGGGCTTTCAACTGATTCTCATTAATTTTTTAAGGCTGATTTCAAATTTTAAATCGATTTGTGTCTATATGCTCTAGTTTTCACATTATTTGAAATTGTTGATTTTTTTTTAACTATCCCTATTCATATTTTGTAGCAGATCTAATGATGGCTTCTTCAAGGAGACAGAAATGCATAAATGATCCTAATTCATTCGGTTACATTTATGGTTGGTACAGATTTGGTCTTCAAAGACGCAATATAACATGCTTTATGTGCCGTGCGTAAAAGGCCTATTATGACGTTCTCCTTGGTGACCAAGACAAGAAGTGGGCTCCAGAGACTGTGTGTGATAATTGCGCGAAAAGTTTCCAAAACTAGACAAAAAGAAAACGAAAAGGTATGCCTTTGGAAGTCTCAATGGCTTTGCGATATTCATAGGACTACATAACTGACTGCTCGTTTTGCCTGGTCAACATTAAAGTTGTTGGCAACAAAATCCGGCATAATATCTCGTATCCTAGTATTCCCTCTGCAATAAGACCTACTGGGCATTTTGTGCAAGTTACAGTTTCAGTTTTTATTGGTTATGCATCCTCTGAAGATGAAAGTAGTAAATCTGATAAGAAGTTTCAACACATGGTCTCAGATTTTGAAAACTCCTCATCTAATGCAAAACAGTCAACTGACAGCGTTTTATTCAGGTGGAACTGAATGACTTAGCACGTGCTTTGGCACTCTCCAAGAAGACAGCTGAGCTTTTAGCATCGAGACTAATGGAAAAGTCCCATATTTTAGAACACAGAACCATAGATCTTTGATCCTTTCTTCCGAAGACATGC
This sequence comes from Ceratothoa steindachneri, assembly GCA_963969495.1. Taxonomy (NCBI): domain Eukaryota; kingdom Metazoa; phylum Arthropoda; class Malacostraca; order Isopoda; family Cymothoidae; genus Ceratothoa; species Ceratothoa steindachneri. Next base: position 120,349,952 of record OZ018322.1, on the reverse strand, counting down.
TATTTGTTTACAGTCACGATACCTCAGGCCTTATAACACAAGTATTGTTTCGTATAAAACTACAGAATGGAGATTGCCTTTGGATAGTTCTGAGCGTTGCCTCAAATATTTTCTCTTGCATAAGGGCAATGTTTTGGGTGCAGTCCCAGTTGGTCACTTGGTACATTTGCGAGTAACCCATGACAACATAAAATGGTCATTGACTTGCTCAAATATCAAAAGCAAAACTGGATAATTTATGTGGGCCTAAAAATGGTCAACTTCCCATATGGCTAACAAAAATGTTTCACTGTTTCCTTGTTATCTCCTCATGTGTGACACTCTGCTCGAGCCAAACATTAGACCCAGAAGAAATTGCCCATTCGTGAAAATCTGGAAGTATGCATGTCAAAAATTGGGAATGACCCGATCTTAAGTTGAGAGAAAATCGTTTTCACCCCTCTCCATCCAAAGCTTGGGTTGCTGAATCAGTTTGTATAGGCAGTACGTACTCCCAGGAAATGCTTTCAGAACCTATTTTCTGGATTTTTTGCCTTTTCTTTGAGAAAAAAAAATAGGCGTTTTTGATTGATCTCAGGTTCGTGCCCTTGTGCGTGATGTGGAATTTGTCAGAAAGATGACTGACAAAGATAAGGCAGGGTGGCTGTCAACTTTTTTGTAACAAAAACGCTGATAACTTTGAGGATTTAGTTGCTAGGTTGCTGTTGGCTTTACTTGATTTTGGATGTAACATGAGTGTTAAGCTTTTCCTGAATAGTCACATTCACCATTGCTCCAAGGACCTTAGAGCCTTAAGTGATAAACAGGGAGAGCGCTACCACTAAAACATCATGACGATGGAAGAGCGCTATCAAAGACGATGGGACAGAGATATGATGGACTAGTGCTGAATTATCAAAAGAGATGACCCTGACAAAGTTTTTAAACGCAAGAGCTACAAGCAAAAATTCTTGCCATAATAGAAATAATTTGAACTTTCTTATTCAATCGTTTTTTTTCGGAACTTCATCGATGCATATTGATCTTTGGATATAATGGATATTTGGATATAATTTTATGTTGCATATTTGATATATTTTGCTTTTTTCAAATTCAAGCGCTAGATGAGTAGACACGCTATCTATAAAAAATACAGATTTTTAAATAGGCTTTTTATAGGCTCTTTTCTTTCACATAATTACAGTTCTTTCCTAGAATATTAATTATCTGATTCAAGCCTTTATCATATTGACTATTGGATGAGATAAAGTGATTGATTTGTGAGATTAGAATTTGAGACGTTCCTCCTTCTAATCCTTCAGCAATTTAATTGAACTTAGGAGTGATATTAAGTGTGATAGAGCGAAATAGAAAGAGAATAAGTGAGAGATAAAAGAGAAAAATGGAGAGATAAAGAGAGAAAAATAGAGTGAAGTAAAGTGAGAGAAAGAGATTTTGTATTCCAAAGCGGGATACTTGCCACTGCCACTAACAGCATGGTTAAAAAAAAAAATTTAACTTAAGTATTATGCTATATTAAAAAAAAACAAAAATAAAACTAATAGGCAAAAGAACATGGGAAAATAACAACCGTAATCAAAAATTAAAAAAAATTGCACAAAGAACAAATCTAAAAGACAAGTCATAAAGATAAAACCACTAAACTATATAAAATGGAGTCAGCCTACCTTCTCCCAAAAGTAGGTTATGCCACAGTCTAGTGCACACGAATCCGTTACGAGTGTAAGGGATAAGCGGTATCGTTCCCAGTCATCCTGGTCAAGGTGAGGTAGCGTCCGTGAAGATCTACCAGACTGGGACACTCAAAAATAAAATGCCGGATAGTGTGGGAAACTCCGTAGTCTTCGCTGTAAGGTGCAGGGGAGAAGTCCATCAAATGGCAGTGCATCTCGCTACTCTATCCGATTCGGTGATGGCAGAAGACAACCTGAATTCGACTAGGCATTGAGGGGAGGACCACGGGAAGTTTCGGGTGCAGTGACGCCCAACATTATATTCCCCTCGGCCCTCTCCCATCTTTTTGCTAGGCAGCCAGAAGAACTGACCAAATTTCTGCCATCTAGTGAGTGTAAGGAAGAGCAAAACGCTGTTTTGCTCCGTCAGTTCTGACCGTCTCTGTGGTATCTTCATCAAAAAAGCTTATTTATCTTAATCCTTTTCATGTCCATGAACCCAGTAGAAGCATATCTCAATATCTCTCCACCTGCGGCAGCCGTGGCGTCACGGATCCTTCGAACCAAAGGAGTGTAGTGATTACAATGGTACGAGAGCACTAAAAGCGCTCTGTTTGTCGCTATTAATCACAATTTATTCTCCGAGCCGTTAATGTCGCTTAGTCTTACTTACCGAGATTTGTATCTACCATACTTGGCCGTGAATACGGCCAATTTCACTCAAAGGGGACACCAAATGGAAGCCAACTCCCTCTTCGGAATTGGAGTCATCCCTGAACACTCACACGACACCACCATGACACAAAGTGTGCTCCAAAAGATTTGAATGCAATACTTTTGGCACTGTAGAAGATTGGTAAGCAGAGGTGTCGAGAAAAATGGTCAGGCGTGGTTTCTCTAGGGGTGGATTCCTGGGTGAAACGAGACGCGCCAAATGGAGAATAGCGTCCACCTTCCTCAATTCACGCTCCGATGCGAATGTATAAAACCTGCATCGGGTGTTCGAGCTTCGAGTGAATAAAGGAACGGTAAATAGGCAAAGCGGTAGCCCTATCATTACCTTAAGTTCTGAACGTCACGGAACGAAGAATGGCCATTTCGCGGGTCAACAAAGTCTAAGGCTTCGAAAATTGGCTTCACATGTGAGGCTTCGATAAAAAACAAAACAAAGGACAGGGTGAAATTTTACCAGTTCAAGGCTAGCCTGGTTTAAAACAAGTCCGAGTTGAAGTCGAGCCGTATATGGCGAAAGAAGTAAATTAATATAATCTTGGCTAAAACCCCCCCGAAACCCGTGCGCTTTGATATGATAGCGAGAAATGCGATTCGTTGCCTGTTAGAGTCGATACTCCATAGTTCCCACCTGGTGCGCACAAAAAAGATTTAAATGTCGTCTACTTAGAACGTAGCTATAACATCGTCGGGCAGCACCGTGGTGATGCCGTTGATGCTCAAGGCAAAGTGTGTGATACGGGGGGTATTTACATCCGAGAAGCCCCTTTCCTGTCCTATTGGGCCGGAGAGAGCTCCTCCCACCTGTACGTGGAATCAAATTAAATGTTAAGCGTTAAAACTCTTAGGGTAACGTTTGTGAGTAATCTTTCTTAGTCGAACTTTTAAGCACATTCACGTATACTAAAGTGGATGCAAACACTAGAATTAGATGTAACTTCACCAATGTGTCCAGGCCCAAATCCTCATCGATTTTATGATCAAACTTTCAACATCAATTAAATTAGAGTCGTTATGCTTAACAACCATCGACCTGTGGTGAATGTAGTGAATATTTACCTGCATTACATAGATTAATTGATGCATAACAATGCAAGTACAGGATACTAACACAAAACATGAATCAAATTGATGCCCTTCAGTAAATTTTTAATGTTATTAATCACTTGAACGAAAAATAACTCCGTGAGGGGGGGGGGGAGTATATACTGTTACACCTGGTTGCTGGAAGAGCGGCATGTACTTACGCGTTAGTGCTCCCCGTGGTATTGAAATAGATTTAGACGACCTAGGGTTGACTCCTGGATATTTCCATTTTACCAGTTTTTCCGTCACATATATTACAAGGCTATTCTTGTTTAGTTTTGGGGATTGGCAGCTAATTTCGTAAGCTAGTCATCTTTCGTTAATTAATTCCACGTCGGGGATTGGAGCCAGGTGGCTGGTCCCCCCCCCCCTCCTCGCCTATATCCTTCTATCCCTTTTCTCCTTTTACTACCACAATCTTTTTTTTCCTTTTCTACAGTCATGACAATAGGTTTTGAGACTACTATACTTTTTCCTACACGAAAATTAATAGAAACAATCAAACGCTGCATTTTATTTATTATGTTTGTATCATAATTTGAAGGTGAAATATAAAAAATTTAGATCCTATTCCCATTTTATTGATAAATACATTCAATAGATACATACGTGCAGTCAATATTCATAATTTTGTCCATGTTAATTCAGGACTAATTTTATTCGTTTTGGCATGGTGGAGACCAAATTTGTTACGGTATCTTGACTGATATTGTACCATTTTTGTTCATTAAACAGCTACAACTTCCCACATTAAGATGACTTCTGTTTCTCAAACGCCACTTTGATTTTCGCTCAAAATACCTCATTGGGTGGGTTCAAATCTGATGAATTCTTGTGCCAAGGTTCTAAAAGTTCTATGACCTTTTTATCCAATAAATTTGTTATTGTTCTAGCTCGGTTAAAACGTGCGCCATTATGTTGAAAAGTACAGTCATCATCCCTAAGTTTCTCCTGAACTGTTGGAAAAAGGGGCTGATGAGACACGCTTTGGTACCATTTTAAATTCATGGCAATGATCCATTTTCCTGACATGGGAAGCAGCGGCAGAAATGGGAGTGCCTGGCTGTTTCACTGTGGGCACGGCACAGGACTCGTGAGAGCCACCCTACTTTCTCCTCCTATGGAGGCATCTCCCAGAAGCCCCAAACAAGCGGAAGGAGGCTTCATCAGAGAATATCGTGAGCAAACTTTTGACACTGGAGGCAACCAAATGCTTGAGCTGGGATCTTACCAGGAGGCGATCTTGACATTTATTTAAAGCTCTTGGGTCTCCAGAAGACTTAATCACAAGAGTGTAACCAGTCTTTTTATAGTCCTTAATGATCCTAAAGATGAGTATTCTTTATGCAATACCCTTAGCAACTATCTCCTTGCATTTAATGCCCCTATGGTACAGATGAACATTGGTTGCATGCTTTTCTTTGGAAAAAAATATTTCTTGAATTAAATAAAGATTCAAATCTTATAATTACACATTATTCACTTAATCCGCATTTTTCACCATTTTATCCTTTTGAGCGACAGAAGTTTTTTTCGAATTATTTTTTTCGAATAATTTAAATATTGCAATAATTATTCATATCGCCTAATTTTTTAAAACAAATGAAAAAAATAAGAATATTTTAGTTCAAAAGGTTTTGGACATTAATGTAGGCATTTAGCGCATGTGCGAAAGGAATTCATGTACATGATAGTATGGACAGCTTTGCGGGCTGACATGTAGAGTTGTGTGTGCAGTGCCAGGTTCAATTCCGCCATTATCATCTGCATTTAAATATGTTCCACTCATTTTCATTTTCTGCGCCTTCACAACTTTATCTAAAGATCTCTCCTTACAATTTTTTTGCGTGATAAGGCCTCGTTGCTATTGCGCTTAAAAATCAAGAAAAATAAAAGAACAAAAATAATAATTTTATTGAAGAAAGTGAGAAAGTGTTCGACGTTCGAACCTAGTAAGGTCACAAATTTAATTTTCCACCATCCGTTTTGAGTTACTCCACTCAAAATTCTGTTGAAAAACACGATATTATGAAGAGACTGAATTCCTTCATAACATTCGAATACATCCTAATATTTATAAAGCCGTGAGAAAAACCCCTGAAACCATTTAAAAGGACTTTCTTACAAACAACCACATATGGATGACTGGGAGAATGCACCAAGTGAAGTGAATAACAAATTTTCCAATAGCAAACAAACATCGGAAAATGGAAAGAATTAAACAAACATTAAATTTGATCCTTTTCATCATTGAACTCCAAAATCCTTCAAAATCACGGTCATTGGTGGTAATGGAGGAGTTATATTAAAGTAGGCTTAGAAAAGGCTGGGAGGAAGGTAGTGTATTTTTATTGAAAAATAGTACAAAAATAACAACGGGAAATTTTTGCCATGTTTTCTCACAAAAGAAGCTTATGGTGAACGAATGTGGTGAAGTTACCTGATATGAAAATGCGTGTAAAGTACATATACCGAGGGACTTTCCCTTGGGTAGGGAAGGGTTACATGCCTGATGCTGTTACTAGTGGTGCTGCCGTTGCTACTATTACCACCCTGAAATGTGTATTACCCTGAGAACACATTGTATACCTTGGTCTTTGAGGTTCCATGATGATTAATCTATCAGTGTCACATTTCATACTAATTTGGGCCTGAATGACAGCTTGAGGCTGATTAGGGCTAAATGAGCCCAAAGTCGGAATCCGGTTCGAGTCAGGGGAAAAAATTCCATCCAAGGAACCAAAATATGGCGTGATTTGTGTTCTCTGTCTTCTACCTCTGCCAAAATGAGCTCGTTTTGTGTGTCTCTAATCACCTTTTCTTTGTTTCTTTCTTTCTCAGCCGAATTTATGGGAACAAAACAAAAGTTTATGGCGTTTTAGTGACCTTCTGATAGCTTCCTCAAATGCCGCACATTGTAAAGAAAAAACACATTTAAACTAATGATTTTTGGAATCTAAAACATTTTTTTTCGCTTCTATTCTTGGAGTGAAATATTTTATTTTTTAGCCTTATTTAAAGGTATTTCTGAATAAATTAAGTAAAATTTATCGGTTAAACAACAGTAGTAAAAATATGTTTTGGTTCTTTTGTGGTTGATTTTTAGAAAGAAAGAGTTCACAATCGAAATTCATTTTTCTAAGTAGTAAAGGACTGAGAGCAACGCCGCTAACTGAGAATTACCCTGAGAGCCAAAGTGAAATTCATCCACATTTAAAAAAAGAGAATCATAATACCTTTTAAAAGAGAGTCAATATACCAAATGAGGTCTTAAAAAAGTACCATTTCTTCCGCACATGAATCAACGTGATTACTCGCCCAAGCTGTCTACCATGGATTAATTTCGGCCTAACACTGCCCGTCACTTAGTACAGACATAATTTGGGACTCATGCCGCAGGGTTGGCAAATAAAAAAAAGCCAGCCCTAAAAAAACGGATTTTTACCCGGGTTTTTTTATTGCTTTTTCAAATAAAATTTGAAAAAACCCGGGTCTTGTTTTTTTTTCAAAATTATACTCTTTTTTCAAGAAATGAATGCTACTTATCATTACTTTATACAAAATTCATATTTCTGTTTATAATTTAAACAAATATGTATCAAATTAAGATTATTTCTCTGATACTGACTCATAATTCATCTCTCCTTCTACAGGTTATGGCTATCATGGGTACCCACAATTCTCGATCAGTGATCTGTTACTGTGATCTTTTCTTACTATAATATAATTATTAAACTAATTAATATTAATATTATATAAAAATAGAGATAGATATTTTTTTTCTATGATGTTCTAATGCTTGTAGCATTTGTTTTTTGAAAAAAAAACAAGATTAAAAAAAAACAAGAATAAAATTTTGGTTTTTTTTCCAACCCTGCAATGTTGAAACTAGTTTGAGGAATAGCCCATAGCAGGATCATGGGTAAGGAATAATTGTAGTATGGGACGTAGCTGCAACCTACAGGTGTGGGAGTAATCTTCACACTCGAGAATCTGACCACGACCACATATGGACGCAACCCCCGTCTCTGTGCACGTTGGAAGCAGTTATGATGTAAGAAACTCGAAAGCTGGTAAAGCCAGGGTAGTGACAATTGATTCGACCACTAGTTTCATAAAGTACACCATGATTTATCCCTCTAGATAAGCCCACCTGGATCCATCATCATCATTCATTCCTGCAGTAATCGAGCTGGGTACCAATTGAGTAATGAGCGAGGGCTAGCAACCAAATCAAAATCCAGTTAGTTCCAAACCACCTCTTCACATATACTTATTTACCTTTTTCGCCAATTACGTTTCACACATAAAATATAATTACAAAATTATTTACAGGGTAAGAAAGATGAAAGACAACTAAAGAGCAAAGGGAACGCCACCAGCATGGAGACCCTCACTAAGAGGTGCTATTTGCTGAGCTAAAAGTAGCACTCGTAAAACTCATCGAGGTTCAAAGTGGGTTCATCGCCAGTGTACCGAAATCAGAGATGTGGACAGCTCCTGTCCGAAGAGGGAGTCTGTCTGCTGAAGACAATCGGTTTCGACGCAAGAAACTACCCGAAAGTGACAACCAACTGCAGAGTTATCTGCCGTTAAGTGGAGAGTTGTGTTGGTAAACACTCAGCTGAGGAACTAAAAACTGAAATAAAAAAACATCGCAAATGGGCACAGGTCCGAGAATAATCAAGTTCCGTAACCACACTCATGTGTTCAAAGTAATTCACCTCATCGAAGATGGCACGAAACTCAACTACAGAACCACTGCTGGTCTTCAGCATGAGAAACACGGGAGAAAATATTGAATAAGAAAATTCCCTAGCATACATATGTCCTTTGTATGCTACGAAGTAGAAGAACACATATCCACCAACTGACCTGAGAAAGAGAAATTGTGGTGCAGTGAATGCACCAACGAGGGATACAGATTTGACAAATGCAAAAGCGCACGTAAGTAGTGCTTCAACTGGAAAAAGGAGCGCAGGGTCATGGCCTTGAGCTGCCTAAAGAGAAAATAGAATAAAAAGGAAAGAGGAGGAAGGACAGAAATCGAAGCAAAGCACCTACGCAAGCGCCGCAAAGTAAAGTGAGTAGATGCAACAAAGGAGGGCATCTCCGGCAGAAATAAAGATCTTTAGCGATTTAAGCGCTCGCGTGATCATACGCATCATACCTACGAATGTATCTAACGCAGTTAAGCCTGATTCGTATAATGAGGTGCCCAACTATCTGTTGAATGCAAATACCTTCCAAAAGTGGTTGTGCCGGCCAATCCCGAGTGATCCACGGCATTCAAGGATTCAATAATCAAAACAACATGTTCAGAGAAGCAGGAATTGAGGTAACAGTAAAAGCGCCCTCCTCGGAAGAATCGGAAGAGATAGAAGAAAAAAAATAAAATGAAGAAGAGAATACTAGCTCAGAGAGCGAAGAAGGTCCATGCATGCGTACCTAATCAGCCTCCAAAGACCGGAAAGCCTGGACACTCTGGAGAAGTCCACTAGACGAATAAAAAATAAAAACAAGAGGAAACACCGGTAGATTCCACAACATCATGCAACCAAGATACTGAGGATAATGGAAATAAACACCAATGGACGAACGACAAAGACTCTTTACGGAAATATATTCATAGAAATTGATGCATATGTCATCTTGATTTCGGAGCAAGGGATCGACACGCCGAGTGAGCAAATTAAAATTTGGAATTATTGAGGGGCGATCACGAACTATTTGCAAGAGCGGTGCGATGTTGCCGCGATTGTAATATAACAAAAAGATAAGATAAGCAAATCATAACACTTGAAGAATCCTATCTCTCGATAGAAGTCGAATTCGACATAAGAAAGATAGTCATAGCCATCGGATACGAACTGCCATGGAGTCACCTTTTACCCTCTCTCACTGACCTATTTGGTAGAAGAACCCCCATAATACTTAGGAGGAACCTGGATGAGAGGTGTCAGGAGTCCAGCTATAGAAGGAGCTTTGGTAATTTGCTGGGAAGGAACATCATCTAGCGAATTAACCCGAACTTCTCCGCCTCTATTAAAGGAAGGGGTGCCACAAAAATAGACATCTGTCTGGCCAATCGTCAGTTCCTGTTCAACTACTGCATGGAACTAGTCCAGTTACCATCTAGTGATCGTATAGGGATCCTACTCAAGATCAATAGGAAACCTGTACAAGTTCCGCCGTAGTTAGAAGAAACTATAAAAGGGAAAAATAGGCATGGTACGGACAACTACTCGAGAACTATCTTCCTCTCACTTTGGATGAAGCAGCACTAGAAGAGGTTGAAGAGGCACGCGACGACCTTAATAACCATCTAATCGTCGCAGATAGAGCTTAAATCCATAAATCCGCGTACAGATCCAAGTCAAAATACAGGTAGACCAAAAACATGAGTGATTTTTTCCGTGAACTGAGATTAATATTAGAAACGCGTCAATTGACTGAAAACAAAGAAGTAAAGATATCAAAGAAGAACTCAACCAGTTGACCCTCCAACAACAGTGGAGAAGATCGAAAGCCTCAATCAGGATGGATCTCCCCAAGATTTTTTAGAAAAAACTCAAAGAATCGACAGGAAGAACAAAGAGGTAGAAAATATAGAAGCAATTTTCCGAAGTTATTGGGGAAACATATTCAGTATAACTGAAGAGAAAAATGAAGAATATGAGATAGAATTCGCAAACAAATTCATAAACGAGCTAAACGCCTAAGTCTATAGAACGCACCCGCACCCGCACCACCAGGTTAATAGACAGCGCAAAGGAGGCACCGAGATAGCCAAGGGGGAAATACTTTGCCTGCTCCATTCATTCCGCCAGAAGGCCACAGGACAATCGGAGCTAACCAAATTAAATTTGAAAAAAGCGCCAGCCAACTTCATGGAAAGAATAAGAGGGATAATTTTAACGCCTAACTGAATATAGGATATATCTTCAAAGCTTTAAACACTGCTAATATAATATTCTAAGCCAATCACGTGAATGACCCATTTTCCCTCTTGGAAATTAGCGTGAAGCTCTTCAAGAAGATTCTCAACAGAAGACTGGTGTCTCACCTGGCAGAGAACTCTATGTACAATCCTATTAATTTGGCTTCCGGAAAAAGCAACGTAAAGAGATGACAATCAATGTCATCACGGAAAAGCTTGCCAAGCCAAAAGAGAGGGGAGTTACGTGGACATTGTATGGCGGGATGTATCAAAAGAATTTTATAAGTTTTGCAAGAGTTAATGCAATTCAATCGCCTGCGACTGAGACTAAGCAAAAACTTAGACAGAACTCTCTGTTATTATGTCATGGAGAGACTGGCCTATATTAGTTCAGGGGGACTGGACGGAGCCAATTTCATGCTTAATGCACGCCTCCCGCAAGCGGGTATATGTTCCTCACTCTTTACTCGATATACTCCCCAGATGTCATAGCCTCTGGCAACCTCACTTGCCTTAACATGATTTCAGCCTGATAATATAATGCCACTAACGCAACGCCCCTACGTAAGCTTGTATGACGGCGACAGAACTCGAAAAGTTAAACATCTACGAAGCCAAATGGAAAATAAGAGCGAACTAAGAGAAAGTCAAGGTGGGCCTGATTGAAAGGAGACTACTATCAGATGTCATGGTGTGGGATAGGCGGTATCTCTACAACACGGAATGCATTGTATTCGGTAGGTATGAAAATTACTTTATCTGAGTACAGGAAGCACGTTTCTGCTCGCATTTCAAAAATTCGTCTGCAGTCAGAACTTTATTCATGTTCAGAAGCCTCCGAGAGAGAAATAAGAAGAAAATCTACAATACACTCGTAAGATCTACGCTGTTCTACCCCGCTTCCGCCCTTTCTTTGCCTCCATCTGATACCAGATGGAGGCAAAGCTGCTTCTGCTTTTCGTTCTTTGTGAGGGTGGGGATGTATTGCTCTATCAAAGCAATGGCCCGCTTTGCAGCATCATTCACGAACCGCAACCTCGCAACACGTGACGCCAATGCAATGAAGGTCTCCTCCGTCCAACGGCTGGATTCTTGGGAAAGGAACCCCTCTCGCGCCATCTTCTTCCCGGCCTCCGTCAGCGGGTCAAAGATGGCGGCAAACCGACGCGTGATAAAGTGATCGACGGTAACGGAGCTATCTTCGATGGGGAGCACGAGTCGATGGAGAAGACCCATCTTCGGTTTATGGAGCCGGGACACGCTCTGGTCGAAGAACGCCAGCTGGCCAAGTGCTCCGACAGGAACCAAAGGTGTCGCTCAAAGGCAACAGTGACCGACTGAGCAATGGCCTTGTCCAGTCAGCTACTGAGTGCTTTAAGCAAGCGCAGGTCATTGAGAGGATCCTTGGCGGCTTGATGGGCCTTATTCCAGGATCGCGCGTAAAGCAGCGACAAGAAGAGCGACAGCGAGAGAAGGGCCGAGGAATCCCTGGTTGTCACGTGAACTTGGGATTAGAAGAGGAAGAGCTTTAGGGAGTATATTTTCTTGGCCAACCACCTGGCGTGATAAGAGGGTGGAACAAGGATGGCCTGGTTCACTTTGCGCTACTCATTCTGGAAGCGATTAAATAGTCCAGTCTCTGGTACTGCGGTGGGGCCGAAGGCGGACCTGAAGGCGGCAGAAAGGAAGAGTTCAAGGACATGGTGCCGGCAGAAAATCAACACTAGCTCCCGCCCCAATTCTTCCTTGATGACGGTGCACGCTCCGTTGTGAAGGTCCGTGTTGGATGCTGTTGTGGCAAACACAAGGCCACAGGTCTTCGATCGAAGAGCCCACTGGTCGATGGTGGCGCCCCAAGCAGCTGCTTGGTCTTCTACCCTCTCCTTCTCGATTTGGGGAACACCGAACAGCTTCTCGAAGTCATCGGGGCTTGTGACGAGCACGGCAACTCGATCAACTGCTTACCGATCCCCCTTGCCGGTGACATCGGGCAACATCTTGCTGTCCCAGTGAAAACGAAGAGGGCCCTCAACCGTGAAGTCTTCCTCCTCCTGTATTGCGGCACCAGTCCGCGCGAGGCGACGCAACCGACGCACGTTCTTGTGCGGCGTGGAGATGAATTAGGGAAGAAGAGGCCGGCTCGCTTTCTTCTAGGAATTCCGCATGGTGTTCCATCTAAAGGAACTGGGACGCGTGAGTTCAAATCACGTTGTTGGAGACTGGGAGGCGCTATTTCCAATTACCTCGGTGGAGACTGAGAGGCGCTAGTTCCAATTACCTCGGTGGAGATTGAGAGGAGCTAGCTCCAACGACTTACGCTTCAGGACGCTCCTTTCTCAGTCACTGGGAATGTGAGTCAAAGCTGAGTGCCGCTGCCTCTCAAAGTCAGATGTAGCGATTGAATAAGCGGTACAGAGGAGCTGAAAAGGAGAAGGCATCTTCAGTCACAGATTCACTGCTACACTCAAACATCATTAACGCTAACATACATACACAGTTACACTACCCCATTCACACTGACTCTTATCCTCTTCTTGTTTTCTCATTATTTTAGATAACTTCCCTCCTTTACTACTATAAAGTCTTGTCTTTTTTATCCACAACAAACTAGGTTCATATTTAAAATTTTACCTGTGCCGGAAGACAGAGATAAATGGAGGAAACGATAGAAGTCTATCAAGTCCCTCACACTAATCGCCCTCTCTCTTCTACGCTCCATACACCCTGGAAAAGAAGAAAGGGATTAGATATTTGGGGAGGTGAGGCGAAGCTTTCGAAATATACAGGCCTAGATGCCGAAAATATGACGTCACGCTGGCAGGTGGACCCGACAGCCGCTTGCAAGCATGACTTTACCAATGATTGTGAACTGCGCACTGCTTACTTTCGTTTGTTTTATTCAGGATTTGGGCATTTTTTGACTATTATGAGGCATCAGTTGAAAGCTTAAAATTGATTTTAACTATGCAAAAATCATTTATAAATCAAACAATTACGAGTATATTGAGAGGAGAATTGCGGAATCCATCATCATCAACAAAGTTGATAATTTCAATTTATCCGAAGGGCAATACGAATTTAACAAATATATAACGAATAGAATCACCAATCGTATCTATAAGCCCTCTGACGCAATGCGTTTTGTCGGAATTAGCAACTCTACAGATTGTTTCCGGTTCAATTTCATTTTGTTTAGCTTGTCATTCACGCTAGATTTACTCGGGTATATATTTCTCCAGATTGTTTCCTGCTGTTTCATTTTGTTTAGGATGTGTCTTACCTTATATATTCTGTGCTCTTTGTCTAGCTTTTTCATTATTAGTTGAAAAGGGCATCTTGACGAAACTAGTCCGATAGTTATAAATAAAATCTTGATTCAAATATTGTGGTTTACCATTATCTTCCATATATATATATATATTAAGTTACCCAAAACTATTCTTCTACGACTCGAAGATAAAGTTAATCGTTTGTTAACACAACTTAAACACACATCTATTATTCCTAAATATACTTATAATGAATTATTCGTATCTTCCATTTACTTACTCTCAAGGAATAGGTCAACTCCCCAGACAATACGTCTATATATACATATATGTTTCTATTTGTTGGAAGGAAAGAGATAAAAGCCATGAGAATATGTATATATACAGTTATATACACATATATCCTTTAATGTACGGACGCGTCCTTCGCTACGTACTAGTACGTTCACTTCGTAATAGTAATCCGGTGATTACGAGGTATAAGAGTGCGATTTTACTACAGGGGCCGAAAGCGTTTAATGAGTTTACTAAGTTGCAGTTCAAGGATATATTTAACGAGTGAAAATCAAAAATAGAATTTTAGTAAGTTACTAGTTATCATATATATAAATACAGGAAATATAGGAAATGTTAATAAGGATAATACTGACAGAATATAGATAATTGGCAATCGGGTAACGTTAATTACTTGTTAATTAGTTATACAGAAGGAATATTTTAAAGTTGGAAAGTGGGTCGATTAACGGGAGATACAAGCAAGGGTTGTTTTACCTTAAAGGAGTCACCTCAAGGAAAAAGAATCTTTTAGCGAGTCGGCGCGGGGAAATGAAGACGAAAAATGGTCGTGAGTCTCGGCCGAATATCCTGATGGTGACTAGAATGAAGGGAGGGGGACCAAAAGACGAGTTCAGTATCCTCCTTAAAGACGGAAGATGGCACCTCTGCTACAGAGAAGTGCAACCCCCCAAAATCGAGACTCTGACGCGGCTCGGCGCGAAATCTTACACGGGAAACTGAAGATCATTAAGGAGGGGTTCCAGATGAGACGCCAGGAATCTCGGCCAATCCTCCAGGGACGAAACGATTCGAGGCTTGCTCTGAACAGAGTAAGCTTCACAAAAGAGATGGATCTGCTTGGTGAGATCCAACCTCGATGGTATAAGCGAATACCAAGGACTTGGGGGAAACAGACACACGAAATGAACCGAAGGCGACGAGATCTCAAACTCAATCCGCCAATCTTCGAAAAAACCATGGTATTTATAACACGCCTATTTCTTTGGGTGCTCAATCGCTGGAAGGCACATACATCTGGGAGAAGGCTTCTGGCGCCTAGGGGGATTAGCTTTTGTCGCCTGATACAGGTCTTAATGGTCTCCAACAATGTGGGTGGGAAACCTTCGGCTAGCATTTTCCCGAATACGCAGATTAGCGTTTCATCGGCGAGGTGAAAGCCTTTAGCGCTTAACTTAATTAACTACATTTGTGAGGCGCTGCCAGATATTCAAATTTTTTCTTCTTCTATTTTCTCTTTGGATTCAGAGCTTACTCCACATGGAGTTATATTTACGAGCCATAGGGCCTGAATGAATTCAAGAAATAAGTTAAGGGGGTATTCTTTTTGGCGTCTCGTTCCTTACATGCCGCCCTTCCAAAGAGGCGTTTTTCCCGACTTGAAGGGATAGGAAAAAGGGCATTTTGACCAAAACCCATCGGTATTAAAATTTTAGCCGACACTGCGGCCGTCAAGGTATAGGATTTGATCCAAGACGACGGATTAAACTTACACATATATTTAAGTTAATGGGTAATTAATTATATAATTAAAATATATATAGTTTCATGTAAAAGCAATACCACAATTTAGAATAAGGAATCAATCAAACGGAGGGACAATCCAGGAAATAATAAAAAAAAAATCACTAATAACAACACGTATGTACAAGCAATACACTAAAATACGGGCGTACGCACACCCCCACAAAAATACATTTTTCTCAGGGGAGCAACGAGATCGAATCTATACATGCACTTATAGGATATATGGAGTTCTACCTTGGGGAGGAGGGTCATCTATTGGATTCCTACTGTCTGCTACACAGTTTTCACTACCTTTTAAATACAAAATTCGGAATTCATATTCCATTATTAGCATAAGCCTTCCGTTTTGGCTTTTACAGTTTCTTAGGTACGCCAAAGGACGGTGCTCCGTTTCGATCACCAACTCCTGACCTATCAGATGCATTTTAAACTTCCGTCACCAAAAACTATTGCCAGAGCCTCAAGTTCTATTACTGTATAGTTTCTCTCGCGCGGCAACAGTTTCCGACTTGCATAAGCGATAGAATAGCTATTCCCATCTTCTTCGTACTGCAGCAACATGCAACCGATGCCATCGTTGTAGGCATCCGTACGGATTCCAAACAAATTGTTAGGGTTCGGGAGCCGCAATATCGGGGCAGATATTAGCCTATCCTTCATCTGCTGGAAGTGGGAAATTACCTTGGGGCTCCAAACGAGGTAATCTGTTTTGTTTTTTTAACCCTTTGCCTGCTACCAGGATATTCCAATGGTCGTGCTGTGTGCGGCAGATATTCATTTTTTGAAATATAACTATTTAGTATTTATTTTAGCCGCCGAGTTTTTTTTTCCATTGCAGTGATATAAAAATATGTTTATCATTGGGAAAATGCGCTCGTTTTGTACACAAAGGAACTTTGAAAGTTGGCGAATTTATTCCTTCACATTCGTGACAAATACGAAATATTCCTTCATAATAATATTATTATAAAATTTAACTGGCTCTTTCTATTTTTCCAAATAAAATTTGTAATCACTAATCAATATAAAGCTTTTTATAATTAAATTCAATGTTTTTTAAAAATATTAAAATATCAAAGCGCACATTCGAACGCGTAGACAGCGCGCAAAATTTAACAACTGGGAGGAGAACGTTTTGGGATTTACTGACCTCACTCCCATTTTCTTTCTTTCTTTATTTTATGAGTTACTTACATAATTTTATTTTTATTTCTAAATACACATAATTTGTATCTTTAACTTTACTTATTGTAAATCTAAAAAGCTTTCTTTCTATAACGTGGATAAAAAAAGTATTTGTAAGAAACCTTACATTTCGTTTATCGCACCATTTTACGCATAATATTATTGCTGCATTGCATCGATTCCTTCTCCCCCTTCTTCATTTTTAAAAATTTAGGCATGTTTTTTCTATTGGAACGAAATGTTCCACTCTTACAATTAATTGCACAACACAAACGTTTTTACTCCAATGGAGTACTCAAAAGCAACTCAATTTTGTACGCATCGGGTTTTTTTAAGGTGGAACGGCATCATTCATTATCTTTATCTGAATTTCTTTACTTCACATTATAATAGGCATTTGTTTTGTGACAATTATATTTATCAAGTCTTCATGGATAAAGTGTTCAAAAATAATCTATTTCTTTTGAATTTTGCGCAATAAATGAAGAGGAAGTCAAACCTGATAGTGAAGATTCAAACGTAGACACTGAAGGCATAGACCGAAGGCCAAAGACTGGCCGCCTCGTCCGATTGCGTGGTAATCAGCATGCTGAGTGTAAGGCTATTCAGTCATATTGATAATATTGTGAAGTTTTAATAACTCTTTGCATTATTCCAAACATATTTTGTAATAAATTTATCAAGCATTTTATCTTAAATTGAAATTTAATGCTTTTAAATATATTAGGAATAAAGGCACACTTTCGAACGCGTGGAAGGACACCAAAATATTACGTATCAGCAGAGAGAAGAATTTGTGGTTTACTGAATCAGTTGAAGGAAGAAAATATAAAGGAGAGAGTGAAGAAATGGGAAGAAAAGAGATAGAGAATAGGTATGGAGAGGAAATCAAAACTGAGTACATATTTTATGAATAAGAAGGTAATCAAGGAGGAAAACATATATGACAACTCATTTAAGTCCAAGCTAATGTTTAGATGCAGAACCAACTCACTGCAGTTGAATTGGAGGAATAGGTTTACATGAGAGGAGGAAAAATGTGACCTCTGCAACCGAGGAGAGCAAGAGACACTACGACACTTCCTACTAAATTGTGAGGGACTAATAGACATACGTAGAAAGTATATTACTATAGGAGACACCACATTGGGAAAAGTGCTCTTGTTCAATCCAACAGGTGACGAAGAAGTAGAAAAATACACATTTTTATATCGAAGAACTATAGAAAGCTGGGAAAAGAAGGATCAAAATAGCGCGAAACCTGCCCTAAACCTGAATAGAAATTAAAGTTATTGCGCTGCTGTTGAAAAGGCTTTAGCGCACCCTACATCTGTATCTATATCTGTGGCCTCCTTCACATTTACTTCCTTCCTCTATTCTATCAGTAACTTACATAATTTTATTTTTAAGTGCATATTTTTTTATATTTCCATTTACAATTGAAACAATTATGTACATTGGACTAGAAATTTTTTTCTGTATGGTACTTTTCAAAACGTGGGTGAACACATAATGGTGCTGCACATTCACCACAGATATAATTTGTTCGTTGATATTTTTTCTCAGTGTTTGTTGTTTTGGCGCATACATGATAAGTTTTTCTTGAAGGAAGAGGCTTCATAAAATAAATACCAACATCAATAAGGCGCGATGGTCGATTACCAATATGTCTAATATCAGAAATTGGATCTTTTTATTTTTATCTACCATTTGTGCAATCACACAGTTTGAAAAATCCAAAATTGTTTGTTTTCTCCCGTTCGTTTTCTCCTTGTATATATAATAAGCGTTTAGAATAGATAAGTCGACAAGATGGAAGAAAAACTTTAAAAACCATCTAATAGTTTTATGCACATGCTCTATACACTTATCAGCATATCACTCTTATCAACCATTAGCATTTTATGTTATACTCAATCACACATTTAGGGTTTAAAATAATGTTATCATCTTCATCCCTTTTCCCGCTGTCACACCTTTGATCATCATGCACACTTGTAAGCAACTGTACATTTCGTTTATCATACCATTTTACGCATAATATATTGTTGCATTGCATCGATTCAACCTCTCCCTTCTTCAAACTTTTGAATCTAGGCATATTCTTTCTATCGGAACGAACTGTTCCACAAGCCCCAGTCATATTTTCTATCAATTTTGCAAAGAGATCAGGGCTTGTCTACCAATTGTCAACAAAAAGAATATGGCCATTATTCAAATAGGATTCAAGCAGTGTCAGCACAACTGAGCCTGTCACACCTACTTCATTGTCAATAGTAATTTCTGTACCGGTTCCAGTATAAATGATCAAATCTATTACGTAACCAGTCTTACAATCGCACAATACAAACGTTTTTACACCGAATTTATGTCTTTTATTTGGATTGTATTGTCTGTAATGGAGTCTTCCTCTCCTAAGGAGTATACTTTCATCTATACAAAGGTCTTTGAAAGGAATTAGCTTTGATTTAAATTTTTGTCTACTTGACCAATAATCATTTAGTCGATTTTTTTTTACTGTGACTCATGAGAAGCCAAATAGTCAGAAACAAGCGAATTTCGTCGGCGTCCGTTTCTTTGAAGGTGGAAAGGTGGCTATTCGGTTTGTAACAATTTCTTTGTTTCCAAAATTTATAATATGCATTTAATTGTGTGATAATTATAATGATCACATCATCGTCGATAAACTGTTAAAAATAATCTATTTCTTTTGAATTTGGTGTGATGAAGCATGAAGAAGTCAAACCTGATTGTGAAGATTCAAACGCGGGCAGCGAGGTCAGGAAATTCGAGCCAGATGCCCAAGGCCAAGTTGTGGCACGCCGTGTTCGTTTTCGTGGCCGAGGGTCGGACTTTTCATTTTCGTCTGTAGTATCATTATTTTCACTATTTTCTTCGACTAAAACTTCTATATTATCACTGTCCAATTCAGATAAGGATTCACTAGGCCAACCATCATCGCTAGATATACTGCTTAGGTTATCTGAGTCTACATTTTCGAGGAAGTCACTCGACTCATCGCCTATTTGGTGTGCAAAATTGCTAAACTTTTCTACTCGACATTATAAGAGGTCATGATTTGGAATGGAAATATTTAAACATGGCAACTGATAGAAGAGTGGCAGAGGAAACTACTTACAATAGATTTCACCCTTCGGGAAATAGGAGAAGAAATACTAGATCAAATCCATATATGGCCGATTCGCAGTTAACCGTTTTTTTTAGATTCTATCCATATATGGCGATTATCAGCGAAAGGGGTAAGGAGTTCAGGGGGGACGCTAAGGCGGCAAAGTTGGGGACGAAGCGCCGGTAGAAGGAGGTTGAACCCAAGAAGGAACATATTGCTTCTTAGTAAGGGGAAGGGGCATATTGAAATGGCCCTGACCTTTCTTGCTGGGGCGATATTTGATTTTCCCCATTGTGCAATCCAAGATACTTGA
Source organism: Ceratothoa steindachneri (assembly GCA_963969495.1). NCBI lineage: Eukaryota > Metazoa > Arthropoda > Malacostraca > Isopoda > Cymothoidae > Ceratothoa > Ceratothoa steindachneri. Next base: position 120,329,803 of record OZ018322.1, on the reverse strand, counting down.
TAGTGTCGTAAGAAAAATGACACTTGGAAGGACCCATGGTCAGACCATGTTCTCGAAGCCTATTACAGAGGGAACGAAGGGAGATTAGAAGTTCATCCCATGTGCGTGTAGCTACGTACACATTATCAAAATAGAATGAAACATTGTTCAGACCATCTAGGATGCGGCGCCTCATTCTGTTATAATTAATACAAGCAGTGACTAAACCGAATGGAAGGCGCTTAAATTGCATAAGCCCCTTTTTTATGTAGAGAAGGAAATGTATTTTCGAACACCATCCTTGAGGGCAACTTGATAGTACGCCTTGCACAAATCTATCTCAGAATTAAATTTGGCCTTCTCGAACAAATGTAGGTCCTGGTCTATCAACAGGATCAGTTCGGCATCAACAACTGTCTCGGCGTTAAGTTTTCCAAAGTCCACACACATTCGAAAGGACTGGTCTGGCTTCCAAACCATAACAATGAGGTAACAGTAATCTGAAGAGGAAGGTTCGATTATTTCTAATTTTAGTAAGTTTTCGACCTCCGCATTGAACGCTGATCGCAAATGAATGGGCAAAGGGTACGGCTTGGATCAAATCGGCTCTCGCGTGGTCAATATTATGCCATGCTCGAATTGGTTCGAGCAACCAGGCCTTTCGAAAATGACGTCCAAGTAGGCCTTTAACAACTGGGATAACTGGGCTTTCTGAGTGGGCTCCAGGTGGGGATTTAGATCGATCTCCTGAGGGTTTTTTTATATGTTCCGGGGAGCAGCGGGAGTGGTTAGTTATTATCAGCTTCTACGCAAACTGTCTGGACTAAGTTAGGAGGTTGGGGGGATAGGAGGCTTCCATCACGGCCCCTTCGTTCAGAGCAACAATATTGTTGATCCACCGCGGCGGTGGTAATGTTTGAGCATGTTGACGTGAAACAATTTGTTACCGGAGGGCGTTTGGATGAGGTACTCCACAAGGCCACGAGCTTCGAAGACTGAAAAGGAGCCTTTCCATTGGGAAAAAGTTTATTTGTTTCCATGGGCCGGAGAAGCATGACCTCTTCACGGGGGTTAAACCGTCTTTCTTTTGAATTAATGTCAAAGTGGGTCCTGTCATATGAGTGGAGGATACATACGAGGAGCGGTCAATAAGTTTTGCAATTCGCATATAAGGAAACAAGATATGAGTAAAAGTGTTTTATTATTTTTCAATATAACTACCCTCGACTTCAATTCACTTGCGCCACTTGTCCCTGAGGCTTCGAATTCCCGACAACAAGAAATCTCCCGGCTGCTGTTCACTCCACTCCTGGACAGCAAGCTGGACATCTTCATCGTCCCCAAACCGGCGTCCACGCAGTGCAGCCTTGAGATGGTGAAATTAAAAGTACTTGCTAGGGGCCAGATCTGGACTGTAGGGGGGATGGTTGAGCTACTCGAATCCGCACTCGCCCAGGGCAGTTTGTGCAACTCTGGCCTTGTGGACAGGGGCATTGTCGTAAAGGAGCAGGACACCACGTGTCAACTTGCCGTGCCGCTTCTGACAGATGCATTTCTTCAAACCAGCTAGTTCCTCGGCGTAATATTGGCCTGTGATGGTCCTTCCACGAGGCGCATAGTCCACCATCAACACTCCCTAAGAATCCCAGAAGATGGTGGCCATGATCTCCCCGGCTGAGGGTTGGGTCCGGGGCTTGATGAGCGGCGGAGAGCCCCTTTGCTTCCAGGTCATGCTTTCGAGCTTGGTCTCGGGATCGCACCTTTCATCACCTGTCACTCACTATGCGTGACTCGAATCCCGCCGGGTCTTGGTTGTACAGCAGCAGCAGCTCCTCCGAACTTTGACGACGTTGAAGTCGATCATGGGGCGTGAGGTTTCTAGGAACCCAACGGACAGAGAACTTAGCCATGGCCAAATTATCGTGGATGATGTTCATAACACTTCCATGTGATATTCCAAGTTCTCGCTCGATTTCTTCGACCTTTCCTCAACGATTTTCGAGGATCATCCTCTCCACACGGGCCACATTGTTCTCGTTGGTCACGTCTGACGGGCGTCCCGGACGAGGTTCATCTTTAAGGGACTCGCAACCATGGCGGAACTCAATTTTCCAGCGAGCAATGGTTGCATAGGAAGAAGCGGTGTGGGTGTTCACTGCAATCATGCGTTCATGGATCTCTTTTGCATTCTTGCTTTCCTTGGTCAAAATTTGATCACTGCGCGGTGCTCAACCTTCTCCATTGTTGTAAAATTTGTGACTGACAATCGGCGATCAGCTACTGCTTCTTAAATAGACGAGGCAGGAGCGTGCGGCCTGCAGGTCCTGACTTATCATAACTTGTGCTAACACCCTCACAAACAGCCAACCTCCTTCCTCTGTTTTTCCCTATCAATTCACAAAACTTATTGACCGCCCATCGTAGCAAGCGCATAGGGGACTGGTTAGGAACGGAGGTGAAACGGAAGATGTGTTTACCCTCAACGAGATAGAAGATCTCTTTGTGACCATGGACGGATTCGCGTTCGTTGGTTCTCGACTTTTCCCACAATGGCTGTAGGGAACGACACTCATTCTGTGCCTTTACAAAAAATCCTTGTTCAGTCTCTTACTCGGGGGAAAAGGGGGGTTCTAAAGTCACGGGGTGTGCCTCGATCTTATGGCTTGGGCCCTCGTGATGGCGGGCTGAGCAAGGGGATCAGACGAGAGCTGCGAGCTCTGGCCGACTAATCTGGCGCATAATTTATTAGGGGCTGCTACGACGTCAGCCCAACCGGTGAAATATCAGCATTCGATGAAGAAACGGACCACTGGGAAGCGGTATGCTCGTCTTAAGTAGCCCTGGACTACTTCAAATTTATCGTGGTCGGGGCTCACTGGGGGCATCAGCTTTCCCGATACGACGATGCACGTGCATCCCGTATCTCTGACCAGGGTTGAAACCAACAACCATTAACCGATCTGGTTTCAAATTCGAGCCCACCGGGGGAGCTCTCGTTAAATAAAATATAACTTGAGGTCCCGGGGGGCTATTCGTTTGTCGGGATGCATGCGTTTCGGGGCGAGCAGATGAAAGAGAAAGAGAGGCGCTTACTTTGTGGACTTGGTGGCTGGGAGCAGAACGTATTTGAGAATTTGGGGGACAGTTCGTCCTCACATGCCCGGGGGTTCCGCAAGAAATACAGACGATGGATCGTCTGGGTTAATCCCAATCAGGGAGATTAAAGACTCTTGGCTTAACATCCCTCGGTTCATTCGGGGGATAATATTTTGGTTTAGAGGGACCTGGGACCTTTCGAATTTCGGAGCGTTCTACTGGTGAAATTTAGAGAAGTCGCCTTTACTCTTGGGGGAGGGATGATGACTCTTCCTGGGATCTTTGGGGTGAAGATTATAACTGGCCGCGTGCAAATCCGCCCCTTCGATGCATTCTGTGAAGGAAGCAACTCTTCGGTCCTTCACGAATGCACGGACTTCAGAGGGCTGTGTAGCCATCAATTGATCCCGCAAAATGAAGTCGAACAGAGACTCATAGTCGCTGTTTATTGTGCGGAGTCCAACCAAAACTGCAGACTTCTGATGGTGAATCCGAACTGGCGGTAAGTCTGGCCAGGTTGCAAACTTGCCTAACGAAACTCTTTCTTCAGCTTCTCTTCTCTCTTCAGCTTCAGCTTCTCTTCTTCTCTCCTCAGCTTCAGCTTCTCTTCTTCTCTCTCAAGCTTCAGCTACTTTTATTCTCTCCTCAGCTTCAGCTTCTTATAGTTCTTTCTTCTCAGCTCCTTCGTTTATCTCCTCATCTTGAATATAGACGAGTAGCTTACCCTGTTGCCTAAATCTCTCAAAGGACGTCATCTTGTTTCCTTACACGAGCCTTAGCCACTCGACGCGTTCAAGAATCATACGCCAAAAAAATGGGGCTCTCGCAATAGTTCCCCAAAATTCTAAATAATATCTTACCCTTGTGATCACACACACGGTAAAAAGCAATAAATTATGATAAATATACTAATTCCTATATGAGTACCTGATATAGGACCTCTTTATCCGAAAGTCTTCAATTAACCCAATAAAATTGACACCAGAATTTATTATATATATATATATATATATATATATATATATATATATATATATATATATATCGAAGAATGGGTCACCTCCCCAGACAATACTTCTATATATACATATATGTATTTATTGGTTGGGAGAAAAGAGATAAAAGCCAGGAGAATATGTATATATATACAGTTATATACACATATATCCTCTAATGTACGTACGCGTCTTTCGCTACGTACTAGTACGTTCACTTTGTAAAAGTAATCCGTTGATTACGAGGTATAGGAGTGCGATTTTACTACAGGGGCCGATAGCGTTTAATGAGTTTACTAAGTTGCAGTTCAAGGATATATTTAAAGAGTGAAAAATAAAAATAGTTAACATATATATTCATACGGGAAATATAGGAAATGTAAATAATGATAATACTGACAGAATATAGATAATCGGCAATCGGGAAATTAATTACTTGTTAATTAGCTTTTAAATGGGATACTATAAATCAGTTATACAGAAGGAATATTTAAAAGTCGGAAAGTAGGTGGATTAACGGGAGGTACAAAGAAGGATCGTTTTACCTTAATGGAATCACCTCCAGGGAGGGAAATCCTTTAGCGAGTCGGCGCGTGGGAATAGAGACGCAAAATAGTCGTGATTCTCGGCTGAATATCCTGACGGTGGAGAGAATGAAGGGAGGGACGGGGGGGGCAGAAGACGAGTTCACGATCCTTCTTGAAGACGAAAGATGGCACCTCTGCTCCAGAGAAGTGCATCCTCTAAAAATCGAGACTCTGACTCTGCTCGGCGCGAAATCTCACTCTGGAAACTGGAGATCCTTGAAACGCCAGGAATCCCGGCCAATCCTTCAGGACGAAACGATTCGAGTTTTGCTCTGAACAATGTAAGCCTTCACAAAAGATATGATCTGCCTGGTGAGATCCAACCTCGAAGGTATAGGCGAATACCAGGGACTTGGGGGAAACAAACACACGATCTGAATCGAAGGCGACGAGATCTCAAACTCAATCGTCCTATCTTTGAAAAACCCAGGGTATTTATATGACGGCCGTTTTTTTGTTGCTCAATCGCTGAAAGCCACATACGTCTAGGAGAAGGCTTCTGGCACCTAGAGGGATCAGCTTTTGTCGCCCTCACAGGTCTTAATGTCTTCAACGATGTGGGTGGGAAACTTTCGGCTAGAATTTTCCCAACTACGAAGATTAGCGTTTTATCGGTGAGGTGAAAGCTTTTAGCACTCAACCTAATTAACTACACCTGTGATACGCTGACAGTTATTCAAATTCTTTCTTCTTCTATTTTTCTCTTTGGATTCAGAGCTTACTCCACATGGAGTTTTACTTAGGAGACATAGGGAGGGAAGAAATTCAAGAAACAAATGAAGGGAGTATGCTTAATGGCGTTCCTTTCCCTCACACTTAGCATTCATGTATTGTCCACCTAAGATACGCAAAGAAAGTATCCTGTTAAGACCAATACTCGTCTCTTATTCCTTACAAACAGGCCAAATATTTAGTTAAACTTCTCTCACCTCTAACTAAAAAGGTTTTCTATACAAAACTTCGATTGGTTTAAAAAAGAATTACTCACTAAGGTTGATAATGACTATATAATGAGTTATGATGAAGATTCTTTATTTACCAACATTCCCTTCACTGATACAATCAATTTAATTTTGAAAAAGGTTGTTGCATTCACAACATACTTTTCATGGATTTTCAAGAATCCAATTAAAGAAGTCTATCGCCAAATTGATCGCGTGGTAAAGCCTCTCCAATGTGACCCCTTGCAGCTAACTTTTTACCTGCGGCGAAGCGCCAAGTCTAGGCGTCGGTTTTTTTCAAAAGGGAGTAAAGTTCAATTGTACCCATTTAGAGCCATGAAATGACCCATATGACCATGGGACATAGAGTTATTCACCCTGGAAGTTAAAAATCTGCCAACGGATTTGGCGCTGAGTGGCGCCATCTAATGGCAAAATCCTCATTTAGCCATTCAAAGGCACTTGTAAGTGATTTGAACCATGGGAAACCATCAATGCAATAACCATTTATCATCTTACCAAAAAACGCCGCAGGTCATTCGAGGGACTTTCCCTCTTGTTCATGACACATCTCGAAGATGAAATGTTTCCCGCTAATTCATATTACAAACCCTCCTTCTATCGCTGTTTTGTTGATGACTCTTATGCAATATATATGTATATATATATATATATATATATATATATATATATATATATATATATATATATATATATATATATATATATATATATATATATATATATATATATATATATATATATATATATATATATATATATATATATATATATATATATATATATATATATATATATATATATATATATATATATATATATATATATATATATATATATATATATATATATATATATATATATATATATATATATATATATATATATATATATATATATATATATATATATATATATATATATATATATCATGAAAATTAACACAGGGAAATGAAAAGATGAATCCTAGCACTTTCAAACTATATTTGAAAGTTCATTTTCAAGTAGGGAACGCCCATCACATAGTACAGATCAATGGAAAAAAAAATAAGACAGAAAATTCCCAGGAAAAAGAATAATGGGCAACTAATAACAGACCTGTGCATCCCTAAAACGATATACACACAACAACGCCATGTGTAGGAATGAAATATGGTGGGGAAAAAAACAACATTTTAAAGGATTATCATTAGAGCGAAAACATTTAGGGCTAAGAGTTAATCCACAGGCACAACAAAGACACGTGGTGGGGGAGGCAATGCAAATGGTATAACACTAATAAAGAGTAACAACAGGCTGCATTATGAAGTTATTTCATTAAGTACAAGTTTTTTAAAAACACGGTCATGTTTAAATAAGCCAGGGGAAATATTAATGAACACTCGACAATATTTCTTTTTGTGAAATCAGCTGAATGATAAAGGAATTTTGTAGAATTCCAGTCAAAGGGTGGTTATTTTCGGATAAATGTAAAAATAAAGCACTGTTAATTTCACCTCTTCTAATATTATACTTATGTTGGTAAATTCTAGTACATAAAGAACAGCTGATGCTTATCCCGAGGAGGTGATGACGAGAGGCGAGATTTTTTGACTTGAAGATATAACTGAAAGGATCTTGGATGAACGGAAGTTATTCCGATCCGTGTGTTATAAATTCGAGCTTCTCGATGATGAGACTTGACCAAGAGGTGAATATTTTCTGTTGTAGAAATTCGGGTTGCTATTCCTCAATGGTGAGGGGTATCTCTGTTTTTATTTAGAAAACTGAGATATGGGATTTCTCTGTACGAGAATGGTATGAGAGTTGGTCTCGATACTACTGGTTTACTTTTCTAAAGGCCTAAAGGAACGACGTCAGGAGGAAAAATCCCGCTCGGTTCCAACTGTCTTCTTGACTCTCAGTTTGTCTCCCTGACTCGTCTTCTTCTCTCGATATCAACCCGGATTATCCTCTTACTTTCTCAAGATCAAACTATATATACGTTGATTTCCCCTGTGGTGGAGGCGAGACGAGACGAGGGAGTTTAGGAGAGACACTTCAGGTTTACGCCCTGGAAAGGTGAGATTTTGTTTATTTGGCGAAAAATAGACATAAACAATCGGAGGGGACAGTGAGCCTGTTCATATATTTTCTGCCGACGAAGGCTTACGCAGCAAGATTTCCACTCTAAAGTCTCTTACACCCTCCTATGTTTATATTAACGGACTACGAAATCTGCTGACTGAAATCCTTCTTTGCGAGCGACGCTTGAAGGGTCTTTGGTGCATCGGGGAAAAGGAGAGGGGGAAGGGGGGGTAAAGTCTTGGCCCATGTAGAGCGTAACATTTGACGCTGTATAAACAAACTAGCGTATGTTTTTCCTCGTGATATCTATTTCCCCACATTTCCTCCCTCCTAAAGAAGGTAATAGAAGGGGTGGAACTCAATTAAAAAAAAAAACACATGTCTTGGAATGCTATGCCAAGTCCGACGGTTACGGTGAAGCTACAGTGGACAACCATCATACTAAAATAAGTCTTAATCAATTGGTACGCACACCCGTACACGTACTTTGACAGGTGAAAGGTGGACTTTAACCTTGCCTCGTAAGTACAAGCAGTCTGGAACACACAGTTCAATTAAAAAAAAAACAAATAATCAATTACAAGAAAGAAAAAGAAAAAGAAGCCGACTATTAATCTATATCTAGCCAGTTAATTCCTTACAAAAAATAAACAACTAACACATTAATATATATAAAAGAAGTTGGTTTTAGGACTAACGGGAGTTTAATTAGCCCTCTCTGGGGTTTCCACTCAAGTTATCGGCTATACAATTATCGGAGATTTTATATAGTTTATGGTAAATTATTACTCCATTAACAATAGACTCCATCGCATGAGTCTGCCGTTCTGGCTTTTGCTGTTACGCAAATATGACCGAGGCTGGTGATCGGATTTGACGTTAAACTAAAGACCAATTAAATGTGACTTGAATTTCTTTATGCCCTGAATTATTGCTAGCGCTTCCTGTTCTATCGTTGCATAAGCTCGTTCTCGAATCGATATTTTTCATTTCGCGTAAGCTATGGGAAAATGGGTACCATCATATTCATATTACACCAGGGCACAACCGATTCCTTCACCACAGACATCGGTGCGGATCCCAAACTTTTGAGGGGGGGGGGGATTGGGTATTGGAAGGATGGCTGCTGAAAATTTTTTTTCCTTCATTAGGGCGGGCAAATGTGAATTTCTGAGAGGGCCCAGGTGGTTTTTCAAATCTAACTCTGTGGACAGGTCTTCTTGTGGCAAGGATAATGGTGTAGAGGATACACGTTATCTCACTCTACGCACACCGTGTTTACCACCTAAAGAGGTTCACATGGGTATAAAGCTTCCATGGTTCCTTCTTCATCCAGCGTCACAATTTTATTAATACACGCTCTGCGGTGATACTTCTTGAGCATGTTTAGGTGATACGTTTTCTGGCCTGAGGGAGTTTTAATCAAGTAATCAACAGGGCCACAAGCTTCTATGACCGGAAAGGGACCCTTCCATTGGGAGCGCAACTTATTCGTCTCTAGGCATTATTAACAATATTTCGTTGCCAGACTTCAATTTTTGAGCTTTTGCTTTTAAGTCGAAATAACTTCGGTATTTTTCTAGGTTACACTCCGCGTTTGAACGGGCCAACTCTACACATTTCTCCAAGCGTTCGCGCAGCTCGATAACATAGGCGTAGGAGGATTTAACTTCTTCATCTAATAGGGGATTAGTGAAGAGCTCCTTAAGCATGCTCATAGGTCCTGAACGTTACGTCTATACACCAATTCGAAGGGGGCAAAACCCAGAGTTGGGTGAGGGATCTCTCGAGACGCGAAGAGGGCGACTGGTAGGAACCGATGCCATTATCGAGGCTGATACTATCAGAGCTTTCTTAACACTGCCTTTAGGGTACTATTTAATTTCTCACATATCCTATTTGCAGAGGGGTGAAAAGGGGTCTTATAGAGGGGTTTTATGAGGAGTAACTGGCCCACGTATTCCATCAGTTCCGACGTGAACTGACGGCCTCGATCTCAGAAGATTTCTTTAGGGATGCCGACTCGGGAAAAAATTGAGATGAGGGCTTCTGCACAGGAAATACTATCAATTTTCCTGAGGTCAACTGCGTCGGGGAAAAGAGTGGTGCAGTCTACCAAAGTGAGGATATAAGAGTGTCATTCACTAGACGTGGGATGGATGGGCCCAACTAAGTCTATAGCCACTCTGAAAAAGGGGCCGGAAATGACGGGGGTTTTCTGCAGGGGAGCTGGCGGTACCCGGCCTTTAGCGGTGGCTTTCTGGCACAGTTCGCAGTACTGGCAGTATACGGCGATCTCTTTAGCGGCACGAGCCTAAAGAAGTATTTAAAAATACGTAGAGAGGTTTTGTTGTGACTGAAATGTCCAGCCAATAAGTCATCATGTGCGATTTTTAATACCCATTGGGAGTAACACTGGGGAATGCACAAGACTTTATCCAACGGGGAGGTTACTTCAGCTGTCGTCAAGAATAGTATTGAATTCTCTACCCGGTATCTTATTCGTTTGTTCCCGCGAACAGATTCTATTTCGTTTTTCACTGCCTTCACCCACAGGGGTTGAGAGTCGGACAGTCCTTCTGGGCGGTAACGAAGGCTTGGGAATTAAGTTCTTCGTTTTCCAGGTTCTCAAGAGGAGATAAAGGGGTCGCGACCGCTGACCCCTTAGTTGCTTGAATCTAAGGGGGTACTGGCTGAGCCACCGGATTTAGAGAGACCTGCACGCTCTAACCTATTAAGACCGAACAGAATTTGATAGGCGCTGCCACTACCTCGGTCCAGCCAGTGAAATACTGACACTGGATGTGGCATCTGACTAAGGGGAACTTGTTTAATCTACCCAGGAAGTCCTGGACGACCGCGAACCTCTTGTGGTAGGGACTGATTGGGGGAAGCAATTGATTTGATTCAAGGATACAAGTGCACCCCGTATCGCGTACCAATGTTGAGACTCAGCAACCATTTACTGATCCAGTCTCGAACTTTAGTCCTCTGGGAGAATTTTTATTAAACAAAATGTTCACCTGTTGCTCAGGGAAATTCGATGCGGACAAACGAGGCACTGAAACAGGAAGTTGTTCTTGGGAGAGAGATGCGGTGATGTTGTGCACTTTTTGACTCGAGGACGACATAAGCCTCGAATTTAGGGGACACTAGAAGCTAATGTGACCCGAGGTGGCACAATTAAAACACATAACGGGGTTTCTTGGGTATGGCGAGAACGAGGGGGTGAGATTAATTAGGGGGCTTTATTTTTCTCTGATCCTTAGATGAAAGAATTTGGCTTTGGGTGGTCCGGAGGTCTTGACAAATTTAGGGCGGTTCTTTTGCTGGGGTTTCTGGGGATAGCCACCTTTCTTTGGAGTCAAGGGCCTTTTCTTTTTAAACTCTCGCGGATCTAGTTTGTGATTGGAAGCATGTAGATCCGCTTCCTCCACGCACTCATTGAACGTAGCGGCTCTCCTGTCCTTGACGAATGCTCGTATCTCTGGTGGCAGGGTACAAAATAATTGGTCCTTATGAATGAAGTCGACGAGAGAATCGAACTCATTCCCCACTTGTGCTGTATAAAGCCATAATTGGAGATGTCTCCGAAGGATAAAACCAAATTGACGGTATGTTTGACCAGGCTGAATTCTAGCATGTCTAAATTTCATCCTATACTCCTCGAGATTCAGATTAATGGCGGCCAGTAGCTCGGACTTAAGGGTAGAATAATCCACAGAAGCCTCGGATGGCAACGAGATGAATATTTCACGGAGACAGTTATTAAGCAGAGGCAGTAATCTGGCGATTTCCTCTGTTTCTATGTCCTAATGATTCAGCTCCAAGATTTTCTCGAAGTGTGTCAGGTACGAACACAGGTCATCCTTATCTTTATATGCTGGGAGTTTCATCGTAGGTACCTGCGTAGCTCCAGGCCGCGATCCAACGGAATTGACTTCCAACTGGTCCTTGCTCATGTGCGCGTATTCGTTCTCTCTCTTCTGCTTCCATCTGCATTCTTTCTTCTGATTCTCTTTCCTTATGTGCCTATTCTCTCTTTTCCTCTCTTTCCTTCCTTTCTTGTTTCTGGACGGAGGCAATTAGTTCTTTGCCTGCTAGTCCAAGAATTTGGCCTTGATGGTGGAACCTTTCGAAAGACGACATTTTACCTAATGGTACTCATGCAACCACGAAACAAGTAGCTGCCTGCCTAACACCACCTTACCACCCACACTTTCTGTTAGTTGGAATACGACAAAGAACTAATCAACACCATTAACTTCCTAACCACAATAAATTAAAAAAAATATATAGACCGACTTTATCCTCTTATTATGTTTAATTTTCTCCGAACGCTTAGGCACAAATTTGTTACCAATCAAGGGGATGCAACATAATCAACTATTATTGAGTTCTTCTAAATACCCCACACCTGACACCAATTTCATGTCGTGGATTACTGCCGAGTACGTATTTACCTTTGCTCCTACATGAGTAATTCCGTTCCACCTTTATCAAAGAGTGCTCTAACTTAATTTGATTCTTTATCTAGGGAGGATTCGTATTATTACATATATATTACCATTTGCATCGTTCGAGGATCTAATTAAACAACTCGGACAAAAATATACTTTTAATTACATAAAAAAAAATATTAAATCTTTAAATATACTAATGTTATAATAAGAGGATCTAATAAAAATTAATACTACCAATGAGTAATACGCAATGGTTGACGCAAAAATCACTTTCGCACGGAATGCTAACTAACAAACATGAACAAGTTTTGGATTCCTTTTAACCTTTAACTAAAAGGGAGTCAGCAGTGGGATGACCTCAAACGAGAACCTCCTCGATGAGTTAATTAGAAAAGAGTGGGACTGAAGCCTTCCTCGTAGACGTGAGAATGGATGAGAAAACAGCTGAGGCTTCTCAATGGGCGAAAGAGAAGCGTGGCGAGTCTATTCGGGTAAAACAGCTGATGCTTATCACGAGAAGGTGGTGATGTGAGGCGAGACTTCTTGACTTGAAGATATAAGTAAGGGGATCTTGTATAAACAGAAGTTATTCCAATCCCTGTGTTATAAATTCGGGCTTCTCGATATTGAGACTTGACCAGGAGGTAAATCTTTTCTCTTGTGGGAATTCACGTTGCTATTCCTCAATGGTGAGGCGTATCTCTGTTTTTATTCATAAAACTGAGATATAGGATTTCTCTGGGCGAGAATGGTATGAGAGTTGGTCTCGATACAACTGGTCTACTCTTCTAAGCGAGCAAAGGAACGGCCTCGGGAAGGAATATCCTGCTCGGTTCCAGCTGTCTTCTTGATTCCCGGTTTGTCTCCGTGACTCGTATTTTTCTCTCGATTGCTACACAGATTCTCCTCTTATTTTCTCAAGATCAAACTATATATACGTCGATTATTTTCTGGGGCGGGGGAGGCGAGAGAGCTTAGGAGGGGCTCTTCAGATTTACGCAAGGGGAAGGTGAGATTTCGACTATTTGGCGAAAATAGACATAAACGATCGTAGGGGACAGGAACGGCATTGGGAGGGAAAATCCCGCTCGGTTCCAGCTGTCTTTTTGACTCCCAGTTTGTCTCCGTGACTCGTCTTCTTCTCTCGATATCTACTCGGATTATCCTCTTACTTTCTCAAGATCAAACTATATATACGTTGATTTCCCCTGTGGTGGAGGCGAGAGGAGACGATGGGAGTTTAGGAGAAACCCTTCAGGTTTACGCCCGGGAAAGCTGAGCTTTCGTTTATTTGACGAAAAATAGACATAAACAATCGGAGGGGACAGTGAGCCTGTTCATATATTTTCTGCCGACGAAGGCTTACGCAGCAAGATTTCCACTCTAAAGTCTCTCAAACCCTCCTATGTTTATATTAACGAACTACGAAATCTGCTGACTGAATTCTTTCTTTGCGAGCGACGCTCGAAGGGTCTTTGTGGCAGCGGGGAAAAGGACAGAGTGTGGGGGTAAAGTCTTGGCCCATGTGGAACGTAACAGTTGACGCTCTATAAAAAACTAGCCTCTCTTTGTTCTCGTGATATTTATTCCCTCACAGAGATAATCAATGAAATTGCTTATAATTGTGTCGAAAAAATATGTCAATTATTTCCAAATCATTTATATAATCAAATTCACTAATCACGTTGTAGCGGTGCCTGGACTAAAAAGAAACAATTGGCCTAGATTTGTGGGGAAACCAGAAGGGTCCATAAACTCTTTACTAATCTGTTTCAGGTAGTATGTTACTTGTCTAGCTGGATGACTGTAATGATGTTCCCGGGCGAGGGAATACATTTAAACCCATTTGCTTCTGTGATGGGAGGAGAGGCAAAACACCGCTGATTAGGGCACTATGATGGGCGATGGGAGGTCACGATTTACGAGAATGGCCCTCGAGACAGTTGCGGAAGCTGCCTTGTAGAAAGTATTCAAAAGGGTAAGGAAGATAGAGAAAGGAAACCCCTTTTCTCTTGAGTCTGTAGTTGTCGATCCTCCAAGTCGGTAAACAATATCCTCCAATGCGCGTCGAATCCTGCTGCAATTGACCAGATGGGCTTTATCAATTTGAATCCTACACTCTACTTTCACCTCATATACCAGGCTTGAAAACAACAACCAATCCACTATCAATCTCTACGTGCGCACTTCATGCACCCTCTCTGTAACTTGCGGGACTTACAATTCACCAGTGGCATTCACAGTTACACGCCTATTACGCCCACAATCTACCGTTCACACTGGTCAAGAAAAGACTTTAGTACGTTTTTAATTTATTAAGTAAATCAAATCTAAACTGTACAAATGTCCCAGAGTGCTATGGGATTAATCAGGAATGAGATTAATTACAATTAGGGGCTATGAATCTGGATATAAACAATGATGACCAGCAATTCAGGAATACCATTGAATAACCTACCAGCAATGTCTGTTTTTTTCCCCTGTGCTTCCTGGACTACTGGTTATTCAATTATAAGAAAGTGAAAGTACCTCGGTTAATTAATATGGACTGGAATTTGTAAAATCTTGAATGATTATATTGGGTTTGACCAGCCAATTCTTCGTGACTTTAATATGTATACTATTTACAATACAGATGCACCAATTAAGTGAAGGTATAGTCTTTTCCTACAGAGGAAGCTTTCAAATTAAAGGTAAACAAGAATTGGAACTGTACCTTCAAAGACCGTAATGACCAGTCTGTGCGTGTAGCCACAGGTTTTTGGTCTTTGGTCGGCATAAGTTTCTTCTGGGGTCTACTCAACAAAAACCCCAAGTATGGCATGGGGTTGAGCCTCCGGAAGGCCATTCCCGATATAAATAAGGCTCCCGGATCCTTCCAAGGAGGCCATTGTTCCTTTATTTCCGGCTGGCTTTGACTTTGGCATGTGGTCAAATTCCTTTAGAAAGTATGTCTCGCCGGAAAGTTGTTTGGAGTCTATTCCGGTCTATGGGATCTTCTCAAGAACTTTTTCTACCCACTGAGATGCTCTTCTCATCAATCCCAGGGTCCTTGAATAAACAGGCAATAACTTGGCGCCTTTCTGTTTCCCAGTAGAGAGAGTATCACAGCCAGCTTAAATATTCTGTTTTTTTTCCGTACTTGTTTTAGAACTTACAATAGGCTATTCAAAGACTTAATTTGTCGAATTTTAACCAAAAATATATCTCCAGACTCTAGTCTTTACTTTAATTTTTACTTGTACTAAACTCTATAATTCTTTATAAATTTTGTCATAACAAACTCTACTTTGACCCTGTGGAAAAAGAGAGAAAAAGTTATCAATTGCAACACCTAGTAGCAATAATTAACAAATGGTAATTATTTGACCTCAAAACCAAGTCAATGTTAACCCAGCGGCCCTCTATAACATGATGATCGGGTTTAGGGGAAAAACTAACATTTGAAAAGAGAAAAGAAAGATATTTCATTCGAAATATAGGTCAATTAAGATACAGAAAAATACTCAACGAATTCTAGCACCATCGTATAGTGCAGGCCCAGAAAATCCTTTTGATTCCTCAACACCAGCAATATACAACGGATAAACAATAATTTGATGAGACACATGACAGAAAGGGCTAAAAATATATAAAGAGACACTAAAGCTAAGAACAACATATTATCAGAAAAAGCCTAAACTAAATAGAGAAGCACTTAGAAATTAAAGCAACAAATACCAACCATCTAACAAAATTAAAATAGTAAATCAAAAAGAAACTGAGAGTTGAAATCAGAAAATTTAATACAAGTATAATTGAAAACACGATCAAAGAAAAAGAAAGAGGTATAAAATAAATAAATAGAGACTTTTAAAAGAACAACTTTTAGGGTAGTACAATCACCGAGGATCAAGAAATAATAGATAGGGGAACAAAGGAGTACTATGAAAAATTGCGTTCAACCAACAACAACGCACAGAACCACAACCAACCATCAACATCCAATAATGTCCCAGCATTCTCATATCAGAAATTCAAATTACATTCTAAAAAATGATGAGCCACAAAGCTACAGATAGGAACAACATCGCTTTTGACTTGGTGAAATATCCTCAAGAATTCATTTTGGACAAACTAACTTGCTTCTTTACTAAATATCTTAATTAAGGCAAGACATCGGATGAATGCAACAACGGCAAAATAATACTTCTACAAAACTAGGCGATCAAACGGTCTTTACACACTACAGAAAAATAAGTGTTCTCTCGTGTTTCTATATACTATTCACAATATTCATTACGAACAGACTGCTAAACGAGAGATAGAATCAAAAATTGAGAGAACAAGGTGGCTACTCGAAAGGCTTCTCAACGCTCGATCACCTACATACTCTCAACCATCTCATTGAGAAAATTCAGAGTACAATATTCCTCTATACTTGATATTTTAGACAATCGGAGAGCCTTTGGTTCAATTGAAACACCAGTGTTCATAACAGTCTTGAATACTCAAAGAATAGATGTGGATTACATAAATATCATAGATACATATACCAAATATTCGAGATTAGATTACATAAGGATTCAGATTTCTTTCAAAAAGAGAAGATCAGCCACAGGGATAAGTGAACAAACAAACTTTACGATATGGTACAATATAATAGGTGGATAAGAAAAAATAGCGATTGGACTTCACTTGATAAAAGAAAACAAAAAGAACAAAAACAAGATGGAGAGATGATTAAAAAAAAATTAAAACAAATTGCATAAGTTCGACAAAAATTTAAAATATGAGATAGGCTCTTACTCAAATGAAAGTTTATCTAAAGCCAAATCTACTCATTACTGTACAAAGGAAAAAAACAAATTTAGTAATACGAAGTGTCTATCCCTCCCTTTTTCTCCCCTCCTCGAAGGAGTGAACAAATTTATTTCTCCAGGCTTAACCACATTTAAATACCCTTTTTCTATCCTTAAATCTTTGCCTTCGACCAAGCCCGTTGATCAGCCAAATAAAGCAGGTGTATATTTAATCCCGTGTAGCTCAAAAAACTGTCCCTTATTCTACATAGGAGAGACCAGAAGAACCTTAAAAAAACGAATTTATGAACATAAAGGTGATGTCAGACGAGTCAGTACCACATTCAGTATTTTTAATCATATTAGCAATTTTAACCACCAAATTGACTATTCAAAGGCACAAATCATATATAATTGTAAATATTTCAGTAAAATAAAAATAGTAGAATCTATATTAATAGAAGAAATTCGTAATTTTAATTTGTCAGATGGGCAATTGAAATGCAGGCTCCATACCCGTAACCTCATCGTAAACAGCTTAGTCAACGATCTTAGACTCACACCCCCTGATTAATGCCCTTTTTCTCCCGTTTGCGTTTCTTTGTGTGTGTGTTATTTTCTGATCTGTACTCTATTTATATTCTTTTATAACAATCAACTAAAGAGGGTATGATAAACTACATACCGAATCTAGTCTCGTAAATTAAACTTTTGGTTACTATGCAGTGGTTTCACTATCATATACCATAACTCGCCATTGAGTTATTTTACTTATATATATATATATATATATATATATATATATATATATATATATATATATATATATATATATACGGATAAAACCACAGAAATAGGACTAATTTTATATGCGAACCCAGGTATTTCGACGGAGACATCCGTCATTGTCAGTCGCTAGTGAACAAGTGAGATACAGAAGTTGCTTAACGTACAGAAACACAAATCAATGGCGCTAAGGGAAAATATGCGAGAATGTGTCGGCGTTTTTGAGAAACGGAAGTATGAATTTCTTGCTTATTAAGGTATTAGTATTGAATTGGTCGGAAGTATTAAAGTTGGGAATTTATTTTATAGGCGCCGATTCAATTATGCGTCGATGTATATAATTGTGAGACTTATAAACTATTATAGCATTATCATTACCAATTTGATGATTTTCATTGGGCATATGTAGAAATAAACTCGAGGAGACGGCACCACGTCGCATATCGCATTTATGTTCATTCATTCTCCTGGAAAATCTTTTGCATTGACCGATATAAAATTCATTACATGATTTGCATGGGATAAAATAAACTCCCTGTTCTTTATCGATCGATCTACTTTTGGATTGGCTATTTCTGATTGTATTTTTGTACTGAAAGGCAACATTGATGTTGATCGTCTGTGCTAACTTTTTGAAATTGATTAACTGGGGGAAGCATGGAAAGGTAACATAATATTTGTCGCATCTGTTTTCCTTATAATTAGCTAGGGAGTAATAGACACTTTTCTATGAACCAAAGGGAATATTGCAGTTCAATGAATGTTTGGATGATTTTATTAATTTCGTCTTGCAAGAAACAACGATCACAGCAGCAGATTTTCCAAGAGAATGTATGAACGTAAAAGCAATATGTCACATGGTGCCCTCTCCTCGACTTTATTTCTACGTATGTCCAGTGAAAATCATCAAATTGATATTGATAATGCTAAAATAGTTTATAAGTCTCACAATTATATACATCGACGCTTAATTGAATCGACCATTATAAAAGAAATTCCCAACTTTAATACTTTTGACGGCCAATTCAATACTAATACCTTAATAAGCAAGATATTCATACTTCCACCTTAGCGCCACTGATTTGTCTGTTTGTACGTTAAGCAACTTCTGTATCTCACTTGTTCACTAGCGACTGACAATAATGGATGTCTCCGTCCAAACCTGGTTTCGCATATAAAATTAGTCCTATTACTGTGGTTTTATCCCTATGGTTGAACGTAACGTTAGAGGAAATGGACCACTCCTGTGCGTGGAATTTTTTAAATAGTTTTAACGTACGATTCCAGCTTGTCGCTTGAGTGTTGATGGCCGGCTTATCTTCATTTATTGAAATGGCTTCTAAGACGTTAAACCTAGCTTTATTAACCGCTTTTCTTTTAATAATGGTGTTGTCAACGAGCATATCTCTCGTTAGGTTGATATTATGTACACTCTCCATATGTTTTTTTGGCCCTCCGCTTTGTAGATGGATCGTTAATTTCCTCGAAAGTGTGGTGGTTGTTATGCCAATATATTTAGAGTTTTTATAAAGCTTACAGTCTTTATCGGGGCAGGTGAACTCGTAAACTATGTTGGTTGACTTGAGATGCGAGGAGTTAGGGCAGATGTTATTTTCATCAGAAGGTCGCTGGCTTTTGTATTTTTATAATAGATGATAAGTTGGATTTTATCGGTTTGATTTTTAACCTTAATGTTTTTTTCATCTATTTTATGGGCCTTGGACATCTGTTTCGTGTAGTACACTTCGATGTTATTGACTTCTCCATGATTACTTACAGTTTTATCTGCATGTTTGTAATGGTTATTTAAAAATTATTGGAGTTTTTTATCAATCATGCTGTTTGAGAAACTATTATTCACGAGTATTTGCTTCACTCGTGCAATCATTTGGTGGAAAAGTTATCACGTAGAGCAGCATTTATAAGCTTAGAAGATGTATGAGTCGATTATGCTTATTTTGTGTCTTTCAGGGCATTCGCTATCTGTATTGAGGCATCTTCTCATGTCCGTACTTTTCCTATGTACTTTACTGATGTAGTTGCCATTTATGTTATGGATCTCAACATCCAAGAAAGGAAGTTTATTGCCCGTGCTCAATTCATACGTAAATTTTAGCACAGAGTTCTCCTCAAAATGCTCCTTAATGTTAACGAGATGTTCATCGTTTTGGACGTTGATGTAGATGTCATTTACTTATCGGCAATATGTTTGTAGCTTATTTTCCATGATGTCCAATAATCTCTCCTCGAGTTGACCAATGTAATATTAGTGAAGGTCGGCCCTAAGGGTGACCCCATAGCCAATCCATCCACTTGTGTATATAGATTACCATCCGGTGTCCTGAACGGCGCCTCTGATGTGCATGAACGTAACATGCTCATTAAGATGTTTGGGTCAAGATTTGGAGGATTATAATGAAAAAACTCACAAAGTGGCACGTGAGAAAAGCAATAATATGAAAACAATAATATATTACAAGTGGTATTCTTTTGTTAAAATTATCCGAAAGAAACAGATTCCTGGAAGTAAAAGATTTCAACTCATTGTATTGGCAAAGAGGGACTATCCCAAGTTAAATTGCAAGAAAATGGAAATGCTCCAGAAACGGCGTCCAAATATCCATTAAAAGGTACAATCAGACCAATTCTTTCAAAAACTGTGATGATTAGGGTGGAAAAAGGTGTACAACTCTGAGGGAAGAGAGGTTGCTGAAAAGGACATCTCTGGCTGAGAAGAAAAAAAAAACCTATTCTGATGTAGCTGCTGAGTTTCGGACAGCAACGAACAAAGATATATCAAGACCCATAGTGAGAACAAGGTAATTGAAAGCTGGGTTCAAAGGATGTAAGGCTAAAAAGAAACCGTGGCTGCCTCAGATGAACAAGAATAAACAATTGTCTTGCGCTAGAGTATGAAGATTGAACTGATGATGATTGGGCTAAAGTTGTTTGGTCTGATTTAAGCAACATTAAGGTAGGTTCTCCCCATTAATTTCCACCAATTTATTACGTTTGTACACATTTTTATTGGATACCAAAATATTTATATGATACAAAATTGATCAGCAAAATTTGTATTTCTCCTCAGACCTTTGCAACCCCTGGAGCTGT
Organism: Ceratothoa steindachneri; assembly: GCA_963969495.1. Classification (NCBI taxonomy): domain Eukaryota; kingdom Metazoa; phylum Arthropoda; class Malacostraca; order Isopoda; family Cymothoidae; genus Ceratothoa; species Ceratothoa steindachneri. Next base: position 120,308,976 of record OZ018322.1, on the reverse strand, counting down.
TTATGTCCGTCGAAGAGTTGGGGTAGCTTATGATCCAAGATCTGTTGTTCCAACAGTCAAATTTGGAGGTAGCAGTGTAATGGTTTTGGGCTGCATGTCATCTTCAAGTCCAGGATTGTTGGTCAGTTGTTATGGAATAATAAATTCCAACACTTACTCCAACATGTTAGACCAGATTTATCAAACTTCCTTAGGTAAAGTTTAAATGATAAAAGAATGACAACATACCAGATGATGTAATCTTCCAAGAATCTCAAAGGGTTTGTTTGAAAAGGAAGGGGTGACGCTGATTGAATTGCCTTCTCAATCTCCAGACCTCAACCCCATTGAACATTTGTGGTCACACTTGGGCACAAGAGTGAGGGTGCACAAATGTTCCTAAAAAAGTGAATTAACACCCAAAATTCATAGTGGCAGAAGATTGAGTCAACCTAGTCTCAAGTATACAAAAACGCATAAAAGCGGTTATAAAAGCAAAATGATACATCAAATATTAATTATTAATAGATTATACCCCAAAAAGTTTATTTGTATTTTGATAAGTATGAAATAAATGAGTTTCAATCATATTCTTCACTTTTTCATACCTGCTCAATAATTTTGGCCAAGGCTGTATATGTTGATGATAAATGTGAAAACAAGGGTTGCAAGTTTCATTTTTTGGGTGTTTCCGGCTGGATACGGGAAGTTTGCAGACCTTCGTGGCTTCTTTGCTGACGTCACTCATGAGATAAGGTTTTCTTCGTTAATTTTTCTGTAATTTGATCCCCATCTTCTTCGTAGGTTAGGATCAAATATGCCCATTTTCATTACTCGTTTCGGTAATAGTCTAGTCAATCTAGGGTTCAACTTGGAACAAATTGCAACAGAAATGGTTTCACCTGTATTGGTTAGGACAAGGTCTCACTCACAACATATCAAAAGTCAGCTGGCATCAACCATTGGGAAATGGGTCAACGGCGGCCATCTGTAAAGATGGCCGCAGATTTTTTGTAAAGGTGACATACTGAAGTTTTGTATTTCTATCCCTGACGATTTTTCACAGAGGATCATAAAATAAGTTTTATTCTACTTGGTGTAGATTACTTTGATTTTTAATATTTTTTAATTTTATCTCGCAAAAAAAACATGGTTTTATCCAGTCTACGGTCAAACAATGTCCTATTTTGGTCAAATGCACCAGAAATATTTGAAAATATTCTCACTCAATAGTAACTTTGATTATCTCTCCTGTAGTTTTTTAGTTATCAGAATACCTGCACTATTAAAAAAATCAACTTTTATGTACAATTTAATTACAGGAAATCGTGAAAGCATTGTCTTTTTTAATTGTCACCCACCTGCGGATCGCGACACAATTTTCGTAAAACTGCCATTATTCCGATATTTCTTGTCGGAATACCATTTCCCAAGGAACATCATTCAGAAAAAACCCCCCAAAACGTTCTACTAACTTGGAACTGGATAATCCCTACATACTGCAAAGGTTCTGCATGAGCCGTTCTGATGACAAGATGTCATGAAGAACAAGTGAATATTTTGATTGGTCAAAGTCTTGGGATGGTCTTGGGATGAAGTTTTATTTTAAAATATTGCATTCTCAATCATAATGATTGCGTGAAAATATGAATATTCTCATCGACTATACAAAGTTTGAGATAATTCATGAGGAACATGAAAAAAATTGCCCTCAGACAACACAATAGAGTAAATAGAATCTTGTCGAAGCTTAAAAATAGAGAAGAGGCAATTTTTCACCGCCTATTTTCTTCTTCGTCACACGTTGGGCTGTTATATGACGTAGCTAAGATCAACAAAGACTGTTCCATGCTACGTATCAATTAGACATTCATAACATCCAAACTCCTAGTCCGTTTGCTAATTCCTCTTAGTTATTATCAGTATAGCATAAATAATAGTTATTCACCTTTGAAAAAAAATTCTAAACTAATGATAGATACCCCAAATATCCCGCGTAAAGCTTTCCCTTCGCCTAATTCGACTTTAATAGATTTTTCTATTCTGCTTTTCAGGCTTCATTGGAATTAGTCCTAAACGAAAATTATTTCATAACTAACGAAAAGGTTTACCGCCAGATAGATGGCATTGGTGTTGATTCACCCACTGCCCTAATTCTCGCTGATATTTTTATGTCCAAGCTCAGACAAATTCTTTGACTCTGCCCATTTCCTTTTAAGTCTCGCTTTTATATGAGATATGGCGACGATACATTTTTGATTCGACAAACTTTTTGACTTAAATGAACGACACCATATCATACATTTTAAATAGGAAAAAGAACAAGATAAGTCCCTCTTATTCCTGGATATTTCAGTCTCACATTCTGGATCCTTATTCTTTTACTTGTTTTGGGTTAAATTTCTTTAGTAGTTGCGACATTTCCTACAAGTTGAGCTCCATTAAAACCCTAGTAACCAGTACATAGAGATTATCTTCAAAAATCATATTGATGCACAGAAAATTGGAATTTCCAATAAACCGTTTCTTAATAACGTTTTCACATCTTCGCTTTATAAATCCCTTTCGACTTATTTGAACAATATATATATATATATATATATATATATATATGTGTGTGTGTATATATATATATATATATATATATATATAAATATATATATATATATATATATATATATATATATATATATATATATATATATATATATATATTTATATATATATATATATATATATACGAGGGGGAGTCAAAAAGTTCTCAGATAAATGGCATAAAATTTTTATTTGTAATAATACTGTAATCATTTTTCTACATAAGCTCCATTAACATCTATACACTTTCTTAATCTATGAATCCAACGGTAAAGACCATCTTTGTAGAATTCACGGGGTTGTCTCTGGCACCAAGTAATGACCTGCTTTTTTGCTTCATCTAATGATTGAAACCGGGTTCCTTTTAGGTGTCCCTTTAAATTTGGAAACAGAAAAAAGTCAGAGGGTGCTAAATCAGGGCTATAAGGGGGATGAGCAAGAGTTTCCCATCGAAATTCCCGTAGCTGAGATCTCACAGCTTTGGACGAATGTGCAGGGGCATTGTCATGGTGGAACAAGATTTGCTTGTGGAGCTTTCCTCGTCGTTTTTTGGCTATTGAAGTTTTCAGCTTCCTTAAAACTCCTTCGTAATAGCTGGATGTAACAGTTTTTTGTCCTTCTAAGAAGTCTATTAAAATAATTCCCTCCGAATCCCCAAAAACTGTAGCCATTATCTTCTTAACGGACCTCTCTGTCTTGAACTTGATAGGCCCTGCTGCCCCCCTTGGGTGCCACTCTTTTGATTGATTTTTACTTTCAGGATCAAACTGATACACCCAAGTTTCATCTCCCGTTACGAGGCGCTCAAAAAAACTATCCTCGTTTGCTTCAATCTTGGTCAAAATAGCCAAAGAAAGGTTGGCCCTATGATTCAGCTGGTCTTCTCGCAACGCTTTTGGGACCCAACGTGCTGAAAGCTTGCTCAGGCCAAGATTTTCAGTTAGAATTCCAAATGCTGAGCCATGAGAGATTTCACATGCATTGGCAACTTCATCAATAGTAATACGGCGATCTTTATCCACTAGATTCCTCACAAGCTCGACATTTTCTGGGTTAATGGAGGTGGAGGGTCTCCCTTCACGTGGATCATCTTCAACTTCTTCTCTGCCCCCCTTGAAGCGCTTAATCCAGTCGTAAACTACCGCTCTACATGGCGAAGAGTCACCATAAACCTGTTGTAGAGCGTCAATAATCTTAACAGGCTTCCAATCAAGTTTAGTCAGGAATTTAATGTTCGCTCTTATCTCAAAATTTGCCATTTTATGGGTTCAAAAAAGTAACCTTTTTGAAGCACATCTAATACAAAGAGTCTCGACAAATTGAATGACGAATTTTGTAGGAATTGTTCAGAAAACATGAAAGTCGTGTTTGACCCTGTATTTACTTGTACAAAATCGAACATTTCAATAATCCGGCATTTGTCTGAGAACTTTTTGACTCACCTACGTATATATATATATATATATATATATATATTTATATATATATATATATATTTATATATATATATATATATATATATATATATATATATATATATATATATATATATATATATATATATATATATATATATATATATATATATATATATATATATATATATATATATATATATAAGAGAACCAGGGCAGCAGAAAAGAAATGCATTTTTCTTTCTTCACTTAATTTCAACCAACGTTTCGAGGGCCAGCCTCATCTTCTGGGTACTGGAATTATATTTAGTAAAAAGGATGAAAGAATACTTAAATGGGACAGAATTCCAACCGTACAGTGCAAAGTACATGAAAGCCTAAGATTTTAAATTTCACAATCAATCTGTTTTGCATTTAATGGAGTACTCTCGTATTGAAGATGTTTCCTTTATACCAAGGATATTTCCTTTACGCATACTAATACCAATATGAAAACAAGTTCTTGCATTCAATGAGTGCATGGTACTTCCTATAGAGGTGCCTTAGTTACATCCAGGGCAATTAAATATGTAAACAACCAAGCTAGTCATTTCAGGCCGGATCTTATCTTTACAGTTAAAGCTCATACACAGTGGAATCTATTAACAAAGATAAATCTAAAATTTGTATCCAGATAGAATTTCCTTAAAGGTTTGGGGATATATATATATATATATATATATATATATATATATATATATATATATATATATATATATATATATATATATATATATACGTTAGGACAAATAATGACACGAAAATCCACTAAAAAAAATTAAAAATTGATCCCAAGCGCTTTCGTCTGTATTATCAAGGACCTCTTTTGGGAATGGAACAGAGGCATTTGGAAAGATTTATAAGTGTCGAAGGAGGAAGCGAAGGCGTGTGACCGAAAAGTCTCAGAAAGGTGCACATGTCTGTAAATCAGGCCCCCACTGTCAGCGCTTGCCTCCAGTACAATTGAATTGGGGGATGGTAAATACCTTCCAACTAGAGTGCGATATTATTAAGGTTGGCTCTTTTATTGGGAATACGTTTGCCCAGTTCGTCTCAAGGGTTATTCGAAAGATATACACCTCTACAAAAATAAACTTTAATACAAATAATAAAAAGAACAAGAGCAACGATAAAAATAGAAATCTAAATAATAATTAGTACGACCAAAGAATATTATGGTGGGCAAAAATTAAGGAAACTAGGTCCAGGAAAAATATATAAGTGATCCAATAAGTTGGATTGAAGGAAAGACTTAGCAAGTTTATTAGCGTTACACAAAATGGTGGAATTCTTCTTAGGACTGGGAACGGAAAGGTGGGACTTACAATAAATTGACTCCTGGTTACCTCTGGTGGATGAACTGGGGAAGTGGAAGACCAATAGTCAGCTTTTTGTAGATGCGGTTACGATGCGAAGGCGTCCAGAGAGACTCCGAAGGATGGTTGAGATTACCTCGGCTCCAGGAAAAAGGAATCACAAATCGAGATTCGTCTGTGGGACGGCAGGAAGTCTCAACCAATGAAATGAGACGAGATAAGCCCAGGGCAATCTTCCGAGGCGTAATCTTCCTCTGATCAGGGCGGATTACGCGAAGACGATCTGCTGACGAGATCACAAGGTCGAGGGGACCACTTTACGACTAATAGATACTCGGATCTGGACGGCAAGAAGCTTGGGCTCTCTCTATCTGCTTAGGATTTGCAGACATAAGCTCTCTCTATCTGCTAAGGATTTGCAGACATCACCGTTAATAGGAACCAAAGCCATGGTCGTCAGGAGGCTGTGCGCAGCAAAGTGTCCCAAGGGATATCGGACGTGTCTTAAGCAAACATGGACCTTGATAATTATGGAGCATCGACGAGGCGAATGGAAATAAGCGAAATTTCCTTCTACTCCAAAAGGGATAGGGAGCGATGGACACGGTTGCTGAGCCTCAGAGTGGGACGGCGTTATCAAACTGGGGGAAGACGATAATAAAGCACCCCGAATTAAATACAGCTGCGTTGATCCGTCTCGACCAGGGAAATTCTGTGTAATAACGGCCTATTGAGTTTCATGATCCCACACGCCTCCTTTCTTAGGATGAAATTTCACAGAAGCGTACAGGATGTGAAATGTCATTCCTCACAAATGGGAGAGATAGGAATTGGAAAAAACAATTTACCTGACGGGATACAAGCTAATAGGGCAATCTTTAACTTCGGGCATACATAGCAGCGAACAAAAAAATACCCAATTCATATGATGTTGTGGAACTTAGGAGTTAACGATAAGTAAAAATAATACCCCCAAGAAACTATGGTTACCATTACAATTAATTATAAGAAAAAAAAGAGAAAATAATTAAAAGTAATATATATATACAGAGGGACAAAGCATAACAATATATTCAATTGTGTGTATACACCCTCGGTGACTCGCTCTTACGAGGTAGGGTAAAGCTCCTCTATGGGGTTCCTACTCAGGCAGTCAGTCATTCAATTTTATGAACGTTTAATATAAAATATACGAAATTGGTACTCCAACAACAGTAAAATCCATCGCATGAGTCTACCGTTCTGACTTTTACTGTTTTTTTTTTTTAAATTGGCTAATGGGCGGTGATCCGTTTTGATCACCAACTCCTCTGCGAATATAGACATTTTAAATTTTTCTACCTCTCAAACTATCGCAAGAGCCTCACGTTCTATGGTCGCGTAATTCTTCTCACGCGTATGCAATTAGATGGCTGCAATTATCGTCGTATTGCAATAAAACGCATCCTAATCCTTTGTTGCACCCGTCGGTTCTGATTCCGAAGTGCTTGGCCGGATTGGGGAATCAGAAAATACGGCAGATGTAAGCCTATCCTTAAGTTGTCAAAGTGGGCAGATGCCGTGGGGTTCCACATGAGGGAATCTGTGGAATGTTTCTTTAACAAGGCGCTGAGGGAAGAAGCTAAGGCGGCAAAATTAGGGATTAAACGCCGGTAGAAAGATGTGGATCTCAAAAGGAGCGAAGTTGTTTCTTTGTACGTGGAAGAGGCATGCTGGCAATGGCCTTTATTTTATCTTGCTGGGGAGTCATCTGGTTTTACCCGATATGAAAGCCTAAATAACGAATGGAATTATAGGAAAAATGACGTTAACTAGGCCCAATGGTGAATCCGTGTTCCCGTAACATCATGAGGAGGGAGCGACGGGATAGTAGGTGTTGTTCCCATGTACGCCTGGCAACGTACACATTAGCGAAATAAAACGACACGTTACCTAGGCCATCCAGGATTCACTGCATCATTCAATTATAGTTACTGCAAGCAGTAAACAAACCGAAAAGAAGACGCCAAAATTGCATTAGGCCCTTCTCAGTGGGGAACGCAGTGTACTTCCGAGCACTATCCTTGAGGGGAATTTGACAATAGGCCTTACATAAGTTTATTTCTGAGATAAATTTGGCCTCTTCAAATAGCTGTAGATTCTATGCGATGAACGGGATTGGTTCCGCGTTAAAAACCGTCACCGAATTGAATTTCTGGAAACCTACACACATTCTGAAAGTTTGATCGGGCTTCCTTACGATTACAATAAGAAGGCTGAAATCAGAAGTGGAGGGCTCATTGACACCCAACTTTAGTAGCTTTTCCACTTCTGAATTGAATGTCGGACGAAGATGCACAGTCAAGGGGTATGGTTTTAGTGCGAATAGGCTCCTGTGTATTTAGAGAGATGTGATGTATGATATGACGCGCACATCCTGGCTTTTTCGAAATCATGTTCACAAATTCAGCTAATAATTTAGCCAGTGGAGCCCTTTGCGGGGGTTCCAATTGGTGCTTTAAATCGAGTTCCTGAGCGGTTTCTTCACTGGAACCGGGGAGTGCAAGTAGGGGGTGCTCCTTATCTATATTAGATTGAGAGGCTCGGGGGGAGGGGGGTAAGAGGTCAGCGTCTATTCGTCAAGCGCGACTATGTTATTAATACACGCGCGGCGCTGGTATCGCTTAAGCATGTTTATGTGATATAACTTATTACCGGAAAGGGTTTCCTATGAGGTAGTCTACAGGTCCTCGTGCTTATAAAACGGGGAACGGGCCTTTCCACTGTGAAAGAAGCTTATTAGATTCGAAGGCGTTGATCTTTTGCCTTTACGTCGGGGGTGCTCCTTATCTATATTAGATTGAGAGGCTCGGGAGGAGGGGGGTAAGAGGTCAGCGTCTATTCGTCAAGCGCGACTATGTTATTAATACATGCGCGGCGCTGGTATCGCTTAAGCATGTTTATGTGATATAACTTATTACCGGAAGGGGTCTTTATGAGGTAGTCTACAGGTCCTCGTGCTTATAAAACGGGGAACGGGCCTTTCCACTGTGAAAGAAGCTTATTAGATTCGAAGGCGTTGATCTTTTGCCTTTACGTCGAAAAAAGTCTGGTATTTCACCAAATTAAGGTCCGTATTTTTATACGCGATTTCGGCGCATTCCTATAAGCGGTTCCTCAGGTCTAATACGTAAGAATACTAGGTTTTAATCTCTTCATCGAGGTGGGAATTTGCGAACAATTCATTAAAAATACTCATAGGGCCTCGAATGTTTCACCCATAAAGGAGTTCAAACGGGATCAACCCTAAAGTCCCATGAGGAATCTCACCGCACCCAAAGAGAGCGACTTGTAGATACCGATGCCACTCTTGAGGCTGAGAGTGGCACAGCTTCTTCAGGACGGTCTCCAGAGTCTCGTTTAATTTTTCGCAGACTCCGTTAGTAGCAGGGTGGAAAGGGGTTGTGAAGAGAGATCTTATCAGCAGAAGTTTTCCTACGTATTCCATGAGATCGGACGTAAATTGTCTGCCTCGGTCAGATAATATCTCCTTAGGGATGCTGACTCGAGAAAAGATAGCTATCAATGCTTTCGCGCACGTTATGCTATCGATTCTTTTAAGGGAAGGTGCGTCAGGGAACCTCGTAGCGAATTCCACGAGCGTGAGAATATAAGAGTGCCCTTCACTCGACGAGGAGGAGGGGGGGGGGGGAATTGGGCCAATCAAGTCGATAGACAGTCTAAAAGAAGGGTTCATAAATAATTGGTGTCTATGGCAGGTGGCGGAGGAGGAGGGCGATTCATTCTTTTACCGTCGTCTTTTGGCAAATATAACAGAATCGACCAACTTCTGCAATTTTTTTTTTGCAGCGCCGGGCCAAAAAAAATGTCGAAAGATTCTTTGGGTGGTTGTATTGTGGCTAAAATGGCCAGCTAACAACCCATTGTCGGCAAGGCGAAGAACCTGGAGAACGTGAGAACAGGTAATGCAAAGGGAGCATGTCTTAACACTATCCTCGGGCAAGGTAGAACGGTAAAGGAGGTCCTTTTGAACGAGATATTTACCCTTCCTTGGGCCACAATCAGAAACTTGATTGTCCTGCTGGGCTTTTTCCCACAGAGGCTCAATAGAAGAGCACTTCTTTTTGCTCAGTTGCGAACTCCTTGTTATGAAGGGTCGCAGATCTGGGGGCATATTGAGTTTCTAAAGGCATGGGGGTCGCAATCTCTTTTAAGGCCTGAGCCCTCTTAAGGACGGGCTGGGCGACAGGATTAGGGGAGACATGGGGATTTCTAGCCGTTAATTAACAAGTAATTAACGTTACCCGCTTGCCAATTATCTATATTCTGTCAGTATTATCCTTATTTACCTTTACTGTATTTCCCGTATTTATATATATGTTAACTAATGACTTATTAAAATTCTATTTTTTGTTTTCAGTCTTTAAATATATCTTTAAACTGCAACTTAGTAAACTCATTAAACGCTATCGGCCCCTGTAGTAAAATCGCACTCTTATACCTCGTAATCAACGGATGACTTTTATGAATTGAACGTACTTGTTTGTAGCAAAGAACGCGTACGTACTTTAGAAGATATATGTGTATATATACATATTCTCCTGGCTTTTATCTCTTTCCTCCCAACCAAATAGATACATATATGTATATATGGACGTATTGTCTGGGGAGGTGACCTATTCCTCTACAAATAGATATACATATCTGTATGTCGAGAGACGAAGGCGTGTGACACAAAAGTCTCAGAAAGGTACACACGTCTGTGCGCCAGGCTGCCAATGTCAGCACTGGGCTCGAGTACAATTGAATTGGGGGATGGTAAATATCTTCCAACTAAAGTGCGATATTATTAAGGTTGGCTATTTGAATGGGAATACGTTTGCTTGTTTCGTCTGAAGGGTTATTCGAAAGATAAACACCTCTATAAAATAAACTTTAATACAAATAATAAAAAGAACAAGGGCAACGATAAAAATGGAAATCTAAATAATAATTAGTACCACCAAAGAATATTATGACGGGCAAAAGTTAAGGAAACTAGGTCCAGGAAAAATATATAAGTGATCCAATAAGTTGGATTGAAGGAAAGACTTATCAAGTTTATTGGCGTTATACAAAATGGGAGAATTTTTCTTATGACTGGGAACGGAGAGGTGGGACTTACAAGGACTACTGGTTACCTCTGGTGGATGAACTTGGGAGGTGGAAGACCATATACCAGCTCTTCGTCGATTGGGTCCTGATGCGAAGGCGTCAATGAGAGACTCGGGAGGTGGGGGGTGGGGGGGGGGAGATTACCTCGGCTCCAGGGAGAAGTAATCACAAATCGAGTTTCATCCACGGGACGGCAGGATGTCTCAACCAATGTAGTGAGACGAGAGAAACCCAGGACAATGTCCCGGGGGATAAACGGGGTTTTTGTAATCTTCCTTTGATCAGGGCGGATTAGGCGAAGACGATCTGCTGACGAGATCACAAGGTCGAAGGCACCACTTAACGAGGGACAGATACTCGGATCTGGACGGCAAGAAGCTAAGGCTCTCTCTATCTGCTTAGGATTTGCAGACATCACCTTTAATAGGAACCAAAGCCATGGTCGTCAGGAGGCTGTGCGCAGCAAAGTGTCCCAAGGGATATCGGACGTGTTTTTATGTCAATGGCTGAATTTTGTCAAATATTGTCAGGTTTACTCATAAGCCTGATTAGGGACATAAATAATCTGAAATTGTCTCTTTCGATGATAGTGAAATTGATTTTTAATAGAATAAAACTATCACACAAATGTTTTACTATAATCTGATGAAAATAAAATTAGTATTGTCTTAATAGAGTAAATAAAGCATATTGTCGAGTTATGGCAATGTGTTCGTGATTATGCGCACACAGGCACTAAGGTAGGCCAAGCAAGGCGATTTAATAGATAGCGGCAGCTGCGGAACCAAGGAATATAACAAACACAATCACAAAAATAGACTTTTAATACACACGACTAAAAGGGGACAACAATAAATATATATATATATATATATATATATATATATATATATATATATATATATATAAATGGTACATAAAATGAGACGGACTTAAGTTCCGAATACTAATTAGATAACAGTAGTTAGGGAATGGTTATTATGGGAGATTGGGGGTAATGAATGATTTACTTCCTTTGAACACGAAACTAAGGTGGGGCAAATAGGGGGAGGTCTTGGCGACCTTGATTACTCAAGGAGGGTAGTTACAGAACCCACTGTGGTTTGGGCTACTCTTCTCGAACTTGCCTTTGCAAGATGCAGGCCTCCTGTCCTGAGGGGGTCACCGAACGAACTTCGAAGGGGGTGAGAGATGACTTCTCCACACTCAGCTTGAGCGAGCTAATGGGCCTCTTGTCGTAAGAGGTCTCCAGACGGACTTCGGAGGACGGCTTCTCCAATCCTTGATCCGAAGGCGGGTGAAAAAGGTTGACGTTGGCGCACGAGACTCTTCTCCTCGACCCGAAGACAAGAGGGGGATGTCTAGCTATTGCATGGCTTGCGACCATCCCTCACACTTCTTAAGAGAGAGAGCACATTGATTTGCACTCTTTTCGGTGAAGTCTCGTCTAACCAAATCTGCCCGTGAGGCTGAAGTGGTGGTATATATACCCGAAGCTATTCAAAACAGAGAGAGAGAAAGAGAGAGAGAGAGAGAGAGAGAGAGAGAGAGAGAGAGAGAGATAGTGAAACCTTCTTAACCTTCGTTATCAGGCGCGATGAATCGAGCGCCTCCTTACGAGGAAGTGTCAACTGCTGGGATCAGTACCCAGACGGGGGACAGCGGCTGGGCCATAAACGCGGTTACGGCGAGGCTACATAACACTCTCCCAAGCCGAGGGGGGGAGGAGGTTGAACCGACCAGGAAGAAGCTTTGGGGGAAAATTCCCTGGAACCTGGCGGTGGGTCAAACGAGGGAGAGGTCGGAAAGGAGGGAGTGGAGAGAGACGGCTCGTTTTCTCTCCCGGAATACTGTCTTAGTAGGTGGGGAAATAATAGTATTCAAAGGAGATTACTCCACACATATATAGTTCCTATATGATGGCTTAACACATATAGCAACTCTCGTCTAACAGGATAAGACATTTTTTCATTCTATTTCACCATATTCTTATTTTTGGTTCCATATTCCAATGTTGTTGATCTTCTTACACATCTTCTCTAGCTCTATATTTCGTCGCCCGTGGTCTTAGGCGCGTGTTCTTATTCGATACTACTTTAAATTTATATTTCTTAATCTATCTATCGCACTATTCTATATTATAATCCTTCATTTTCGCTCTATCTTTCCCACAGTTCAAGTCTCTACAAGATGTGTTGAGTCGTGTTAGGCTAGTGAAGAAATGCTCTTAATGGAAATGAGATGCTGGTAATGAACTGTTGAACACTGCCTTCAGGGTATATAGTACACGGTTAATGTTAGAGTAAGGGGAGTGTCATAGTAGGTACGATTTAGGTGTTGGGGCCGGTAAGGTAAGTTGCAAGGTGGAGGAGTGTATGTGTGTATATCCAAATGGGTACAATGTGTCTTATTCATTGAAAAGGATGCAGTAACGAGTGGGTCAAAAGCCCTCGTTGGTTATAATTATTCCAAAGAATGGCGAGGCATGCATGCTGTGGAAAGTAAGAGACTCGGAATTCTAAATCGTGTGGTAATATTATTTAACGTTAGGAGAAGAAAGGTGGATGGTTGGATGGTTCTAACCTGGTTTTCTGCCGAATCGAGTTCATTCCAGCACTAGTTTATATCTCTCTTTCTGTCTCTCATTCATCTCTTACACCTATCTGTACCTTTTTTATGCACGTATTATTAATATTATTAAACACGCATATATGCACGTGTGCGTATGTATTTGTATAGCTAAATGGATGTACACCTATATGAGTGTATTGTGCATGTTAGTTCGTATGATTTATATAAGGAAATATATGGTAATTCCTGTGTATGTCTGTATAAAAAAATGAGTGTATCTCCATGTGTGTAATTATTTCCTGTCGGTCTTAAACGAGATTATGTTTACCTTTGATCTAGTTCGCCGTAGCGCTGTGGTAGCTCGCTGTTGGCTTGAATCTAATTTCAATGGTATTTTTATCATTAATTGTATTATTATTATTCGTAAAATGAGATGAATGAATAGAGGTACAAGACAAACAGGAAAATAAAGATAGTAAGGAAGAAGTGGAAAGAGATGTCGTGAAGTGATCATGTAAGAATGCTCGTGTGTCAGTGTTTATTTGTATCTTTAATACAGGGTAACCCCCCAAAAAACAAAAACAGTCCTAAAGAAAGAAAGGAATGCGAGAAGCATCGGTTGATTAGTATCATGAGTCAACTCAGGAAGAAAATACTGAGAGTGATTTACAACAGAATAAAACAGAATGTAGATAACTGTGTGCAGGAAGAGCAGTGCGGATTCGGGAAAGGTGAAGGAAAGATTAACGCGATATTCGCCCTAAGAATGATCATGGCGAGAGTGGTTGAGATGCAGAGAGATGTTTTCATGGGCTTTATCGAATTCGAAAGGGCATTAATACGGTGAGGCACGAACCATTGAAGAGGATGCTCAGTGATATTGGAATGAATGGCAAAACCTAAGACTGTTACGTAATCTGTATTGAGACCAAAAAGCAGCAGTGAAAATTGAAAATGAAAAGACTGGTTGGATAAAAATACACAGAGGTGTCACCTGGTCTGCAATTATATGGACAAAAATGCATTGAATTACTGGAGAATGAAGAGGTTATCAGAATAGGAGGAAGGAATGAGAACAACTTGAAATACGCAGATGACAACGTTTTAATAGCGGACTCTGAAGAGAAATTGCAAAGATTGGTTGACTAGCTGGTGGAATCATGTGGAACAAGGTCTGCTGACCAAAATTGCGCGTGATCTCGCTTATTCTGATAAATGATCCTACGGCCTTCAAAACTTTCGAGAGTTCCTGGATTTACCTTGGGAGGACCTTGGCAATTTTATTATTCAAAAAAGGATGTAAAACAACATAAGGGTTTCAAATTTCGTTAGAATTGACCGAATATTTATAATGTTATTGACAAAACAAAATAATTATCGGGCTAACTTTGGGAGGACCTTGTCAGTTATATCATTTGAAAGAGAATGTAAAACAACATAAGGATATCTAATTTCGTAAGAATGGGCCGAATAGTTATGAAGTTATTGCCAAATAATTTCCGGGCTAATCTTGGTAGGACTTTGAGAATATATCATTCAAAAGAGAATGTAAAACAACATAAGAGTTTCAAATTTCGTTAGAATTGGCAAAAAGAGTGATGCTGTTATTACTAAAACAAAATAATTCCCAGACTAACCTTGGGAGGACCTTGGTAATTTTATCATTTGAAGGAGAATGTACAAAAACGCAATGCTTTAAAATCTCGTTATAATCGGCTTAATAGTTACAATGTTATTACAAAAATAAAAAAAAATAAAACGGGGACCGACTCACCGACATATTGTGAGGTAGAGTCGCCCGCGACTACACACGCACCGACTAAAAACAGGATGAGGATAAACATCAAGAAGACAAAGATCATGGGAATAATTAAAAGGTAAGAGAGACTGGTTATAAATATTCAAGTTCAAGGCAGAATTATACAGCGATGGGAAGAATCTAAATATCTGTGAATTATTTCTGAAAACTTTGACTGTGAGAAGGATATAAAAACAAGAATTGCCATTTCGAAAACCAACTTTGGAAACGCGGAAAATTTTGATGAACATCTCTACAAGCGTGAACTTAAAATTATGATTATTATGATGCTATGTATGGTCAGCATTGACATATGGATGTGAAGGACACTTAAGAAGGATTTGGGAAAAAGACAACTTTGAGAAACATTGCCTATTGGAAAAAATAGAGGGGAGACGAGCGTGAGGAAGACAATGATCAAAGCTTATGGGCACGATTTTTCAACCTTGGCGATGGACGAAGAACTGTGGACCTGATCAGGCTGGCAGACAACAGGGTGAAATGGAAATCCATGGTCGCCGACGTCACTTGATTGGCATCCCGGTAAACATTAATACAAATTATAACTGAACGTAAATAGATTTAATTATTTTTTGAATCTTTAAAGATTAGATTTTTTCTAAACAAAAACTAGCTTTATAGATACAACGGTACCTGATGCCTAATTTTACACCATTGAGGGAAAGTTAATCGATGCAGCAGACTAATTTAGTAATGTATCACACCACCACCACAGCTACTATTACTGAGTACTTCTTACGCATGCAAATGTAATTTACACATTTTACCCACATAAAAACAGGAAACCAGTCCCAAATCAAACCTCATGACTAAATTTGCGAAATTAATATGGATGATTTCCCTGCTTTTCCCTGAACTTTTTACCCACACAACTAATCAACCACATTTAACATCATTTGGTTCTCAGGAGCGGAAATTAACTAAGCTTGGCTTCATTAATTTCCTAACCAATTTTATGGTATATCAGTGAATTAATGAAAAAATCTATATATAAATTTTTTTTTACTAGAAATAGGGTGAAATGGAAATATTTATTTCTTTAACAAAAAGGGTGACCTGGTTATATATTATTTTCAAATCATCTTCAACATCCTTGTGTATAAAAAGCAGTTCAACGACTGAAGAACATTGATATTTTTCTTAAATAAGGCTAAGGACACTCAGTCTTTTTTGGCGGGTTGCATTTTTAGCAAAATTATTTTTTTCATTCAAAAAGTAAATTGAATTGTTAGCTGTAAAACTAGCGAGTAGAAATGCACCTTCTCCAAGAGATTTATTTGATTTTAAACTTTCATATTTCCGCTGTGACGATCATAAAACAAAAGGAGCCAACATTTAAAATTTCAAAGTTAAATCTTTTAAATCTTCTTTTAGTTTTCTCTTTCACAATTTTCAAAATATTAGCCGACTCTTTATTTAAACTTACAACTCAGTGATGTCAATAAGTTTTCCATAATTAGAGATAAGTGCCACTAAAAAGACTCCGAGCAGAAGGTATCCAAAATTTACTAAGCTCCATCTAATATAATTTTACATCGCTTACGATGGACGCGTTTGGTGAATTTATTTTACTCTTATTCTTCCTCGTTACAAGACAACACGAATTAGCTTTGAAGCCTTACTGCCACGAGCTTTGTTTTAATTTAATTTACCAAACCACTGACGATTGCTTCTTAAATTAATTTATGATTTCTCTAACCTTGAGCTAAGGGTGCCTGATACCACGAGTAACTTTTTCTCCCAGGCTGAGAAAAGTTCATGGAAATCATCCATATTAATTTGGCAAATATATTCATAAGGTTTGATTTGGGACTTGTGTCCTGTTTTATGTTCCCAAGATGATATTGGAAATCAGATTCGCGTACCATTGCTTCCTGTTAGTAGAAATACCTTAGTTGTTTCCTTTCCATCAATAAAGGATCAGCAATTGTAAACCTTACTGTTTAGGGTAAGCAGATTTAATTTAGACCAGAGAATGTTATTCTATTTTTAACTAGGACTAGTATTTTATATTTGAATGTTATTTTAAACCATAGATCATGGGTCAGCAACCCTTTTCAGCTTATGGGCCAGAAACAGAGTCTATATAGTGATGGAGGTCCACATTCATAATTCACATTATAAAATTTAAACTATTATATTCGGTACATAATAATAAATAAATGAAAGTAATAATAGTAAAACATGAAACTATAAATTATAATAGATAATGTTTATTTTAGTCCGTATAAATTACAAATTTTACATAGAACTATTGATATTTATAACGAACACAATTAGAGTGATGCTTGATGTTGTTTTGGGATCGAAAGTTTTTAACATCAGTTGATGAGGAGGTTGAAGCCAGAAGCAGTGCTTTTTTTAAATGTTCATTCATGATTCGTGACCTTAACTTATTTTTGGCGTATTTTTCTTTGGAAAATAATTGCTCACACGCATATGTGTTAATTAACACTGTTACCATTTTCATCGCATGACAGGTTAAGTTGGTATACATTTCGGTTTCAAAAAGATATTTCTTATAAAAATCCAATAGAGATAATTCCTTTGCGTGAAAATTTGATTTTAATACTTCATTACATTGCATGTTAATGAGTTCCATGTGAAATTCTTCTGTTACGTTGTCCACTTTCACATCAAACAGAGTAGTGAACAGTTTAAAATCGACTGTGTGTAGTCGCATGACAGCGAACCGAAAGGAAAATTCCGTACTTAAATTAACTATCACAGTCACAAATATGTTGCCATTTGTAGGTTTAGTCTCCTGGAGTGCAGGGAAATGAGCATAATTGGATTTCTCCAGCTGGCATTCCCACAATCGTAGTTTTGTGTTCTCACATGTCATGTATTAATTGAGTTTTCCCTGAAACTGCAAATTCTAGCGCTTTAAATGAGATGTTGAATCTACTAGAAATGCCAGTCTTGAAAGCTATTTGGGATCGCATTTTCTGTGGCATTCGTTTTTGCTCTCGAGAAATCCAACTATAGCTTCCCGCAGTGCATATACTCTTTCCAGCATAGCACAAAACCTGAGTCAGCGAACGTCGCAGAAGTAAACCAATTCATTATATTGATTCTCTGCTTTAGTTAAAAATTGTCGAAACAGAAGGTGGTTTAATTTCCAGTACAAAATCACGTTTACTGCTCTCACCACAACGTCCCTCACGTCATTCAAATTTGATGTCTTAGCTCACAATGCTTCTTGGTAGATTATGCAGTGCACTTTCATGACATTGTGTTTATTTTTGAGACCTTTCACGTGTTACTGAAGAAGAGCTTCTTGACCTTTATTTTGTTCAACCATAGTCGGAGCTCCATCGGTTGTTACCGAAACTAGCTTTAATAGGTCCAGATTCATGTTTGTAGTGACTGGAGCAGTACTTCAAGAATTTCTGCTCTTGTAGTAGTGCCTTTTATAGGTAGTAGTTGAACAAATTCTTCAAAAATGACGAAAGCTTTGCTTTCTCTGCGTTCAAACACTGCAAGTTATGCTGTGTTGGTAGAATCGGTCCTCTCATCAAGTGCTATTGAGATAAGTTTTAAATTGTTTGCTATGATTTTCAAAATTAATTTTCAGATCCCCTGAAATTTATTCTATTCGTCTTGTAACTGTTCTTGCAGAAAGACAGACATTCGAAAATTAAATTTTATCTCCGGACATAAAATGCCTACTACAGCAAGCAAGCATTTTTTTGACAAATTCCCCGTCATTAAAAGGTTTCATGTTTTATGCTATCAATTTCGACACTTCGTAGCTTGCATCTCAACTTTTTTCTGATTCCATGTTTCGTTTTTGGAATATCAACATTTGTTTTTCTAAACTCACTTTAATTTTTTGAACTTCGTCCATTTTCGTTTGCCCAATAAATTCACTGAACTTGAAATGTTTAGTCTCATAGTGCCTTTTGATGTTGAACTCCTTATTTACGTCAACACTTCCATGGCAAATGAGGCAAATGGGATTAACGAAGCGTTGAATGAAAAAGTACTTTTCTGTCCATGTGTCTTGAAAAACTCGACACTCCTGCATTTTGCCGTTTTGGGGTTTCCCCACAAAATAAATGGCCAGTTAGTTGCAATGTAACAAATCTGTAAAAATACAGTCATTAGTTGATAAGCCAAATTTAAGAAAAAAATCGATTATTTTTTTATTACGGGAGGGGGGTATGTAAGGCCCCGATTCGATGAGCAATCATTCTTTATCACTATCACAAAAATAAATATATTTCAGAACCAATTTGCTTAATTTTTATGGGATAAACGTTATTCAAATACTCAAATGCTTCCATATCATAGTTAGCCATACAA
Source organism: Ceratothoa steindachneri (assembly GCA_963969495.1). Lineage (NCBI taxonomy): Eukaryota > Metazoa > Arthropoda > Malacostraca > Isopoda > Cymothoidae > Ceratothoa > Ceratothoa steindachneri. The sequence continues at coordinate 120,289,780 of OZ018322.1, read as the reverse complement.
ATATTGATTTTCTTCAATGGCTTTTATAAATTACATGGGAAATAATTTGGTAAGTAACTAATTCTACTAAAGAAATATACTCACATATATTTGAAAATGTAATTAACTTATTTAAAACCAGTTATTAACTTGAATAAAAGTTTATTTTACAATTTTTTAACATAACGTTGGAGACTTTCCTTCGTTTAAGTCACTTTAAAGTCAACTATGTAGATTCGTAGAATATAATAATTCAGTTGTTATGTTACGACACATCTAGCCTCAATAGTTTTCTGAAATTGACTACCATAATCTTAACGCCCCCAGCTGAATTTATATATATGCAGAACTATTGCAGAATATTTCAAAATGCTCTCGCATAAATTCTTGATAACTGATTGTTCTCGAATATTCGAGAATGCCTCACAACATTCTACGAGTCTACAGATTACCTTTAGAATCTAAAAGTCTAGAAATAAAAATCTAAAATTTAGATTCTTACTTCTATACAGGACGGCCCGGATACATACTAAATTTCGTTTCGAGACTGTGGGCCGAACAATTTTGGCTGAAGGTCCGTAACCGGCCCACGGGCCGTATCTTGTCGATCCCTGCCCTAGCTTTTCAAGTGATGAAAGGTACCAACTCGTTTTCGGGCTGAAAGATCTGTAGCCTACCTTCCGTGGGTTATATACCGTCAGCAAGGCGATAATTTTTCCCACTAGTACTACTTCTTAATTTAATTTAAGTACTTTCCTCAGATCATTATCAGGGATTTATTCTCAGAACTTACACGCTTATTTTTCTCTAAAAACTTACCTAACCTATTTTCTAAGCACTCGGAACTATTTGCAAGCTTCAGGCTGTTAGCACTTTGACTCTTTAGCTTCCCTTAGTGCAAACCGACTTAGGAGTTTATGTTTTCTATCAACAAATCGACTGAAGTTAATTCGACTTAGTTGCATGTTGCTGTGCAACTTGGGTCGCATTATACAAAAGCTTTTTCAGCTCCTGCGCTTTATTTAGGCATAATGCTTACCTTGATTTTTCCCACCGAATGGATATATTTTTTCGAACTCAGTAATTTTTAATTTGAATTCTATGTTCGAATCTATAAGCTACCATACCTTTTCCGTCTTGGGGAAGTGTGCAATCTTTTTATTACTAGCTATTTATTATATTCTCGATACTTTGTTTGGTAAATTTATTTACTTATCTACGCTATCAGCGTAGCTATTTGCTAGGATTCTCGTTTGACATTGTTCCATATTTTGCAAAGCCTCTTTTGTTATTGAGAGTAACTTTAATAATTTCCGCTTTGGAATTTATCATAGGGCTGTGACAGGTATATTGTTTATTCAGCTGGCGTCTCTCGTCTAGAGACATCATAATTATTCATTTAATTTCGAACAATTAGAAGCTCTGACGCCTATAAAATTGTCTACACAAGAAGAAATTGTTTGTAGTCTTAGTCTGAACGAAAGCTCCTTAACCTTGTGTATACATGTAGCCCCCAGAGAGTGGATCAATGGTCTGGGATCGGGAGTAAAAGAGGAGAATATATTATAAAGAGGCAAAGAAACATAACCACAACTTGGACTCATCATTATACATACGAATATTTGTTCGTGTAATGTGGGTATGGAGTACTAGTAACGCCATCACAATGTTAGCTGAGTGTCATACAAAGCAAATATGCTGAGCTCCTCAATATGTGAAACAGCTATACGTATTCTTATTATAATAACCCCAGTAGTTGGGTGACTTAGGGATCGGAAAGAAAGTTTATAATGAAATAATATTTGGTCAGAAAACCCATGGGGCAAATTTACAAACTTTTAACCTTTCTGACATGCTTTCACAGGTCTTAAATATGCCTCGGATGCACTTAAAATCACAAGTGAACTTCCCATGCGCTCATAAGCATAAATAAGTTTCGCATACACCTAAATAGATACACGATTTCACAAATCTATAGAAAGGATCAATAAGTCTCGCATAATTTTAATAGCATAAATGAGGATATTTTAGGTGTCGTTCTCGATTGGAAAATCACAATCTGAAAACCTCCCGTTTTTATCTCATTTGAAGGCACAAAATTGGTATTTTGAGATTGTTTTATTAATTTGTTTTTCTTGTTTTAAATATTGTTGCCTAGTTTGGTCTGCAATTGACGCTCATCCTAAATTATTGGATATAAATTTGAATGCAATTAAATATTATATTCAAAATTTTAGAGGCAATTAAAGTGTCGTGATATAACCAGGTGTACGCGGTTATACACACACTGGCCTATTGGCCGACTGAATTAAGGCTCCACCTGGGGATGGTTCTAAGAGTGCTTTAAATACACAGTTCCTAGGCCAAGAAATATTCAAACACGACTACAAAAATATATTTTAATGAGACTAAAGATTACATATACATATAGGTCAAGTTAAAAAGGCAATGCAATTAAACATTGACGGTTTACTGCTAAGATGATTAACACTATCAATTAAGTTTGAACCGCAGGATAATTAATTAAGTAATGATTTTACAATCATGCAAGTATTAGAGCGAAGGGGATCCTTGAGGTTCGACCCAGTAAAGGTAGGGGGAGCGTGACGAAGTGGGGGTTAAATCCCTTTTACCTTAATGTCTGGCGAGTAGAACCAGGGAGGTAAGTTCGTCCTTGAACTTGTGAGCGTCTTACCGGACGCTCAATCCAACTTCGCTAAACTGAAGTCGGGCGCCTCTCGTCCTTAAAGAGTAAAGGGAGGGTGCTTCGGGGATCACTTTTCCGATCCATAAAATCCGAAGACGTGTTGAGAAGGGTTGAAGCGCGCCTAACTATGTCCACGGACAGCTCTTCCTTGGCTCTTCGACAATCACTCAATTCTTCTCTGGACGAGAATGTAATCGATTTCCTTTCGACTAACAAAGACGTTACGGCTAACGTACTGGAAGGCGATTTCAGACACAATCTGCATGTGAACTTCGAAGTCTCAAATATATACTCCGAAATTATCTAGACGGGGAGAGAGATTCCTCGCCAACAGACTTCCCTAATTGCCTTGGATCGCGATAAGGGTCCATAGCGAGAAGTCGCGATGCCCCCTTAATGTTCTTTCCATTGTGCTAATTTTCACAGTATATAGGGCCGACGAATTTAGAGCATTCAACTGCAACCTGGGAAACTCAGGGGTGGATATTCCTTCTCTCTCTTCTTATTCTTCCACATAAAGCACTGCCGTTGATTTAATTTATTGTACTTGCTTAAAAAAAATCTTTCTCAATTCTGCTCATCCTGGGCATGCTGAATGTTTCGAATTGTTTCGATGATTATAGTGCCTCAATATATGTCTGGTAGACTAAAACACTAACCCCCTCTCTGCGAATTGGCTTTTGAAGCACAAAATGTTTCGTCCATCAAGATTAAATTCCGTCTGTTTTTTTTTCTTCATTTAACCGCGCACTTCATGGAAGCAGCTGAGGTGTAAGCAGAGCAGATGAACTATGATGCTCTATACTTTAATCGTTCTTCGGCACTATGATCAGCAACGATGGCAGAACCTCACTAGAGACATCAGGCTCATGGGAAAGAAGCGCACACTAAACAACTCAACACAGATTATGTTCTCTCCAAGAATACACCGACCCCGGAGATCCTCTTCTCTGAAAATGGTTGACAGCAGCCAGCTCATACAGCTTCTTCTCGTTGCTGCTACTTATATTTTTAGCACTTCTTTTCAAACAGTGGGTAATACCCTGCTAGCCGCAAACCAACTAGATTTCCGGTCATTATGGGCTTATTGAAAAGGAAAACACACACCTTCAATTATCTTCCCTCTCACTTCCAAACATTGACCTTAAAATTCCTGTGGACTACCCGATGGATAGGTCGTTGCCCACATACAGTTAAACAACAAATCTTTAAATTATTTCATTGCTTGGCTCACTCTGTTGTTAAAGTCACTTAGGGCAAGATTTTTAATTTTGCATTAGCTCCCATAGTTATAAGCTATCCAAATGGTTGGCTTGAATCTTATCAAATGCGGTGGGTAAAATCTCTCACTCACATATTATCCCCTCATCGAACCTTATTTCCAAAATTAAAAGTCTGGACTTCAGTGGTAAAACTTGTTAAGCTTTGACGTAAATAATTTGTTTACAAAAGACCCGGTCGATGAAACGCTTGACGTGTTGTCAAAATTTCTTCCAATTTAGATATTAACCTACCTTTACCGATTCCTAAATTATTAAATTGGTGCGCTTATGTGTACCGAATAATGTATTTTCAGCTGAAGATAAGTTTTTCCGCCAAAAATATGGCCTAAGTATCGATAACCCTCTTTCCCCCATCCTATACAATCTATTTATGGAAAACTATGAAATGACCCTCCTTCCTAGGATCCATTCCCAACCTCTTATCTAGTTCTAATATGTAGACGACATCCTGTTGGCATGGCTCATAGATAACAACAATTTTAATTCATTTTTCAACAACCTGAATTCGTTACACCCATAGAACAAGGAACTGAATTCTGATTTACAAACATACCAGTTAATGAAACAAAGACTATTATTTTAGACAGAATTTTTAAGGATTCACCAAGCTTCCATAGTTTTAGCACATTAGAATTCAGTTCCTTTTTGGACCTGGTTTTTGGTGGGTCGGTGTTTACCTTTGATGGCCAGATTTACCAACAAATCGATGGAGTTGATTTGGGGTCTCCAATCGGCCCTTTGGCAGCAGAATTTTTCCTCACTTATTTGGAGGAGAGGGTTTTTTCTGAAGTCCCTGATTCGTGTAGGCCAACTTTCTATAGACGTTTTGCAGATGGCTCCATAGCTATATTTAAACAACGAGATCAAGGTTTAGAATTTCTTAATTTTTTAAACACCATCCACCCCGTTATTAAATATACAATGGAAACTGAAAGTGATAACACCCTTACCTTTTTAGATATTTTAATAAGAAAAAATCAATATAGTCTTGAAACATCAATATATAGGAAACCGACTAATACGAGGTTAGGATTAAACTTTTTTAGTTGCTTAGATTTGAAATACAAAATCTTATCCATTAAGACCCTTCTTCACCACGCATACAATCTTTGTTCATCCTACAATTTTATAGACAAAGAATTTCAGTACTTTAAATCTTTTTTGTGCACAATGGTTTTCCATCTTTTATTGTAGAAGAGTCAATCCGCACATTTTTAAGTGGATTGTATCAACAAAGCCACACTGAGATAAAAGTAGCCAAAGACAAACATTATTTAATAATGCCAGAGCTGGGTATTCACAATAAAGTCCTTAGCCTTAAATTACACATATTGCTAAGGAAATACTTCTGTCAAATAAAATTTCAAATTGCCTTTGTCAACAAAATAAATATAAAATCTTTCTTTACAATAAAGGATCCGGTTCCAAAGAGTCTTCGGAGTTCGATTATATACTTATTTAAATATCCTGGGTGTTCCCAAGGCAAATATATCAGAAGCTCCGTGAGAACTCTGAAGGCAAGGTTCTCTTCCCATATGGGTATAAGTAATAGAACGGCAAGATACTTGAAACTAAAGAAAATTCAGCGATAAGAGATCACGTAATAAAGTGTAAAAGGGATATTTCCTTAGAAAACTTTGAAATTCTAAATTCGTACAAATGTCCCATAACCCTTCGAATCCTGGAAACACTATATATACAACAGGTCTTCCCGAATTTAAATAATGATCTTTCGTCGGTTTCCCTCCTTGTTGGCTGAATTCATTTGGATATGGGTTGCCGGGCGCAGTTTGGTGCTTTTGAGTCTGCCAGGAATACGTAACCAGTTCGATTACGATTACGATTAAATTGAAGTGGGGTGCATGTAAGGGGAGGACGATAGGGTGTGTGGATAGATAGAGAAAATAGACAAGTGGAGAAAAGAGAAAGAAGTGTGGTAGGGTGCAAAGAGATGCCTAGAGTCTGGTTATCAGACCTATCACTTTTATTATTTCATTGGTTGCGTGTATTTTTTGTTGTTACTGTAGATTTTGGTAATAATTATAAATAATTATTATTTATGGCGTTCAAGCTATTTGTCTTAATAATTTTTAGTTTATTTGGTGTATGTTATGCATTGCTTACTTTGTATGTGTTTTTTAATACGTTTAAGTGCGTGCTTAATGTATTGGCATTTTTTGTGTGCGTGTGTTTTTTAGTGTTTTTGTTTCTTCTAGTTGGTGATTTTTTGTCGAAATCAGGGTTTTTTTCTTAGTCTTGGTTTAAAGTTGTCTTCATCGGTGGGTTGTTGTCGTAATTCGAGTTTTCTTTTCTTGTTTCTTTTCTTTACAGGTTTTTTACATCCTTTTTACGAATAGAACGGTACTTCGTCTCCGCCAGCCACTCGGTTTGCGGAGCTGGGGAATCTGGGGCGACAGTCAGCTCTTCTGTTCTGGTTAATCATCTGGGTGATTTCATCACTCAGTTCCAGATTAACCAGATCCTGCATTTTCCGGGTCTGTTCTTCTATGACTTTGTTAATGGGAATTATACCCGCCTCTCTGTGCAGATCTTCTTGCCGTCTTCTTTCTTGCCTGCGTGTACCCGTGATTAGGTACATGCATTTATTTTGCACTACTTGAAGTCGCCTCTTTTGTGTTTTTGAGACCATGAGAGGGTGTAGGCGGGGTAAAGCAACGTAGATCTTACAAGGGCATTGTAGATCTTCTTTTTGTTGCTTTCACGTAGATTTCTAAATGTGTATAGAGTTCTGACAGCAGACGTGGCTCGAGAAATTCTTCCTTCGACGTGCTTTTTGTACCCGGTAAAGGTGATTTTCATACCGAGTACATTGCATTCGTTGGTGTAGGGGTATCGCGTATCCCCCACACGCACGTCTGCCCTTGAGGTGCGTCCGATGGGGACCACCTTGATTTTCTCTTGGTTTGTTCTTATTTTCCACTGAGCCTCGTAGTTGTTTAGGTTCGCAAAATCCATCGCTGTCATGCGAGCTTGCCACGGCGCATTCCTCCATGGAGATACGATTATTTGGCTGAAATCATCAGCGTACTGAATATTGAGGGAAAAAGGGTACACAGGGGCTAGGACGTCCGTGGTGTATATCGAGTAAATGTTGGGGGACAGACACCCCCCTGCGGAAGGCCTGCAGTGAGCGGAAACTTTGGTCCATCCGTGCACCCTAGACTGACATAGGCCGCTCTCTCCATGACATAGTCACAGAAAGTTCTTTCTAAGTTTTCACTTAGACCCAGCCGTAAGATCTTATACTGCATGTCCCGCTGCCACACCTTATCAAACGCCTTTGATACATCCCGACAAAGGATATCCACATAACTCCTGTCCCGTTTGGTTTGGGAAAGCTTTTGCGTTATGACATTGATTGCCATTTCCGTACTTCGCTTCTTTCTAAACCCAAATTGACATGGGTTGTAGATGGAGTTTTCTTTCAGGTGAGACACCAGTCTCCCGTTGAGGATCTTCTCAAAGAGTTTCCCGCCAAATTCCAGGAGTGAAATTGGGCGGTAGCTCTCTCAACGTTAGGTCCTTTCCGTGCTTGGGCAAGAAGATCATCTTTACCGTCTTGTAAGCATCTGGAAAGTACCCTGTATTCAGACATGCGTTGAAAATACGCCTCATTCCTTCGATGATGTTGGCTGGTGCCTTTTTGAAGTTTACCTTCGTAAGCCCTGATTGGCCTGGGGCTTTTTGTCAGAATGAGCGGAGTGCGCCAAGGATCTCTTCTTCGGTAATCTCGGCGTCTCCGTCACGCAGTCTATCCACCTGGTGATGAGGATGCGTTGGGTGTATTTCCGTGTTAAGCTCGTCTACGATGTTGTTTTCGAACTCTATATCCAAATCTTAGTTTTCTTCTTCCGATATGCTGAAGATTTTTCCCCAATAACGCCGGAGTATTACTTCGATGTTTTTCTCTTCTGTTTCAATGGATCCATCTTCTTTTTGGATTTTCATTTTCTTTTTTTTCCAGATGATCCTCTGAGACTTTTGACTTTCTTCCAAAATCCTTGGGAGATGCATCTTGATCGAGGCTCTCGATCGCATCGTCCCATTGTCTCTGTTGTTGTTCGAGGATCAACTGGGTGAGCTCTTCCTTGATCTCTCTACTTCGTTGTAGCGAGTCAACTGATGATTTCCTGATGTTTAACTCGTACATGACTCTCAATTATCTGTAGAGTTCTTTCATGTACCCAGTCCACCTGTATGATGAGATGGTTATATACTGGGTTTTGGAGATGCAAGCCCTATCTGCATTCATGAGATGTTCGTTGAGGTCTTCGAGTGCCTCTTCTATCTCCTCGAGAATTGCCTCGTCCAGATCTGGTGGGCGATAGGCCTCGAGGAGGCCAGCGTACCGTGCTTAGTTTTCTCTCCTGTAGTCTTTTCTGACTGGAGCTGGGACTTGTATATGGTTCCTGTTGATGGTAAGGAGGATCCCTATATGATCACTACATGGTACCTGGACTGGTTTCATGTAGTAATTAAACGGCAGCTGACGATTAGCCAGACAAATTTCTGGTTTTGTGGCACTTCTTCCTCGAGTATAGGTTGGGAAGTCCGGGCCTATTCTATGGACCATATTTCGGTCCATCATAGTGTCCAGGCTCCTTCCATTTCCATTGAAGGTCCTGTACCCAGACTCCCGACATCTGGCATAAAGATCCCTCAATAATATGGTGGGGGTCCATCTGCTAAATAAGCCAGAGAGAGAATGGATTGGTAAATATTCTCGTCTCGGCGGCTGGTACCCGGTGGCGATGACCAGCTTTCCTATATCGAGTTCGACCTCTATTGCAAGATAGGATCCTTCCAAGTTTCATATTGGTTTATACTTAATCTCTATTTTGATAGCGATGGCGGCACCGTCGTACTGCTCTTGAGAGTAATTCGTAATTAACACGTCGTAGTTCCAGATCTTCATTTCAGAGCTACAAGTGTCAATCCCATGCTCAGAAATCTAGATTACATCTGCATCAATCTCCCTGAACAAATTTACGTAGAGAGTTCTTTTCGCTGTCCAGCCATTGGTGTTAATCTCCATGATTCTTAGCGAGTTCCGTTCCATTGTGAGATGTATTGACTGTGTTTATTCTTTGTCTTCTTACCTTTTGGGGCCTGTGGGGCGGGTCTGGAGTGCCCAGGCTTTACTTTCTTCGGGGGAGGACTAGGAGTCTTTGACCGACTCTTCGTCGCTCTAGTGTGAGTGCGAGTCGGGAGATTTCTCGTTGTCGGGAATTCAAAGCCTCAGGGACAAGTGGCGCAAGTGCATTGAAGTCGAGGGTAGTTTTATTGAAAAATAATAAAACACCTCTCCTCATATTCTCGTTTCCTTATATCCGAATTGCAAAACTTATTGACCGCTTTTCGTATATATATATATATATATATATATATATATATATATATATATATATATATATATATATATATATATATGAAGGGGAAAACGAAGCAAAATATTGATAAAAGCATCTTTATTAATCTATGTTTAAACGTTTCGAGGACCTAGCATCGATATCGACACTAAGAAACTAAGATAGTAGAGGGTTAAAATTTATAGTTTTCCTAAAATACTAAAATACAAGAGTGCAATTTAGGATAAGCTGCTTAATACAAGGATGGAAATCTCAATATTTCATAATACAATATAAAGATTGGTTGCAGTTTGATTTATATTTATTCCAGGCAATGGCTTCGCTACTAATTTATAATGACCCTATATATAGGGTGGCTTGTGGTATCCCTGCACACACTTCTGCCTACCTGAGTAGGGTCAACACCATGGGCACTCCACTAGCACCTCACCAAATAGTGATTCTCGCACAACTCGCACTTCAAGAACAGCAAGATGGTATTGCAGTTATCCTTCTCCTGCATCGTCTGAGGGAACTGTTGAAACGCCCAAGGTGGAGGTATTGGATGCGCCCCTGGATATATCGGCATGTAAATTACCATCCAGGTTGATTTATACTGGTGGTAGAGCCGTCAGCTCCAGTTTCCAGATGTCATGACTGCAACAGAGACTTCCACATTGACCAGTGGCCGATCGGTCACCCACCACTCGCCAATTAATGGGTGACCACTCACCCACCAATGAGCGACCACTCGCCGTGTGGTGGGCGACCGCTGGGCGGCAGTACTCAGTTTTGACAGATCCGGATTGGTCGGGGACTACCAGCGACCACGTGCGTCTGATCGGCCACCACCTACGACTAGACGCTCACCGGTCAGCGACGACCCCTTTAACGGCTAATTGTCGCCAACCGATTAGCCACCAGTGTTCGACCGATCTTCGTCTGGTGGACGACCTCAGGAGGAATCTCTGTTGTCCAAACTGGTTACAGGTGGTTTTCGATGTAACATCGACAACCAGCAGATATCAATCTTGCTCGGCCCACCAGCTACGATCTTATTAGCGACTACCAGCGACTTTTAAAGACTACCTGCACCTGGCATGCGAACACCTGGTCACCGGTGATTGGAAACAGGTTGTTAGCTTGGTGTGACTGGGCCTTAAGCGAGGCGGAATAAATATCCTCTAAAAACCGTTTTATTTTCATTTTATTGCTTATCCTCCAAGCCTCACTTGGGTTTTGTGTGTTTTTACTTTTTTTGTAAAGTTGTCCTAGTTTTCTTCCTGTTTCTCTTCTATGAGGACGATCATTTCTCTTTTGATTCATCAGTTGTTTGCTCCTTTGCCTGTTTAGTCTTTTTTCTCTTATTTCTCTATATTTTTCTTTAATTTTTCTAGCTTTTATCTTCATTTCTTTGGTTCATTTTGGATGTAAGAGAAGTTTTAGTTGGTTAATATTATATCTGGTTTTGTGGATGCTTTTCGGGTGATGTATTTCGGGAATTCCGGGCCTGCTCTCATTATTATTTTCCTTTCCATTAGAATTTGAGGTTTCTTCCCGCGTTGTTTGTTGTTCTATATCCCGATTCCGCTATTCTCGCGTGTAGGTCCACCAGCAGTATAGTTGGATTGTTCTTGTTGAGCAATTCCATTAGTGAATGGACAGGAATGTACGAAAGCCAGGGTAGTTGGTAAGCCGCTACTATCGTCAATGGAGTGAACTCCATTTCTAGAGTCACAGCGGCATAAAACTCGTCCACCTCCCGTGCTTCTGTGTGTAGAACATATAAAGGAAAGAATTGGCAAAGCCAAAACACGAATAAGGCTATTATCTACCCTTAGAAATCTTGATCGGAAACGAAAAAGGACACTATATAAAACATTTGTAGAATCGGTATTGGTGTATCGTCCGATCCCAATTCACACCACAACAAAAAGTAATAGAAAAGAAACTGCAAAAGGTCCAGAACAAAGCAGCCTAGGTAATTACAAACACTAGAAAAAGAGAAAGGAAAAGAATGGAGTAGATTTTCGACACGACCGCACTAATTCCTATCAACAAAATATTCGAAGAACGGGCCAAAAAGGTCTGGCAAAAGATCGAGGAAAAACACATAGAAACGAGCAGACAACTTATCGTTGAAAATCAAAACTACGAACGCAAATCCTTCGGAAGCAGCAGCCATCACCTCCAAAGAGAAGAAGAGCCAATAACCAAATAAGACACAGAACAAAATTAACCCAGAAAATTTTCAAATAAAGGCATGAATGCCTGAAATAGAAAAAAACCGATAATCCCGAAAGAACAAAAGCAAAATTAGAAGCAAACAAAACAAGAATAAGTAAACGCAAACATACACGCAAAACAAATGAACTATAAAAGAAATAGAATTAACGTTACCTGAGAAGGTACCCAACTCAAAACCCTAAAAGAAAAAATAAATACAGGAAGGAAAATGAAATAGAAGTAAACTGACAAGGAGTAAAAACACACAGGAGATAGAAGAAAGAAGACTTTTCAAAGAAAGAAGATCAGCCAGTATCCTGAAAACTGTATAACCCTCTTAACAAATATACATAACTTTCACCCCGCCCCTTTAAAAAAACAAACAAACCTCTCATGAAATAAATCTATCCCCATTCTTCTCGCACCTCTTCTTTTCATTCATCTTCAGCCTGATTCGGACTCCACCAAACTTCATCGGTAAATGATGAAAGAATAACTAAAGACGATCCGAAGATGATCGAATAAGATCGAAAGCTCAGCAATTTAGTTTGGTGTTTACCAAACGCATTTATCAAAAAGAGAAATGGATATAGGACAAGTTATTTACCATCTACAAAATGGACTAAAAAGACAGAAGACTAGAAAGTTGCCAAAGGAAATTGATCAAGGCGAAATATAACATGGTCTTCAATATATATATATATACAATGAATAAGAAAATTAATTATATCTATGTGTTTTTCTATCGATTTATAAGAATAAAACAATCTCGTTTTAACCACCCCCTCTCTCTTTCCTCCCATCTCTCTTCCCCTTAATCCCCCCTCTCCCCCCCTATCTCCCCTCTCCCTCTCCTCATCCCCATCTCTCCTCAATCTATCCCCCTCCCCCTCTCTCTTCGACCGCCCCCATTCTCCCTCCCTCAAAAGAACATCCAAACTTAAAGAAAAAATTATATCCCCTCTCCCCCCTCCTCCATCTCTCTCCCACCTCTCTCCTCCCCATCTCTCTTCCCTTCTCACTCTATAAAAGGACATCCACACCAAGAGAAAATGTTAAGAAAATCACGTTCTTAAAATATAGAGTTTTAGATTAAATTAGATAAGATGCTCGATCTGTTTCTGTGGCCAGAAAGTTGTTTTCACATAACTAACCGTCATTCACTCGTGAGTGTAAACCTCCGGGCGCGCGCGGTGAAACTTTTTCTCATTTTAAATATATTACATGATAGGGAGAGTGCACACCTCTCCTCAATATCCCTTCAACCTAAAAACAATATCAGCAAGTAAAGATATTTTATGCCACAATAAAAGAATTTGAAAAGATATGCCTGTCTTTATTGCGACAAGACTTTTTATCCCGGGCATATTTACAAATAATTATTTTTCTTTTCAGTTGTCAATTTCCTAAGATTAGGAATGTTGTTTTACTTATTTGTATTCAATTATGACACCCAACATATGTCATACTGAGTAAGGTACAATCGTTTAGGGGGTATTTTCGTTTGTTTTAAACCCTAAGTTCAATAAATTATAGTAGCATATATATGTTTATAGTTTTCTCGGAATTTTTATTATTATCTTCTACTGGACATATCTAAAGTCTGTGCGAAGTTTTCTTTATTTATATTATAAACAGAAATACTAGAGATTTTAGATCAGAAGTCTATATGCACCCATGATGATATTAGTAACAAGGAAATATCTTTATCTTCTATATGAAAGTTGACAGTCTTTTCTGATGTATTGGAGAAATGTATACAATTATATCATCTACATGAAAGTTAACAGTGATTTATATAGATGTTCAATACAATCTTAGCAATATTCATCGTATAATTTTGGCAGTTTTTTCAACTAAGTCAGCGATGGGTACGAGTATTTCTGCTAGTATATATATATATATATATATATATATATATATATATATATATATATATATATATATATATATATATATATATGTATATATACATATATATATATATATATATATATATATATATATATATATATATATATATATATATATATATATATATATATATATATATATATATATATATATATATGGGGTTAAGTAAGGGTAATATTAAGGTTCCTTAATCCTCTAGAGAAGTCTCCTCGAGTTCCTCAACCCTTCCTCTTCACTAACGTTACATATACGAATAGGAAACCATCATCCACTTCCTCCCCCCCAAAGGAAACTTCAAGAAGCCTTTTTGTATATACTAACGTTTAACTTCAAAGGAAAACGGAGAAAACCGTGAATTTTAACTGTGGATTTTCGCCCTTTCTAAAATTCCCGTTTTCTCGGTTTTCCTTCGAAGTTAAACGTTAACTTATACAAAAAGCTTCTTTAAATTTCCTTTTGGGGGGGAAGTGGATAGTTGCCTTGCCGTATATTTGATGCTCCTGAAGAGGGTTGATAAACCCCAGGAGACTTCTCTAGAGGATTAAAGAGCCTTATTATTACATTTACCTAGCCGCATTGACTAGAGCGCCCTATTTTTTTTTTGTCTCGATGCGTAAGGCTTTATAAAAAAGGGTGGTAAAGTTTGTGGGACACCCTTTAGGAAACGAGGATCAACTAAGATTCAAGAGCTGGAACCCGATCATGGGCGAGTTTCATTTAACGGGCATAGACATGGTTAGATAGATACCTTTATACTTGCGCGAGGGCGAAATCTCACATTTGTAAGTGTCAGTTTACCTTGTGCCAACTAGTTCTTCGATGCTTTCAATGCATCATCCCTGCCCCAGATTTTAAGAAGTTTTCAGCCGTAAAAATCTTTTGGCAAGCATTGATACGCCATCCGTTAATTCATTATACAATTTTATATCCCTTCCTTGCAAACCAGATTGCTGTAGCACACATTCTCTCACCGTTGACGCTAACATTTACTTGTGATTCTAAGTCTAAAGGTAGTTATGTATATTTTGCTCAACTGGTAACACAATTTTAGTATTTTACTGCATCACAGGACGTTGTAGGATAAAAAGAATTACTGAAAATACATTTATTCAGTTTCTCGCAACAAGCGATATTATTTCGCGCAAATCTTAATCTTTTTGTCTTAAGAGCTGTTTATCTTTAAATGTGCGATTCGAACAAAAAATGTATATGTAAAATCTAAAGACAGAACACGGCTGATATATACGTAAACTGAAATTTTCTTTTCAGTGAAGCCATGATTAAATCACTTGGCCATAACCTATTCCACCAGAAAGACGAAAGAACAACAAATGTGCCACGAAAAAACTAAAGATTTCTAATAAATAATAAATATTTCAAGTGTACAAACCATTTCCTAGTACATAGCTAGAAATAGAGATGTTTGCTGACATATGGGTTAGTATAAACCCAAACAATGCACATTTAAACAACATCATGGCACATGAAAATTGGGGTTTGCTTGCCTAATTAACGCCATCCATCTCTGGTTCAAGATAAAATTTTTCCAAACTACAACTGAAAAATACTAGCTTCATTAATTTACAAGTTACTAAAAAACTAAACATCGACCATTGGCTAGAAATATTGATTCAAAAAGAAAGTTAAGAGCACTTATACTCCCAAACAGCCCCTCGAAAGTCAGAGAAAGTCAAACAGAATATTATGAAAATGCCCTTCAAGTATCAAATATAGAATGTAAGTCATAAGTCAAAACTTTAGAAATCACCTCACATAAACTGATGAAAAAACTAGAAACAAAAGAAAAACAATCAAATTCCGAGAAAAACAAGGTCTACTGACTAAAAGTCGAGTGCTCTCACTTATTCTGATTTATGACCTTACGACCTTCAAAACTTTCAATAATTCCCGGACTAACCTCGGGAAGATCTTTGCAATTATATCATTCGAAAGAGAATGTAAAATAACAAAAGGTTTTCAAATATCATTAGAATCAGCCAAATAGTTACAATGTTATTCCCCCCCCCCCAATAAAGCAAAACGGGGACCGACCGACCAAACCCCCGACATATTCAGTCGCCCGCGACTAGACTCGCACGCGACTAAAATCCTCAATCAAATTATGAAAAATGAAGTACAAAGAGAAGTCATACCAATACAAATACATATGTATGTCAATAAAAACATTGGTAAAGCCTATGGCAAACGAACACGGTAAGCGTGCAAACATGAACACACGTATAAGAGGAGTTGACAAATAAAGACACACGTGCGCATGGACTCTCTTCGCTTTGAAAGAAAGAGCTTATGGTTGTAGAGGGTGCAATGGATCATTTTTTGCTGTCGGCAACTCTGAATTCCGCACATGAGTGTTGTCTGGCGTCGGTTCTCTCATCTTTCGATCATAGTAGACTAAGCTGTGCTGCTTAGAATTCACGCCGAGCGCTCCAATGTGAAGATCCCCGAGTGGTTGGGTGTCAAGCTGAGGATAATGCAGGGCGTCAGAAAAGAGTTGGCTTTATCCGCCAATAATTTCGAGGGGGCGGAAGCTTTAGATCTCACTCTAAATGTTTTGAGACGAAAAAAACCCAACAGATGTGTCGCAGAGATCCAGGCTATCATTGACAACGATCCCAGCAAAATAAGGAGGTCTATAGCCAGTCACATGTGAGTTTCAGAGTCTCTCATCAGGCAGGTGGTGCATGAGGCAATCCACTACAACTAATATAGGGTAAGAAAAGGGCAAACTTCTACTGAAAAGATGCAGGACAGGTGGGAGCAACGTGTGGTGAAGTTTGTGAACAAACTGAAACATATCCTCAAACTTGGCATTCCTACGTTCTTATCAGAGGAGAAAAAATTCTGACAGGACCAAGGGGTGAACTCTCAAAACACCCGCTAGTCTGCTGTGTACTGCGAGGCATAAGGACTAAGTTCTCGGTCCACATCATGGTGTTTGTCGTGTTCAGTAGTGAGAGCCACGTTAAGCACCCGTTTATCTTACTGGAGGGCGTACCTGTGGTAGCAGGACTATACACCCTGCCACACAAGCAGAAGGACCCAATCTAGGCTGTCATAAAATTTACTTGACCACATCACTCCGAACGTCTGGTTTCCGAACTACCCAAACTTCAACCTCCTGGACTATTATTTGTGATGCATGGTTAAGAGAGAGACCAAAAATCTCCGTGCAACATCAAGGTGGAACTTAGGTCCAGGATCACCACAGTTTTCATCCAGTTAAACAGGGAGACGGTGCAGATGGCCCAGAGCAGGTTTCGAAGCCGCCTAGATGCCGACAACAATTTTATTGAATACAATAATACAATCCCTTAAGTCTGTAAATGTAAATTTGGCAAATATATCTAGAAAAGTGAACTCTGTTATTTTCTTTTATGTTGAAGTTAAGCGACAAATTACCCATCGTACCAGAATTCTTTCTCAGTCAATTTAATTAGCACAGATTACTGGCTCTCATATACTACTTTGTCGCATCGCACATAAGGTTATCATTTTACGATGCGCTAATCTAATTTTTCTTTCGCAAACTCTTTCTACACTGTGGCAAGTCATCTCCATTTTCCTCAACTGGAAGTATACAAAAACCGTTTAAAATGAGACTTTAATTGTCACTCCTAGAGAGATCGCCAGATGAAGTCCCGGCAAAATAATCATCAAGTGAATTTACGAAGATGCCCCTACAGAGTTCAGCATTTAAATTTGTCATTGGTTTGGCACTCACTTGGATATGTTTCCTCCAGTCTTTTTCTCCTGACATTCTCCGGATTGGTAAGTTTCTTAAATCCATCTAACCTTGGCTTTGCCTCGTCTGAGTTCGTTTCTCTACAAATATATCCTCGTAATTCTTCTCTTCTTTGTCTCATATTTAGCGCGAGTGACTGAACTGCATCCCATCCGATTTGTGTCTAATTCAGCGTCTCGTTCCTGGTCCTACTCATTTCAAGTTCATGAAGGCAGATTCTTTCCCTTTCTTCCCTTTCTTCCCATTCTTTTCTTTCTTTTCTTTCTTCTCTTTCTCTTCGTTCTTCTCGTTTTTCTCTTTCTCTTTCTCTTTGTTTTCTCTCCTCTCGTTCGGCCTTTACCTCTGCTTGGATATGGGCTGAGAGGTCCTTGCCGCTGAGCTCAAGCGACTCTCCTTGCAACTTAAAGGTGTTAAATAATGAGGACATTTTATCGCGTTCGACCAAATTTCAGGAAAAGCACCACAAAAAGGGGGGAATTATTTAGACGCACAGCATGAGTTCTGGTAGGCTTTGGCGGACCTATGATTGTTTACTAAAAAAAACCCACAGCTATAATTATTTCGCAGGGCGCGAATTTTTAATTATACTTGAAATATTGATTCCGGAATTTAATGAGAGCCTGTGTTGCTCAAAACGTAACGAAGGAAACAACAAACACAATACAAAAAAGGAAATGAGATTAACTCCTTTACAATACGGTAGACGTTTAATGAGGCCTGGAAAGGGTTAAAATTTCACACGGTCACAAAATTCAATATAAAATAAGCACACAAAAGTGAACATAAGAAATGGGTAAGGTTTTTTCTACAGTCTTTAAAACCAGAACCTTTAATATACAAGAATAACACTCTTTAGAATCTGTCACAGGTATAAAAGAAATGTGATCAGATACTGCGGGTGACCCCACACCTGACATTAGATTATAATCTCGTAGAGTCGAACGTCGATACTAGCGGAGTATTGACTCTGCTGTTACGTAGGAAGAGAGCACGCCAATAATTGGGATATGATCCCAGTGCAAGGGTTAAAAAATCGAAATCAAGTGCGGTTGACCTAAATAATCAATTCCTGGAGGTTCTGGGTTCATAGAAACTGATTGTAGAAAAATAAATTTACTATGTATAAAGAAAATATTATTAGAAAAAGTAAAAGTAATAAATGACAATAAATAAGATGAGACCCGGGGTATCAAACGGGAGGGGGTGATACAAATGACTCAACAGGGATGAGAGGCCAAAAGAGGACGTACGGTGATTGCTTCCACAGAAACGGGGACAGTGCAAATGATGGGGAGACTCACGTAAAGACTAATTGACCAGAAGCTTTGGAGCCAACGAGGAAGCTCGGCGCTGCAAAGTTCAACTTACAAAATTCTTCTTATTTAACCTCGCTGAGAAATGTACGAGGGAGTACTCCAGACGTGAACGAAGTCGATACTCGAGTGATAGATGCCTGTCTATGTCTATCGTCTGTCGGGCGGGAATTCTGACCTTAGGTACTAGCGAGGCCGAATAGAGAGGTGACACGTCGCGTTCGTAGCTGGAAGCCATTGGGAGGTGGGTCAGGGCGTACGAGACTGTACGTAGCTGCTAAAAAGACGGGGTTGTATGGTACTAATTTCTCAAAGATTTCCCGAAGTATTTATACTGCCTCGGTGGAAGCGGGTCGCCGGAGGCCTCCAAAAGTGGGGCGGGGATCTCATCAGACTTGGCGCGCCAGGAGGAGGGCAGGATATTCTCGGCGAGCATTACAGGTAGCGCGAAAGTCCTTGACGCCGTAAGTCTGGCGCCGATCAGGTGATGTGACGGGGAAGTAAAGGGTAAACCAACAGATCATGTGGGCGCGCGAAATTCTCGCTGCTCCCTTGGGACTGTTTGGCCGTGCAGGTGCATATTTCTCAGGCACTTCAGGTAAAAGTTGGGCTTATTGAGGGGGGGATGGATAACCTTATTTCTCTGATATTGTTCAAATTATATGTTATTTTAAAAATTTTATAGAGGAATTAAAGTAATTAACTGGATATCTATTTATGTACTTCTGGTATGGTTGTGATATGGGTTAAAATATCAATGGTATCACACCACTGTATTGGGCACGCTTGGGTGACACTCCTCACCCAAGATAAACAAGTGGATCCATAAAATGCACCAATCTATTAACCCAAGATCCTTTATATCTACACTGTAGGCGCGCAGTTATCACTTCACTGACTCTATAATTTAAGAAGGGGATTTTTTTGTGTATTTGAATAATAATTTCATCTTAGTTTGGTTATGACTTATGTTTTTTATCAAAGTCATTTCTAATAATTCATTTATAATATCAAATAACAAAATGGTGAAGTTCAGAAATAAATATAATTCGAAATTTTGTGAAATTTTTTAAACCCACATAATTACAAATGGTGAAGTCCAGAAAATTTATTTTTATATATCTTCTTCTTTTATAACTCTATATTTGAGCAACGTGATATTTTGAAAGGAAGGGGGGGAAATTTAGTTCCTTTTTAAAAAATATTATAATTGGCGAAGTTCAGAAAATTTATAAAAATTTAACTATGGCTTCTTTTTTTTAGATTTTAAATTTTAATCTTTATTAGCGAAGCGCAAGCTACCCCCGTAGAGGGGGGGGGGAGTGGACAAGCCATTGCCTGATTCTTTGAATAAAATTAGAATGCCGCAGCTAAGAAATGCAATTAAAAGAGCAAGAGTAACCGTAATCGACACTTCATCGAACACGCAAAGAAGTTTAAAACAGTCATTAACAATGTTTATATTCCCCAATTATATGCTTTTAATTTTTTTTAACGTACAGATTTACGTAAAGGACAGAAAGTTTAGCTCAAATTTCTTTGGTTTGTTTTTATTACATATCCTATTTTTTATATTTTGGCTAGTGTAATTCTAGTTTTTATATTTTAACTTTACTAAACATTATTAACTGCCAAGAATGTCCCTATTGATTAATTCATTTCATTCTCTTAAGATGAGTTCTTAAAATCACGAAACGTTGAAGTGAGAAAGAACTGGAATTTTCCTTCTATGCCCTTTTGTTTATCCTCCAAACGACACAGACACAGACACGCACACACACACACACACACACACACACATATATATATATATATATATATATATATATATATATATATATATATATATATATATATATATATATATATATATGAGGAATTAAACCACATTCTCCGAAGACAATTTAATTCAGAACAGTTTCAGAGTATATCCCCCTCTCTTTTTCAACTGACACTGGGCAGAAAATATAAGAGAAATGCATATAAGCATAATACAAGATCCCCTCTTTTTTACCCCAATCCCCTACTTGTGGCTAATCTAGGGGGGTGGGGTAGGCCTAAACATATTGAAGGGCTGGCATTTTACTATTTTGTTTATTTGCGATCTTATTACAGGATTAAAAGAAAATTGACACTCAGAGAGATTTAAATTAGGAACTGACGATATCAAGCCCGATTCTACGATTCTTCTCTTAACATAGTTGGCCGATTTAAATAAAATTTTACTTCCATTGAAATCAATTGTATTATTCTTGTGTCTAACATGGCAAAATATTCCACTACTTTCGCTGCCCACTCTAATATCTCTTTTGTGCTCGTACAATCTCTTGTCTAGATTTCTCCCCGTTTCCCCTATATAAACTTTATGGCAATCGTTGCATGGTACTGCATATACTCCTATGTTATGATGTTCTTTGGGTTTCCTGGCCATCATCAATTAGTTTAAGGAATTATTATATTTAAAGGCTAGATTAATACCCGCTTTTCCAAATATGTCCTTTAAACTATTTAATTTATTATTAAATGGCAATGTTATACATTTGTTGAAGTCATTAGTGCGGGAAGGCTTATTACCATAGAATGTTTTCTTAGCTGCAAAATGGGCAGACGATATGAACCAATCAGGGTAATACAAATTAGAAAAAATGGTCCTGATAATGACAATTTCTTCATCTAAATAAGAAGGATGACAACGTCAGGAATAATCCAGTTATATTAAAAAAGAACAGTGTACACTGGCACGGACCAACGTGACAAGAAGTGTGTTCAAATAAGGTCGAACGCATTTCTCATGGCCCTTTAGAATCTTTGGTAGCAGAGGCGTCGCGAAAAATAGTCAGAGGTATTATCCTCCATGCTGCGTCCTGAGCAGAACCAGAGCCACCACCTGCCATAGAGCTACACCGCGCTATAAAAAGTGTTTCCTTACCCTAAATCCGAGAAAGGAAGCCGTTGGTAACTGAGGGAGAGATCGAGCACGCGCTCACAAACACATAATGCAATGTGTACGGCACAGGGTAAGTCGCATTTCTCCGAAAACGATAAGCTGGCTCTCAATGGAGGTGGGTGCAGAAAACACCTATTATCAGACGGAGATCGGTGTGGTGTATATCATCCACTTGCCGCAATTTACACTCGACTGCGGTTTCGAAAAAACTCGGAAAGTAGTCAAGCTTTGAAAGAACAAAGGAACGATAAAACATCAAAGTGCTAGCCCTATCAGCACCCCGAGTACTGAACTTCACGGAACCAGGAATCTCCATGGCGCTGGTACAATAGAGCCTAATGCTACGGATATAAGCCGCTTAGGTGAGGCGTCGGTTGAAAACAAAATCAAAAGAAACGGTGCAGTCTAATATTTCCAGTCTAATCACGTTTACAAAACTAGTTCCTGAGAGTTGAATGGGAAAGTGGTCACTTCCATGAAGGTCATTGACCCCTTCCCAGCCAAACTCAGACTGACTATGCAACCGAAAAGCACAGAAACAGATTGAGGCAAGAAAATGAAGGGGTCCTTGGACAGTGATGCGTAAGCTCATTCACATTTAGGACACATCTCCTGCTCTTTGATCAGATAGACAATGACATGACCACTAGAGTTGATCGTGTAGTACCTCCTAGAGGGGGAGACTACTGTTGAAATCCCCAAGCATTAGTAAGTGCCTATTTAACTGTACCATGGTACGGCCAAATCTTCACGCCTCGAGCTCGGCTGACTGCGCAATGTACGCATAAATAACAGTATACTTCATATTAGTATGTAGCTGTACTTAGACATCATCCCGGCTGTAACTCGCCCATCCTCCTTCCCGGCTTCCATTCCTTGGTGGTGAGTTTATAAAGGCATTATACCTTGGGAAGCTGGGTAGGAAGGGATAAACCGAGGATGGTTTCATGCAAAAGATGACTAACGAGTAAAGGAATAAGATGAGCCTCCGAACTTTATCTCATTTGGCTCGGACTCCATAGCAATTCAATTGAAGAAATAGCTAGGATGACATGCGAGGACCTTCTTCGATATGAAGATCCTCATGGAAATAGCGTACGCTTGCTGCAGGCAGAATTTCGTGTGTCATTGGTTGGACAAGGCTCTGCCTCGTTCAAGAACTTATTGCAGGAGATTAGGCTCGTCATGCCAGTCTTTTTCTCCCTCAGCCTTGAAACGTTTGGTATGCTAGGCGGCTTCTGTGGTGGAAATCCGTCTTTGGGTGGGTCCCAGGCCTCCAATTTGCCAGGTCCATCCTTGGATGGGTATTTAAGAGCCGAAGTCTCCTTTCTTTATCTTGTCCTTTCGAGTGAAAGTTCTAAAGATCAAGATAACGGTCTCACGACCACCTTCGGCGGAAGGGGTTGCTTCCTGTCGCTCTCCTAATCAGTGGAGGCGAGCAGCCATTTTGTCTTACAGGAAACAGTCACATGGGGGAGTGGGGAGTCTTTTGTTTTATCTGAGGTCTAGTGTGACGTTTTTGAGGCGCTAGATCTACCAAAGGAACGACCAGGGAATTAGATCCCACAGAAGTATTCGAATGGGGGGCGGAAGAAGCCTTGCTCGTAAATTCTGGAAGGACGAACAAGAGACAGGGCCTGCTTAGCACTTAAGGCATATGATGTCTCGGATCGCACAGGGAGCGACAGAGCCAAGTACGTAGCTTGACTATAAGAGAGGCGTCAGCAGTCTGAACGGTCGTGACTCCTTTCTACAGATCCTAAGTGCCACGTTGCTCGATAAAGCAGGACGAAGCTCTCGGCAAATGACACAATTCGTCTTAGAGGATAAGAACTTATAGTGTATGATCTTTGAGTAATTTCCACAGACATCAGTTAAACCGTTATTTTCATGTTTTTAAGAGCAATTCTTATAACCAAAACAATGACAGTAGTAGCACTTCCGTAGCAGTGGCACTAATGCCGTAAAGTGGTAGCGATACCAATTGATATGAACAGATTCAAGCAGCCTGTTAGGATCATTCATGACGTAGAGTGACGGGGTATGTCTCAACACCATTCATTCTTTTTTATCACACGTTTTACCTTGACCTCTCATAGTTTGGCCAGCTCTTTGGTCATTCTTTCAAGGAGTAGTCCATGTGTTTTCTAGCATAAACCACACGTTTCACAAAATTCATAGTAAATTCCGGTGTCACTTACACTGGCTAGACATTGAGTAAGTGAAGAGCACTAATAATGATGGCCTTCAAAGGGTCTCTTGCGTTCGCTTGAAGGTTCTATTCCAAGAATTACATGACGTTTGGCTCTTTATTTGTCAAAGTAGCTAATGCTCTCCTCTGACAGAACATGTGAGCTTTAGCCAACATGCTGATAACTAAAACGCACTTGAAGAAAGCGGGCTTAAGACATGAGGTAGTCTTTCAATGAGGGGCGCTTAATTTATTGAGGCTTCGCTCATGTCACCAGCTACGATGGTCTTGGTATTTTTTCTGCTCAAAAGCTTGCTTCTCACTTCAGTCGCAAAAGCCCCAAAGACATGACAGACCAGCCTCATCCATAAATAAGGAGGTTTGTAGCCGGCAAGGCGCATCACCAAAAGAGGAGGTGATTATTATTCTTGTGAGTCTTCGGAGGCTCGTGCAGCATCAGAGAGACCTTGCACAAAGGCGGACACCAGCTCTTTGTTATCTCCCAACGAACGTAAATTTTCCTTCACGGAAGACCCTAACATCTAGAGCGGGTGAATCTTTGGCACCATTGCCACCTTAGGAGGGGCCTTCATGTGCCTCAACTAAAGGTACACTAATCGGGGAAAAATAGAACTTATGGACAATGATGAACGTCACTGGGGCCGGCATGACGACTTTTCTTAGCTAGAAGAGGTAATAAGGCATGTCAGTTCTAATCAAAGTGAAAAACTATGGGTAAATGTGGTTTTTAGTAGGTAGGACCCAGGAGACAACGTCACCTCTTGCCCATCGAAGGAGGGATGAGGTAGTTCACCTTCCCTCATCGACTGCGCCATGATCCGAGTTGCCATTTGCTCTTCCTCACTGCGGTATCTGGTAGCTATAGAATAAGCAAAGAGGGACCAGTCGCAAGTATACATAGAGTCACCTGAAGGCAACTTTCCTAAATGAAAGTAGGGTAGAGGGAGAGACATCTACTTTGATAGGAGAATCTTGCAGGGAAACCTCACACAACACAAGGTCAGCGCCTCCTCTAAGATGGGGGGGAGAGGATGGAGGGTAAAAGTATAGGGAGCTCGCCACTTGAATAGATTTACCAGACGATAAATATTCAAGAGGGAGTAAGGGACAAACCTCCGAAGCCGTAGCTATTGGATAGTGACAAACATCCACTCCGCTAAGAGGATTTTGGAGGGGCCTTTGAAACTGAACAATGTGAGCCTCTCCACTGAGATTAGGTAGGAAATTGACTTGGGCATAATTCCTTATAGCAACTGTAGCCTCTTGTGTGCTCAGGCCGATACCGTCACAACGCACAACACCCAATGTAAGAGGAGCCAAGCCATAGTTTAGAACGGGTAAAAGAAGAAGCGAAAAGTGAAAGGGGATGAAGATTTATTTGTAGAAAGGGGGCATGAGAGGAAGAAGGCACGTAACAGCTACCCTTAATCTTGGAACCAGGGTAGAGGTTTCCTCTCTATTGGGTCTATTTTTGCGGGCAGTGAGGCTCGAGGAGTGTGCTGCTCCTCAAAGTAGAAAGTAGCGTACCTCCGTGCAGCGCACTCTTTCTTGCTAAACAAGTAAGGAACGGGAGTGATCTAAATACGAGGCAAGGTCAGCAGAGCAATAGTAAGAATTCTTTAATGTGTTAGAAAATTCTGCTGGAGTTCCTCAACCTTCTTTAGGAGTGCCACTCCTACGACTGGGCGACCAATCCCTTTCTCTAAAAAGAGAAATTTTAGGAAGCCTTTTTGTAAGAGATAGCGTTTACTTTAACATAAAAGGAAAATTAAGTGTTTTCTAGTGGTTCTTCCCTTGCTGTTTTTTTAAGAGTGAACAATAACCCCTATATCAATTCCGTAACATCAGGGCAATGGTAAGAGTTCCTAAATCCGTTATAAAAAATTAGCGGGGTGAAGATCCGCGATAAAACTCATAATTCTTGTAGTTCATAGTTGGATTTATGCATTTGTTGTATACTTAATTACTGAAGTGCATGCCCCTGCGGACATTGGCTACCATGGAATGCCACACCTCTCTGTCTCTTGTCATTTGTAGCATCTGTCCAGCCGTGTTTCCGTCTCCCACTGTCCTTACTATTCCATCCATATACTTCTCTCTTTGCCTACCTCTTGTTATTCTTCCTTGGATTCTTCCAGTGAGACTAAAAGGTTATATTTTTCCTCTTCGTATAACATGTCTTAAGGATCTGATTTGACTTTCTCATAGATTTTTCAGTTATTCTCTCCCATTTCCCATTTTCCTTAGCACCTGTTCATTTGATATTCTCTCCATCAACGAGATCTTCAACATACTCAGACAACACCACATCTAGAATGCCTCCAACCTTTTCTCTATTTGCTTATTGATCGTCCAAGTTTCTGATCCATACAACAGCACAGACCAGAAATAAGTTTTAACAGTTCTTTTTCTTGTTTGTCTTGATAGGTGTCTATTACAAAAGATATTCCTCATCTTCTGAAATGCCCTCTTTGCCTCGCAGATTCTTCTCTTAATTTCCCGTTCCATCTTTCGTCTTCCGTAATATAACTTCTCAAGTAGCAAAATCTCCTTACCTGCTTAATAGCGATGTCATTCATTATTACCATCCACCAAGGGACTTGTACCTTTTTACTAATTACCATAACTTCTGTTTTATCCACATCTATTAAGAGGCCTCTTTGTTTACTCTTTTCCTTTACCACTGTCAAAATGTCTTGAAGATTCTCCTGGGTGTCAGCAATCAGTACTGTGTCATCAGCATAGCTTATGTTTATATTTTGGCCTCCCATGTCCAAACATTCTACTCTGATTCCAATATGGTTTGTGTACAATTCTCAAGTCTATTCAGTTTACTCCCACGGCCTTCAAAACTCCCATTAAATCTTCATGTTTGACTCGATCGAATGCTGACATTTCCAATGCTTTCCACCCTACAGTGATTCTGCGTTGTATTTCTTGATCTTTTCCCGGCGACATCCTTCACCTAGAAAAATATATTTACTTACCATTTCATTTTGTCCTTTGGCCCCTGAGATGTCTATCATGCCGACCTCATTTAGGTGGGTCATGAAAGTTTTTTTCCGAGATTTATTTTAAGGCTTATTTTTTGCTTTCATGGATAAGTTCTTGAAGCATTTTTTAATCTCTTCTAGGTTATCAGCTATGAGTACAATGCGAGCTTCGAATATCAGCTGATCGATATAATTTACATTGATCTTAATTCCTTTGTTTTGCCATTTTTTACTCCTGAAGATTTCTTCTAGACAGGACCCAAATTTTTCCGGAGAGAAAGTATATTTTTGTCTTACACTTTTCTGTAATTGAAAGATGACTAAATTCTTATGCAATTTAATGTAGAATCTGCAATTGTGTTATATGTGTTTTAAGATATTTATGTGGACCGTATCTATACCTTGATTCTTCAAAGTGTTTCGATGCGTTATTTGGGTTAGGCTACGGCTATCTCGATATCGCTTTATCTTAAAAGGAAATTAATCAGATTAATTTATAGCACCTTAAAATACATAAGAAAAGTTCATCGTTATCTGTGAAAGCGATCATCGTTCTATCCACGCTATTATCCTTCGACTATGAATTTAGTTGCCGGAATAATGCCACCTTGCAATATACATACTATCTTTTTCTATAGCGTTATTCTTCATTTATAAAACGAACTTGGTAATCAGAATTAGAAACTATTTGACTATATCCCGGAATAGTAATTTGGTCAATTTGTATGAATGTTTATTTAATTCTTCTTTCTGCTGTTAAATCTTTTGGATCTTTATTTTTCATTCCGAGAATGAAAATGCTTTCGTTGGTTGCACTATTATTTTAATCTTAAATATTAAAATCAATTATGATGTGAGATTTTGCTTTATTATCCTTATTTTCATCATATTTATAAATTTCAATTAATTACGATATGTAGATACTTCTGCGAGCCTATTTCTAATATAAAAAGGCCTTTCCTGGCAAAATAGACAAGCTTCTCCGTGGGGATATCCTTTGGTACTGTTTTTACCACTAATTCTCACTGCTATATGCATAGTTTATGGGAAACACATTTTAACTTGGGATCAAAAAAATGTTTTGCTACAGATCTAATTCGTTCTATCTAAAACGTCAGTGAAGATCTAGATTTAAATGTACTATCTAAAAACAGGTGACTGGTGCACCAATTTGCTTTATCTGATATTTATCTTAGTGCAGATCTAAATTTACAGAAGGATCTAAAAAGCACTCGCAAGAAGATCGGCTCCCACCGTTTGATAAGTATTATTAAGCCACAGGACCGCAAATTTTAAATTTTTTGAAAAATAACCTATTGTTTTGAGTTTGATATTTAATTTATGAAGGAGAAAAAGTACTTATTCAATAAGTTATTTAAATTAAACTTACCTTTAATGACTCTTTTGATGCTAGCATGGTAGGCCTCACTTGAGTTGATCTTCTAAATTTATATCAGTGAGCTGACTTCTCAACTCTGTTTTCATTTGCGTCATGTAGCAGAAAGATGATTCAAAGTAATTAGTAGTGACAAAGCAAGAAACCATTTTTCGAGCATGATGATGGATACGAGGGTAGTTAATTGCACTTGTCCAAATTTTAAGTGGATCTTTTTTTAAATCAAATTGATGTTTTATAATATTATCTTCTGAAATTTATATCAACTCCATCTGCAAAGCAACCGGTGTTGTAGAAATATCTACTAAGTGAGGTTGAAAGCCAGTTTTAACGATGCCTAATGTGTTTCAAAATCTTCGAATCTTTTATTACAATTTTTAATTAATGTATCAAGAACAGATAAATTTTCCTGAAATTGAAATGATGCACATGGATCTTCTTGTTCACTTCAACCTTTTGTCAATTGAAAGAAATGTTCTTCAGCTTTTGCCAACTGAAATCCAGTAAGAATATTTTTAAAAATACTAACTCTTTCCGAAATGCCTGGACTTTATCCACATGTCATAAGTGGATTTGGTTTTAACATGAAGAGTTATATTTCATTCATTGTGTTTTGTCATAAATCACATTAAAATAAAGCGTTCTTGATGAAATAATCATCAATCAATTCAGAATGTATATTATGACCACTATATAAACTGACTATCTGGTCTTTAAAATTGGAAATTATGTCCAAGATTCTTCCCCGAGACAACCAACGAACTTGAAGATGATCTGGCACGTCTACAATTTTGGTTTCCTCGTCGTTCTTGAGCATGGCACGAAACTGACGATGACGAGTGGAATTGCTTCTAATAGAGTTAACAATACCTATTATTTTATAAAATGTGTCTTTTAGAGTGGTAGATTTTGCAGCTAGATTTTGATGATGCAGGGTACAATGAAAAGCAAATAGAGAATCTGGATTGCTTTGTTCTTTTTTAACAGCCCAATAAATCATTCACGGGAACCTGTCATAGAAGGAGCACCATCTGTGCATATACTTATTAGGTTATCAAGATCAAGCTTTACTTCTCGGCATTTCTCTTTAAAAGCGTTGAAAGTATCAATCCCGCCAGTTCTATCTTTAAGAGTACGTCATAAAGAACGTAGTTCTTTAATATAATGAACACCTTCCGTTATTGCACGAATAAAAATTGAGATCTGCGCTGAATCAGTAATGTCAGTTCATCCATTCAACGTTATGGAATAAAATACTTCCTTTTTAATTATTGTATTAAGTTGCTCCTTTAAGTTACAAGCTATTTCATATCGACGGTTTGTTATTGTTTTTCTCGAGAGAAACAGTTCTTTATACTTGTGTTCTTTTCAGGATCTAGGCATCTTACAACTTCTCCGATTGATTCTTTTATATTATCAACATCACTAAATGGTTTCCATATTTTTCCTCATAAAAGAGCTACTTTATAGCTGGTTTTAATGGCATCATTCTTATTTTGAAATAATTTCTTAAATGTTTGCTGCTTACACTCTTTTTCTTCCTTTAAGCAAGCAAACGAGAGGTGGAACAAGGCGTGCAAAATAGGCCCTGATTAAGCTATCATTTTTCTGTATTTCTTGAAAGTTTCAAAAAGGATTCGTCAAAAAATAAAGGAGATACGATTACTACAATTATCTTCGTTCAGAGAAACGAATCGCCATTCGTACAAAAATAGGAATATTATTTTCGCCAAGTGAGGGCAGTAAAAATTTTATTTTACATTTATGTTTTAGCAAGTACAGGGGTATTAAATATTTATAGATTAGTTATTTTGCTAGAGGATTGAAATGTTATTTTCCTAAAATAAAAACAGAAAAAAATGGTATAAACATATATGTTGTATTAAAAAGCTTAAAATGGCCACTTTTCGACCTCTTAATGGCCGCAGGTTGCCCATCACTCGATTATAGTAAATGAATCAAATAGAAAAGAAAATTCGTATATAGATGATTAAGAAAGTGACTTACAGATGGAGTGGTCGGTAAGGGGAGGGGGTTGACAAATCCGGTTTGATGTCAGACCTCGGAGAGCGCGGGGTCACTACGCCTAACAGCCAATGGAAGAGATACCAGAGCCTTACTCCAGGACGGGCAATACATAGAAGAAAGGTTGAATGAAAGAAGTTGAATATGTAATAGTAAAGAGAGCGCATAAAAGGACAGGGGGAAAGCACCAGCTTCTTCTAGACCTGGAGCATGGAAGGTCTTGGTTTAATCGTTTAAGTAAAAATGAGGGAAACCTGAACCCTTAAATTTGACCTGAGAGATTTCAAATCTAATATGTTCTATTTTAATAAAAAATTTCCTTTTTTTGTAAATTGCTAACGAGTTAAAATAGGTACATACATATACCATTAAGGAGAGTATAGGGTCAAAGTTATAGTTAGAGAGTTCAAATTTTCTCTCTCAATGGCGGTTTGGAATGAGTGGGATGAAAATTTAGCATGTATTTAAGTAAGTAATACTTTAATTATCTGTGCAAGTTCTGTTTGCCCAATTAGAACCTGAATATGTTGGGTATTGATTGAGGAAGGAGCCGATACCTAAACATAATTTATATGAATTTGTAAAAGTTGGAAATGAATAAAGAAATTCTAATTAATAATAAGATGAGTTGTCTTTAAGTTCTGTAAAGAGTGCAAGAAGTTGATGGATGTGATTATAAAAGGAAAGCGGTTAGTGGCCCTAGAAAGTTTCTAGCATCTTCAGGGCATGCTAAGCATGGGAAATTCTGAAAGGTTATGTGAGCTCCAAGAAGCCGTCGTGTGAGATGCTTGTTTGTTGTAGCTGAGAAAGGATACCACTGTTCCTTTCTCATAACATTCCAAGGATGATTATAAATGATTTTATAGTATAATTTGCAAAGCTAGGGTGGAAGAGTTGGTGTGTTATATTGAGTTATATGTTATAATTGCAAAGAGACTCTAGGATGATGCAGTAAAGAAATAATTTCACTTTAGCTCTGACCAGTCATGACGATGCTTTAACAAAAACTTTTTTTCCGTGGCCCCATTCTGTTTACATAAAAGCTTACATTCTTTAATACAATATGCTTTTCAAAAAACATAAATAAAGGACATTCATCTGTATATGCAACTAGGTTTACACAATGATGATTACTATATTATTATGCAATTTAAGTCGGGAAAAGTTTCCTTCATTCAGTGAGTTCTGTATGAAGACCTGATTAATAATCCAACTTCTATCTTCCAATATTTTTGCTACCCTCTTGCCATCATCTTTTTGGATCTCCCGTAAAAGTAATTTCTTATACAAATATGATATAATTATTTAAATTATTGTATATATTTGTTGAAATTTTACCAGACTTTCAGCTGAGAGGAAGAAGACCCCTCTATTCAAAGGTATTGAAAAGACTAAGACACTCGTTTGAAAGACGAAAATGAATATACAAAATCCCTGTATGTGAGCAATAAATAGGGAGGTTCTCTTTGATTGTTCCTCCTTTCGTTTACAGTCACGAGTTTTAATTCGTATTCTGAACGATCTTTGAGTATCGTATTTGGACACTCGTCTTTACAATTTCCGCCTTTTCGAACACTTCATTCTTGGCCTAGTACACCACTTCTCTAAAATATTTAATTTCAGCTAAAATTGCAAAAGGCGAAAATGAGTTTTGATTCAAATGCTTTGTTTTCTGCAAGATTAACACCTTTGAGAGAAGAAGTGTATGTACTTCAACTTATGACTCAATGAAGGGTTCTGCTATTTTAACAAATATATAATAATTTTGATTCTTCCTTTTTTTTAATGTTTTCTTAAAATACAAACAATGCTATGGTTTATGGTAGGATGTGCATGAGAACTGATGTTCTATGATTATTAACATTACTATTATAAATTGTAGTACTTTTTAAATATAAACGTTCTTTTGGGAAAAGTTTAACTCTACTACCTTTTTCATGCCATGACAACAGATGGCATCTGCACAAGGACGACGTTTCCGTTCTTTCCTTCCACTATGATGGCGATCTTGCTTCAATCTCACCAATCTCAAAATTTTCCTGCAAACGCTAGTCATTCAACGTTACCCGAGATTTCAGAACTTCCAAGAATCTTTGGTTTAGAAAAGTGAATAGTTATCCAAGAATTTAATACGTTAAAATTTGTCCAAGACTTCGATACTTCTAATATTATCCAACACGGAGGCCGAAAGTTATCAACCTAGCACTATGGCGTCAGTGGATATCTACCTAAAAAAAGGGCATTCAATGTTATTTTATACTTCCGTTATTTGAAGGTTATTAATTAACCTCTATTGGGTCTGATGTTATCTTGGGTCGTAGGATCTCTAATTTTTTCTACGAATATCAAAAATATCAAATATAAACTAGAACTATAGTAAGAGTACGTCTTTAGTTATCTGAGATTTTAGTTTATCCGAGTTTATCGGGCACTTCACGAAGCTTAGGTTTATCCCACGATCACTAGTATGTCAAAGGAAATACATGGCTTTGGGACGTCCAAGGTTTTTAAAATCTCCAAAGTTTTAAAGGCTATACAAACAACGCTAGAACGTACTAGGTTATTTGTGACTTTAAGATATCTAAAGATATGCTAAAAAGGCTAGTGTGTCTAGAGGTATGCAAGGACTTAGCAATAGCCTGGTTATCTAGAGGTTCAAAACAACCAAGGTCATGCAACAGAAGCTAAAAATGTCAAGGTTATCTTCCCATTTCTTGAAATCCAAAGGCTCTCCGTGGCAACAGGATGCCTAAGATTGCCAAGCAACTGATAGGATGTTCGATGTTATCTTGAAAAGTAAAACATAGAGACTACATCTCTCTACGTATATTACAACGGTGCCATAAAGAATACCTACTTTTCTTGATGTAATAAAACAGGTTCCTGTTCGTAGTGTATACCAGATATCCCTCTTGTATCTTTAGAATCTATATCTTCCATAAGTTAGAACCATCTTGCTAACTCCTGCAGTCTTTCCCCAATCGCTTTGAGAAATCTTTTCCGTATGTGATGCCTTTGTTGTTTATTGCTTAAAAGAATCACAACTATGGTCGGAAAGCTGTCACGCTTAATACATTTTAGCCTCTGTACCTCCCTTTCAATTCAGTTAAATTTTTTTACTAAGCTATTGCTGTAGTGAGAACCATGCTATTATCTGCGCCACAAAATCCATACAACTATGATGAAAATACTGCTTCAAAAACGGCTTTTTTCTGCACCATTTTTACGTTTTACAAATTTCATTATGCAAATCACTAATATGTTTGAAGTGGTTCACTGATCTGTTTCCCCCCTTTTCGGGTGTATCCAGGCAAACATTTTTATATGTCCCCATGCCTTCGTTTATCATGGCTAGGTAGGTGCTGAAAAGACAACTTCACTTTATCTCTTGAATAAATCCCGCCATACTACAATTTCTTCCTCCAAAAAAAAGAGCAGACTCTCAGATTTTTAATTCTTCTCCTTATCGAACGCTTTGCTCAATTTATGTCTATGTTAATCGGATTATGTCAGGCCTCAAGCTTTAAAAGTCACGACCAAGCTATTCTATAAAATGAAAAGAGTGATTAACGACGGATAAATCTGAATAACGATTTCGTTTTAGGGAGTTCGTTAAGCTTGAATTGCATTTATGACCATATTCATTCCGGTCTTTCACTCCAAAAGGTAGAAGCTGTGTAGGGTAGGCTAAAACATAGACGCATAATCTTGTCTACTATAATGTTGATTTATTTGCAGTTTTTATCATTCCTCATATTTATTCATTTTTGTTTTTTCTCGATTTTTATATTCTCTTTTCGAAAGATTTTATTCGTATTTGGGAGTAAAATTGAAACTAAAGTTTTTGGCATCTGAAATATCTGGAGAGTGAAAAAGAAAATGGAAATAAATTTAACCAAACACCGAGAGGGTTTTTTACCAAAAGTATCGGGAGAGAGGAATATTAAGTATATGAGTTAGGGTTAGTGAATATATAAGGTCATTCCATAAGTAATGTGACACCTTTTCATGTTTAGCATTAATTTATGGCTAGAAATCAAAAGAAGTTGTTTAAGCTTGGTTTGACCTCTTTTTAATTTTTTTCTCTTCAGTAATCTGATAATGGTTTCTAAATATAGAGGATGACTAAATTGTTCCCAATCGAAATTGC
Source organism: Ceratothoa steindachneri (assembly GCA_963969495.1). NCBI lineage: Eukaryota > Metazoa > Arthropoda > Malacostraca > Isopoda > Cymothoidae > Ceratothoa > Ceratothoa steindachneri. Next base: position 120,255,503 of record OZ018322.1, on the reverse strand, counting down.
TAAGCTTTTATATCTCTTGCGATTTGAGGCAATGTGTTGTCTTGATGAATGAGTACTCTTCTTCTGTTTAATATTGCTGGCATTGTTTATTCAAAACCTGCATTTAAAAGGTAAAAAGTTCTAAATGAACCTTATCAGTTATATTACATCAAACGCACAACGCAATATTCAGCGGATGAAGCCTCTGTTTCGGCTGAGGTATGGCTTTCCTCATGACTAATCCATTGTCTAGAACGTATAATATTATTGTACATAACCCCGTATATGTCTCCTGCAACAGTCCTACTCACTAATGGTTAATACTTTTCAGTCATGTAAGGAGAGCTTAAGAAGTTGATTCCTCGGTGAAAGTGGACCTCTGATAGGTTCTGAGGAATCCATTGCCCAAATAGTTAAGCCTTGCCTATCCTTTTTAAATAAAAATGCGTAATGTAATGTTTTGTTTTAGTCAACTGTTTGGAGTTACAATCGAATTTTCATCCAAGATTATTTTGAAAAGATTCTGATCCAACTTTTCTGGTCGTCCTGAACGTGATTCATCTTTGAGACTAACGTTTCCCTAACGAAAATTCAAAAACCATCTTTGTTAGTGGCTCGCAATAATTTTTACTTCACCGTTTACTTGATACAAACTTTCTGCCATTACCTTACTATTGTTGATTTTTCTTAACTCCCAAAGCATAACTATGCGAATATGTTCTTGTGAAACTTCCATAATATTCATCATTTAACGATAAGAAAAAATAAATATTATAAAATTAATAGTCCATAAAATGATGACTAAGGTAGACCAAAATGTAATCTTTAGATTAAGCTAAGACATAGAGTTAGATAAGGTTCGAGTTTAGTCGACTAGGTTTAGTAGACTAGTGCATAAAGTAACCAGCTTTTAATTTTTCATATTCATAAAATAATACTCAAAATGTAAAAAATACCGCCTTACTTATGGCCTGAACATATATGTGGAAGGTAATTAGATGGATAACCAATGGCTAGATTATTCATAGGCTTAGATAGCGAGTGTTGCATAACTCTCGAGAAATCTTTTAGTGACCAATAGAAGTGAGATCTCTTCGTTGACTGGAAGAAAACCAAAAGGGGGCTAATAACAAATTTAGTACAATTATATTATAAAAAATTGAATAAACATATGAAAATAACCACAAAAAGCAAAATTGTTAATAATATATTGGAATTCCTATGGCATATTTGGCCAATTTTCTTTAATTCTTGATGCCCTTGAAACCTCTCCATATACATATTATGCTCCCTTTTTCTTTAGATTATCTTCTCTTATTCATTGACTAGAATGCAAAGGCCACTTGACTTTCTTCCGATAAATCAAATTGTTTACTTTGACTACATTCGCAAATCGGTTCCTATAATAGGGCGAATATTTTTCTCTTCTCTCCTCGGATATTATTTTTCTTTAACTTTAATTATTATTTTTTTATTGATTTTGGACGAATTTCAAGTGTAAGAATTAGTTTGAGTCTGAATAGAAACTAGAATAACAAAAGAAATCATTGATTAAAGCTGGAACATTTACTTTTTCGAGTGGTGGTGTTTGAGTGATATATATGTATGTAGGTCCTCTTTGATTTCTGCCGATTGAGTATACAGTGAAGAGTTTTCACCTTGTAATTTGAGGGATTTATGAGGCACATAATTGGACACTAGCAATCACAGTTTCCATATTTTTTAAAATTTCATGCATTCAAGTCAAATTCCACCATTGTTCCAAAATATATATTTAATTGAAGCTCCGAAATGCCTTAGTTATTCTTTTGGAACTCTTCTTTCCTTCTAACAATACGTGAATGTAGTTCTCAAATTGTGATATTTGGATTTCTCGTTGCGCTTTCATACAGTATAATTAGGATGTGCTGCTACAGGCGAAAATAAAATAAAAATTACTAATTTATTTACATTTCTTTTAGTTAAAATAGCTTAGAGAATTAATGAAATCGTGTTGTTTACTTCGAATCTTACAGTTTTCCGCAAAAGCTCCGTTTATAATAAAAAGTAATGCATAATGTTCACCATACACTGACGTTAATATAATTTAAAAGTACTAAACCATGGGAAATACTGCATATGCCTTTATAGAATTTGAATGCATGTGATGAAGGTGTACTTTTAGCAACTATATTTACCTTAAAACTAGAAATATTAAAAATTGAATCTAACATTTTTTTTATTATATGAGAGTTTCGAGGTTAATCTCTACCCAAATAATAACTTTTGTTTCTGATGTGACGAACCAAAAGACGAGATAAGGGACTTAAAATATTAATATATGTCATTGTCAACACAGTTCTGCATTTGAAAAATTGTTTGAAATAGGTAAAGGTTTTCTAAGCCAATTATTTATAATTTTTACATGCTAATTAAAAAAATAATAATGCTCTAGTTTCCTTAAATCCAGTCTACTTTTCATTTTATATCGATTTGAAAAATTGAACAGAATATGAAAATAACGTATGAAATCGCCACATTTATTTTAGTAAAACAGACTTACTTCACTTAGAATGAGATTGGAAGAAATGTTTTTCAATGATATTCATTTGTGTGTCACATACTCGTATGGAATAACTCTCTTGATACACCTGATTATTCTGCAAGCAAGACCTCCGATCCAAGATGGAAAAAAACTCCAGCTTCTCGCTATAATAACTAATGTTGTCTGGAACGTAGTCAAGATGTGAGTTATTAATGTGATTTTTTCCAGTTGCCATACTAATGAAACACTAAAAGATATATAATGGGACAACATCGCCTTTACCCAGTAGTTGTATGTATATTAAAATAAACGTGATAGTTGTTCTTCACAAATGTTATCTCTAAGTGGCGCCCTGGCATTGTAACTCTGACATGGATATAACAGAATCTGTTAAGAACATTCTTTCATTCTATATTTATCCTCAAATAAATGAAATGCATATATGAGAGGAATATATGCGATGTTATGCAGAATGTGCAACCACACAGATACTAATCTATCTTTTATTAACCTGGTTTGTGCTCTAGGTGGCTATTTTTTATATTTCTTTATAAGATAGTATTCGTGATTTTATTATATATCTAAGTCTTGAAAAATTCTTACCTATCAAAATAATGAAAAACGTTTAAAACTTTTACATTAAAATTCATTTATATTTAGTTTTTTTCTTATTATTATGGTTGAGCAGTATGTATTAATTCAAACGTTTTTATGAGTTCTCCTAAACAAGTAATTTGATTTGTTTTTCTTTTGTCATTACACTTGAAAAAAGGAGTGTTTTTTTTAAACCAGCCCTAAAAAAAAATATCATGTTTGCCTTAAGAGCTTGAAGTTTATGAATAAAAACGAAAAAGGTTAATTAAGTTATGATAATGTTTATATAGTGGTTCACTGATAAATTTCATTGGTTTGGCAAAGGCAAAAAGGTTGCGAAACGCAAGCTAATTAAATCAATCACATATTCTATAAATTATGCCATATCACAATAACAATACATATACCGAAAATATTGGCAGAATAAAAACACGACTTGGTGAAAAATAATAAATTGCATTAATTACACTATCTAACAAAATTCAAATTTTTATCGACTACAAAGATTAAAATAACATTTTTTAATGTAGTTTTAAGGGAAGATTTAAAAAATAGAAGTCATTTTTATCGAAATGACTCCAGTTTGTTGTAAGTTGCCAATTAGCATTTTTGTTAGATTTTGAAGATTTTGAAAAACTTCATTCTTTTATTTCTTATTTTCAAGTTATTTAACTAAATAAAATTTTATATAAAAGCAACAATTTTAATTAAAATGTAAAGAGGACAGTGTGAAAATAGCCCAGATAAATTCTGCTACATATGTGGTTCAGTAACATTTAAAAAAATTCAAAGAAGATTTCAATCCTCTAGTGAAAAAACTATATAATTTGTATTTTGGATATAAAATTGGCGACTAGGATACACCATGGGCACCACATATCTATGGCACGACATGCTTTAATTCTTTATCAAAATGGTCTAAAGGAAAAATAAAAAGCCTTCAATTTGGTGTACTAATCAAATGGCGAGAGCTCCAAGATCATGCCACTGACTGCTATTTCCTTATGGTAGACATACAAAGTAAGTAATTGTTTTTTTATTGTCCATTGTACCTATATTTTGAGGTAGTATACTGTAATATTATTTTTTAAAAATATAAGATTAATTAAGTTTAGAACCACTTTATTGTAATCACACATATGTACATGACTTTAAATTATATGCATATAATTATCATACTTTTAGGTAAAACAGCGAAGTGCGCTTCAGCTGTGGTATATCCCAACCTTAGACCTGCTATTCGGACTGCACCTCACTGAAAAGACATTCCAGTACCTGAAATACCTGCAGAAATTGTTTTGTCTAAGTCGGTTGAATCAGATATGGAAGCATATGAACCAGAAAATGAAATTTATGTTCCTTAAACTGTTGATACTACTCCAAAGCCTTTCTCACAACTTGATCTAGATGATCTTGTATGAGATCTAAACTTAACGAAGCAACAGAGTGAATTACTGGCCTCGAGACTAAGGAAAGAAATTTAGTAGCAGAAGATTTTCGAATTAATAAATTTCGCACTCGATCAAACAATTTACAAGACATATTTTTATTTGACAACAATTTATGCTACTGCAATAATATTCCACGTCTCTTTGAAAAATTAGATATACATTATGAACCCAGTCAATGGAGAATTTTCATTGACGCTTCTTTAAAAAGTTGTAAAGCCGTGCTTCTGCATAATGGAAATTAACTATCATCGATATCAGGAGCTCACTCTATTGTTTTGAAAGAAACTTATGAGAATTTAGATTTTGTAGAGGGATCTGCAAAAAAATAGTAGTATTTCCCCACCTCATAAGATATAACTTCAGAAAAGAAAGCGAGCCGTTACTCTCCCCCATCTCCAACTTCATTCTTTTTGGACTTGCCGCCAGATCACTGAGAAATTAACACCAAGGCATGACGCTGAAATTGAAAGCTATCTCCACGCCGCCTTAATCGCCCCCAGCCCCGGGTCGGGAGATTACTCATCTTTTGTGTAGATTTGTCTCGAACAACTTTTATGGCTCCAGCCGCTGGTCGTTCCGTCTGAGCCGCTGATCCCTGCTTCTTACACTTTCCCGTAAGAAGACGGTCGGTTGTCCTGGCCAATAATGATGGTTCGAGAAGGCCTCTTTCTTTCTCTCCCTATTTTGGAGAACTGCAGCTATATATGCACCCTTCCAAGGATTACCCAGAAATTCGCTTAGAAGACGCTTTCCTGAAGTGAGTTTGATTCCACGAGGCTCTCTCCCGAGAAGTGTTTAGTGACGGTCGCAGGCCACAGAAGAGCTGGACATCACACTCGTATCTTCGGGTCAGGGAGAAGAGTCTCGTAAGGCAACGTCAGCCTTTCTCAACCGCCTTCGGATCAAGCATTAGAGAAGCCGTCCCCTGAAGTTCTTGTGACCTCTTGATGACAAGAGGCCCAATAGCTCGCTCAATCCGAGTTTGGAGAAGTCACCTCCTCCCCTTCGAAGTTCGTCCGGTGACCTCTTAAGGACAAGAGGCCCGCATCTCGCTCGATCAGAGTTTGGACAAAGTAGCACAACCCTCTGCGAGTTTTCGGTTACACCAGTGAGTAAACAAGGTCACCAAGATCTCCTCTTAAGTTTGCCTTGCTTTACTCTCGACGTTCAAAGGAACTAAATCGCTCACTGCCCTAAATCTCCCATTATAACCATTTAATAATCCTGGTTATCCAATTAGTATTCGGAACCTAATTCTGTTTTATTTATGTACCTATATATATCCATATATTTTGTGCCTTTTATTTAGTGTGTATTAAAATCTATATTTGTCACTATGTTTGGAATATTCCTTGGTCACGCAGCTGCAGCTATTTATTCGAATCGTACTCTTAAAACAATAAAAGTTGTTGCCTTGCTTAGCCCACCTTAGAGCCCGTGTGCGTATATTCCCGTACACTAGGCCATACTTTGACAGGTTTTATTTTAAAAAGCATTAAATACAGTCAACATAAATGGTTGATTTGTGCTGACCTTAAAGTAATAGCCATTTTAAATAGCTTGCAGTCAGGTTACAAAAGTAGGTTGTCATAATGTCATAAGTGAACCATTGGAACCTAAGAAAAACATAATTTTGCCACCACTTCACATAAAATTAGGTTTAATGAAACAATTTGTAAAAGCCTTAAATCCTGACTAGCCATACTTCTTTTATTTAAACACAAATTTCCTAAAATTAGTGATGCTAAAATTAAAGAAGGAATCTTTGTTAAGCCTCAGATTCGACAAATTATGGTAGATAGTGAGTTTGAGGGAAAATTGAGCAAGCAGAATTTGAAGCCTGGCATAGTATCGAAGGTGTATGTAATGGTCTCCTTGGCAGGCATAAATCAGAAAATCACCACATTCTTGTTCAGAATTAAATTAAGTTTTATAATGAGTTAGGATGTAGTATGTCACTCAAGGTGCCTTTTTTGCATTTCCATCCGTCTTTCTTTCCAGAGAATCCAGCAGACGTCAGCGATGAGCATGGTGGAAGATTCCACCAAGATATTGCTACTATAGAAAATCGTTATAAAGGAAAATGCAGTCCTGCAATGCTAGCTGACTTCTGCTTGACCCTTCACAGAGACAGACAAGATGCTGTACATAAAAGAAGCCTAAATATTTTTAAAATATATAACTATTGTATAGATTTCCGTAATTCTTGAAAAAACTATTAAAACTTCATTATATTTTGAAATATATTTTTATAATAACACACTCTTAAATGTATTAAAAGGACTTATTCATTTATTTTTTTGAATAAACTTTTTGTTTACACTTATCTTTGTACTTTTTGTCAAATAAAGTAAAAATAATAACGAATATTTCATAACTCTATATACTGAATAATCTAATATTAATAAAAAAATAAATGTGCAGATTACAAAAAACTGAAGTCATTTCATGAAAAATAAAGGTAATTTTCGTAATCTAAGCAAAAAACTACCAAAGAAAACTACTTTCTCATTTCTGTAGCAAAATCATTGTTAAAGAGTGTTATTTTGAATTCAAAATACAAAAATAATTGCAGTTTAAAAAAAAAATGGACATTAGGCCTCAAAAGGGAAATTAAGGTGATTTAAATTAGCTACTTTTCTGAATTCAGAATAATACAGACCTATGCAATTTGTGGGTGTGGTAGAAGATTATTAAAATATCATATTAAAACATCCAGCATAATAACTAGAAAAATGGAGCAGAGGGGAGCGAGGTGGGATGAGCCAGAATACAATTTTAAACTACAAATCTGTGATAAAAGCTCAAGCTTGGATCTTAGAGTCGCTTTTCCACACGAAGATCCAGGACATCCGGCTCGTCTTAAGAGGAGAAAGACGAAAAAGGTTGATCAATTTCAAAATTGATGTAAAAATGCATTCAATTCGTTAGTTAAGATAAAAAAGTGAAACTGAGAGGGGCTGCATATGAGTGGCTATAGTTATAAAAATAAATAAATTAATTTCTAATTCAGAAAGCATCTAAAACCTAAGAGCAGTTTTCTTAAGAGACGGCAGAATCAAAAACTCTATAATTCCATCTAAAATTTAGAATCAGAAGGTTCAGATTCGAAAATAATATTACTTGCGGGTGAGGACGCTGTTTGATAACACGAAATCTTTGATTGTTCATCGATATTGTAACCTAAACAAAATCAGAAATATTCCTTGAATTTGGGCAACTTTGAACTCAATTCAAACGCTATTTACACTAAGGAATGCGTCAAAAGATTTTGATATTTGTGGCTCATAAATTTAAAAATTACTGGGCCGAATTTCAGGAGAACACACTATTTTTAAACTAAACGATCCCCTTAAAAAAAGGGGACGAGACTTTCCTTAGCTGATTGATCATATGACTGCAGTAATTATACTTCCTTGTTTCCCTGGGTAGGCAAGTAATTATGCGACACGGTAAGTTCAAAATATGAGGGAAGCAACAGACACAAGTAACCGGAAGAAAGGGCGGGGGGGGAGGGGGCGCCAGTATAACTTCGAAATCAATCATGGAATCGTTTTGTCGTCGTAGAAGTCCCACTCAATTGATGTACATAACAGGGCGCAGTTTGAGAAATTAATTAACTGAATTTAATCTTTGACTCGTATATAAAACTTTGACGGAATCTCCAAACATAAATGTTGGCTGAATTTGCGGAATATGGACTTTATTGACGAGTCGAGTATCGAAGGTTATTAAATGTTCATTAGAAACCATATGCAGTAAGCGGGAGAGATGTGTTGCCTTAAGATAAAGAAGAATTAAACATTGTAAAGGTAAATGCGGAAAGAAATAGGGAGGCGGAATGACTAGTGTGGAGTTTCCCTCTGATAAATTAAAATTAATATTGTTTTTAGGTTACCGGTTCAATATGAAAATGTGGATATCAGGTGTTAGCTATTTCGCAATTTTTATCGACAATTAGTTCAATCCACCAGAAGCTTAATGGCCCGTTCATTATTTATTCTCTATCATTATAACAATTACAACAGTAATATAATTACTGAATTTAAAGCGAATACATCGGATAAAAAGGGAGAGACTGCTTAACTTTATACATTAGAATTTCACCCAGGCGAGGCCAATCTATATTAAACTTAATTTTTACCTTAAACGACGAGAACTTAGCGGAAAACTTTCAGGTAGATGAACTATTGTATATGTGACCAAAATTTAGTCAGATTCCAAATAAATGAATGCGTCATAAAATGAAGTCAGTAAATTAACACTGATATATGAGAGTTAAAGTCAAATGCAACCTGTAGGAAGTAATAGAATCTCGTCTCGTACTTCATAATAGTGGTGCCGTAAATATGTATTCAATTTAAGATTAGTATTCATTTACTGTAGGTCGGTGAACTAAACTATTATGCACTAAAAAAACACCCATAAACAAAGAGAGCTATAAAAAAGTTATAAGGATATAAAATATAATGTTTCAGCTGTAAATCGAGTAATATAAATATATATATATATATATATATATATATATATATATATATATATATATATATATATATATATATATATATATATTTATTATATCCTATGTTTGTCTAGAGAGAAAGAATGTTGAAAATGACCTTTTACATAATTTCAAATACGAGAGATTAAGAGAGGTTATAGGTATGTATAATAAAAATTGAAAAGCACTTCTTGATAAACTGGAAATTTTAGTAAATATTTTGAATGAGCATTTCGATATTGATTTACTGTTAAAGAAATAACTATATTTGCACAAAGAAAAAAAAAACAATCATGGGTACGACTAATTGCCTCCAACATGAGAGTATAATGATCGAGAAATAACACTAGATATATACAGAAGATTGAAAACGCCCTAAGGAACATGGATTTAATTGAGTCAACCTAACAAAACAAAAGAAGATGATAACAAATTATTAAAAACGTTGACTATGATGTTAAACCTATTATTTAGGAAATAGGGATATTAGCAGAGTTTATAGTAGCTAATTGCACGCCAATCTTCAAAATGAGGAGAGAAATATGATTCTAATAACTATTTTACTCATTAGTTTAACTTCAAATATTGATAAAAATCTTGAAATCGATAACTCCTGGGCAACAAAACTTTCGTTGAGTAAGATCTGACCCTTGTTTTTGAGTACCTTTTGGCCTCTAAATCAGAGAATGACCAATTTTCCTGAAACACATCAACTTTTTGAGCTACAAGATACCATCGTATTGTATGAAAAACGATAAAAATATCCCATCTAACAAATTTCTGTTCATTTTATGGATTTTTGTAACAATTTTCATACACTGAAGAATAATAAACATTGCTTGACTGTATTGTTTGTAAAATCCTTTTCAGAAAAAGGATATGGTTACTGTAGGTAGAGTTGGGGTTAAGTAGGTAGGTAAGGGAAAAAAAAGCGTTTCCCGGAGAGTTCAATATGTAGACAACTTGGATTATACTCCGAGAGCAGTTACATCATTCTACCTACCCTTATACTCTTTCTACATGACCTTCGAAAATTGGTGAAATCGTTCACCTAGCTCATTGTGACTTCATCAATGTTTTCTAGGAAGTTAGCAAGATGGCTATGCAGACAATGCAACTTGGCGTTCATGTTGCAACCGAATGTTCTGTAGCTCTCTAAAAGTTTCTCGACAATTTCGGTGTAATTCTTTGCTCATGCATTTTCAAGAAATGTATAATATCTGAATGATGAACAAACATTACTTTTGAGTTCTTACATTGCACCGCTAAAGAGTTTATCTTTGGGAAGCTACCTTTAGATCGGAATTTCGATTTACACAAGTTAAGCTTCTATGTTATGAGAATACAAAAGGGAACTTTCACTTCGAAAGTACTGCATATATTCACTTTCTCTGGGTCAAACGTAGAATGCCTTGGATCGGTTTTTAAGCAAGTTTTACTCATTCATTATTGACGATGGAAGTTTTGAAACCTTTATTAATAGTCAAAAATTCTGTGGTAAATCATTCGACTCATGTTGCTCGAATCCCGTACGAACTGTGTCATCTTTAGTATAAAAATATCTGCTTTATTTCTGTCCTTGGTTTCTTAATAATGATCTAGATCATCAAGAGAGGATAGTTGAACGAAAACTAGCACTTGAATTTAAAATTAATGAGGCCTTAGACGTATAGTTGATGGTAAACTATGATACTCGATTTTACTTTCTTTTTTCTTGTTGTATCCTGAAGGTTTTCCTAAACAAAAGTAAGAGTATCCAATGATCTTTGGGCTCTTTCCTAATAATAGGTATACCAAACCCAACATATCACCTTGCCGAAACTCCCAATACACTGATTTTACACCTTGTGAGGGGGCCGAGGATTTTCCTGATCACCAATTTTTATTTTAAAATATGCAAAATAGGTTTGTCTATTCACTAGGAATAGTAAAAAAGTCACAGATATAAAAAATGAGTCATGGTTGTTTGTGCACTTACGATGAGAAGCTTATATCAGTAATAATTACCCTTTGTATACAGACTTTTATGTATTCTTTGTAGAATACGATATTAATCACCTATATAGAGCGGCACATAATCTATTACCGACCTTTCTCAAGTTTTCTGGAATCGAAAAGTCACAAGTTGTCCCCATTTGCTATTAGTGTCTTTTCCCCGAGCTGCGGTCATGTATTAATAAAATGAATTAATAAAATAGCTAATTTAGCTTTTTTCTTTAAATATTTAGGAATAACAATAAATATAAAAATATAAAAAGAGCAATCAGCTTACCAGGCTTATTACCTACGGAAAATAAATTTACATATGTGCTTATTCAGAGAGTAAGCTGCGCAGAAAACTTGACGCATTAGAAGAAAACTGTTTTTAGTTTTGTAATCAGCATGCAAATTTTAGCCTAAATCAAGTGAAAATTCAAACTCAAGAGAAGTTACGTTCAAAGTTGTTCTCGCATATAATATGATATAAGGTACTTTGTGTCATTAATTAGATTATTTGGCTCAGACGTTCGTGTTTAATTAATCTACTGAAATTTGCCATGAGAAGATTTCTTTCTACGATGAGCAGAGAGCACTAGATATTGTTGACGTAGACTTTCTATAAGTATTTATTCTGTTCCACATGAGAGGCTCTTACAGAAAGTTAGATTCTATGGAATAGTAGGCAAAGTTTGAGAGTTTGTTAACCAACCTATTTTAGACTAGTTCACGCCACGATTAGTTTCTTCTTTTGATTTCTGTTATTAATAATTCCAAAATACATTAACTTCCATTATATTTTAGCTACATGAACCCTTCTGCAAATGTTCGGTGTAGTTTCTCTCGCTAATTTTAACTTTAAATATTAAATAGTCAATGTTGTGTTTCAATTTTTCCAATTCCTAACAAAAGTTCCAAGCATATGATTTATGATCATAAGTAGACGTACTAAAGCTTATTCGTCAATCCAAAGCTTAATTAAAAATCTAAAAAATGTCCATCTAAAGCATACTCAGTTGATAAAAAATAGTAAATATAATACATAAAAAATCAATCCATAAAATAACTTTTCAATCTAAACAAAAATCTAACTAGTCAATAATTAGCATAGTTGATTAATCTCTAGCGTATTTAGTCAATCAAAACCTATCTAATGCTTGACCTGTTTCTACCATGAACAAAGTAAAGAATTAATACTGTCCATTTTTAACATCAAAATATTTAATTAAATTTTCCCCTATTAAATTGGTCCATAAATTGGGGCAGGAACGGACTTTCACATCATGTGCAAAGCAGGCAAAAACTGGGTGTCAATTATTCCTTGAATCGAATCGAACCTGTTATTATCAGCCATTGACTGATTACTAACGCACTGAGTTTCACTGCTTTCAATTATCAATTTATCCTCCAATTACTTTGATATGATTTACTGCTCTCTTTGTGGCAAAACTCGTTCGGTCCAGGAAAATATTAAAGCCATTAATCAAGACTAATAATTCGGGCGGGAAATACTAGTCGCAACCATTGATTCTCTTCCATGTACTCCTATACATTTTCCCCCTCAAATACGATGGAATTACTAATGCACTTTTTAGTACATTTCAAAAAGATTCCGAGACTGTGTGTATGAATAAGGAGGATTTGAGTTTTAATTAATAGCAACCTAGAACGATATAAGTTTATTCCAAATTCTTTTGTTTTTTATTGCATCCATCGCTATTTCTATTGAATTTCGCTTTCCTCAATAGCGAGGGCCCTTTCGAGTATTGTTTCTTTAGTATCCGTACCCCCTGCTCTTAGTGGAATGGAGGTGACGTAACCAAGGTTGCGTGATCCCAGCTCACAGAGGATAAAAAAGTCTCGTTAATTTTAGGGGTATTTTAATATTTCTCTATAACACCCCCGCCAAACCTTTTTTATTGGGCACATAATCCCTAGGAAGAAGTCCAATCTTCCTATTTCCATTTGGTAAGTTACAGGAACATATTTATTTTTGTTAACCTCAGGGGAATAATGCCCTAATCTTTTTGTTAATTAAGATGCATGAGGATTTGCTTTATCAATATAACATGGCACATTAGAAAGCTCAATCTTACATCGTTACTTTAAGAGATTTTACGAAGAACTATTGCGAAAGTTCCCTCTATCTCTCTTATCTCAAAAATCACTGGTTCCGAAACTGTGGGTCATGGAGGGTCCAAGATTTTGAGCAATTTTTTTATGATATTTAGGGATTTTTGCAAGCTAGCTCTTTGGGAGAGAAAAGTCAAGAGGGGCAATGTAGCTCTCTCCCAACGTCTGACTGAGGTCGTTGGTGAAGAACCACTTGCAGAGGAACTGCAACAAGAGATCAGGGAATACTTAACAAGCCTCCAAGAAGGGTTCGGACACTATTTTAATGAGATTGATGCAAATGAGAATGTACAACTGAAATTTGCCCGCAATCCTTTCTGATGACATACAAGATGAATTATTGGAGCTCATCAACAACACCGTAGCCAAAGAGGAGTTCAAGCAGCAACAACAGTTCATCAAATCTAATTGCTGGGCCAAAATGTTTTCCGCTTTCTCCAAAACCAGCGAATTCGCCCGAAGGTTTTCATTCCTTTCTCATCGATTTACTTCTGTGAAAATGGTTTCTATACTCTCCTGGTAATCAAACCAAAGGCCAGAAACAGATTGGATGCCAAAGCAGACATGCGATGTGCCCTGAGCCACATAGACCCGCGTAGTGATTTGCTTGTATCAAAAAAGCAAGTACATCCTTCGCATTAAAATACATGATTAAATCAATCCTTGTTAATAAACATTAATACACATTTTTGTTTGTTGTTATTGCTCTCTCTATGCTTTGATTGATCTTTAAAATGTATCTGAGCTATTGGAAATTAATACACCTTCAGAAGGCCTATAAAGGTGGGGGGTCATGATAGGTTTTGTACTACTGAAAGGGGTCACGTACTGGAAAAGTTTGGCAACCGCTGTCTTAAATCCATCATCTTAAGACCTATTGAATAATTCAGGCATATTATAAGGGAAATATTGTTTCTTCATAATTTCTTTAATAGATAACACTTATTACCTAAAAGAATATTTGACTCGTCTTAGTATCAAAAGGCATTTCAGGCAATCACCAAAAAATATATGACCAAACATGAAATTAAGTAACTTTTTCCAGGTTGAAATAGATTACACGACTTTGAAATAATATTATATACAAAAGAATACGATATAGAGAGATGAAAGGAAATAATTCGCACGAAAATAATATAAACTGTATATTGATTAGTACATAGAAAATGACCAGGGAGAAGCTTACTACAATTTTCTACAGCGTGGTCTTTAGATGGATATTTGTGATGGCGTCACTCTACTAGTAGAGGTGTATGTTCGACAATCATTTGTAATTGAATTCATCTGAGGTAACAAAGGAAAACTACATATATTACAATAACATTTAAGCGTAATTAGTACATTGGTACGCCAAACCTGTCAGAATGGCTGGAATAGAACATCTGTCGCCGAAGCAACTCAGGATTCCATAAATTAGTGGAAATTTACGCCATTTAGATGTAATTATGAAGATTGTAGATACATTTTACTAGTCTATTTTTATTCATCCAGCTCGTAATAATTTAATTATCTTTACTAATTATAAAAGGGTCCAGAAATTGTCTCCACTGCATTCAATAATCTTAAATCCAGACTTAACTATCAAGTCACATTAATAAAATTTATACGTTGTTTTAAATAATTAAGTGCATTGAAATTATATTAAGCAGGAATAAGAAATTATACGTAAAAACAAATTTCTTTGCACTAGCTGCAATTCTTCAGTCAATATTTTTTCATCATTTTAAACCGAATATTATATTATTGAGTGATTTTCAGCGAAGAAATCAACCCTTGAAGCAAATATTGTGGAGGAAGATTTTAGATTGTTACATCCATACATTTACTGTAGATAGGCTGTAAAGGCATGAAAAAGGTGTGAATGAGAAATTAATAAAAATTTGCTTGTAAATGATCTTTTGTTTTGATCTTTTTCATATCTTCTTTAAAAAAGGGTTCGAGTCCTATTATACGAAAATATGGAGCCAATACACTTGTGGATAATCAAAAACCTGCTTTCGTAACCATATTCATACAATAAAGGAAATATAAACAGGCAGCTCTTTATACACATGTTGGCCTCAAGAATAGATAGCATAGACCGAAATATAGACAACGAGTACTAAGTTATTCAGGAAATTTTATGTCGAAAGTTTGCAATCATTGATTGATCAACTTGGCCATAAGTTTATTTAGGTAGTTAATTATGTTTTTCATACTTAAAACTAAGAAGAGAAAACGCACAAATTCCTTTCTGATAGAAGTTTTTTAAGGAAAAATCTGTAAAGAAAGTGGTGAAGATGGAGAATGGAAAATTTGTGGAAGATACATACGCGCAGATCTACCTGCTGGCTTTGGGGATGGGATGGCACGCAATCCTACAGATGACGTTGGAAAATGTAAGAATGCGCTATGGGGCATTCTTAGTACGCATTCGCAAAGAGCTGGGGCAGGGTAGGCACAAGAACATCTAACAAACCAAATGAATTTAAAAGATTCCCTCATATGTTCCCTGAATTCCAAGATCGTTATTTTTTTAACCTCAAACTGCTAATTATCGCCATTGAAAGGTTCAGCAGTAGAAGAAAAATAGAAGTGGGAACTGAATAGAATGGGCCATTTTGACACATCACTGAATTCATTGCCTTGATTCTTATAATCCGGATAGGGTGCCCTTCGCAGAGCCATTTTGCTCATCAGTGTCGTTACAAGCTTACGGTGAAATTATTTGGAAGAATATATAAGACTCGTGCAATTGAGCAAGTCGTTGTAAGAAGGTGTAGAATCTGAATAGTTCAGCTTTTATCGGCATTTTATATTTTATCACTTTAAGCTTCAAATCACTATTCGACTAGGTTACGCTATATATTTATATCGACTATCCAACTGACTAAATTTTATAGAAGAATATAGTTATATGCGTTTCTGGTTAGATTAGGAAGAAACATGTTAGATCTGATTAGTACAGGTTTAACATTGCCAACATTAAGTGACTATTTCAAAGAATTCTTAAATCCATAAAACCTAACATAAACTCACCTTCCCTGTCTATATTTATGAGTTTGTACAAGAACAACCTTTAAACTTCGGCTCCCCTCCCCTCAATTTATCGGAAACCACGTGCTATTGGTATCCCGCCATGGAGGATGTCATTTTCTGTTCGAACATTCTCGAATTTCCGACTCCTAAGCACGTTGGGAAAATATTTGCCAATCCTGTCCTGCGACTCGTCCCAAGCCTTCCCTCTCCCGGTGACGAGGCGCGGAAGAGCCGCTATGTCTCGCCCCTTGCTGCTAAATGATGAATCGACTCCGCCTCCGGATTAAAATATCTGGAGCTTGTTACTCCTTTCTCCAAACTCACCCTTCCCCTTCCGAATCGGGCATACAAATACACGGGTTATTCTGTAGTTCGACGACTCCAGCTCGCACCTCAAGGCCATCCTTATTGTCTCGTCCCGTGAACGTTCGTCATACAGCAGACTTCTTCACCCAAGGCCATTGGTAGCTTCTGTGAACAGCAAGCGTTTGAATTTGCGCAACAGTTTCCTTTCGTTTAATCGAAACAAAAAAAATCTCCATCGATTACCTTTGAGGAACAGAAGATTCCGCTTTCCGTGGAATTACGAGAATTCCTACATTCCCCTTAGAACGCCATCTTTGAAGTTTGGATATCCTCATCGGAAGGTTGGTTCGGATCGTGCCCACCTGCCTCATTAAGATCGTGCTACACTTGCCTCATCGGATCGTTCCCCACCCGCCTCATCGCAAGAAGGACCTTCCTCGAAGTCATCGACCCGTAATACTGAAACCCCTTCCATTATTAGTATTGTCAAGTTCCCCCTTTTGATCTGAGCCTAGTTACATTAATCAATTAATTCCATTTGAGAATCCCTCCGCATAATAAATATCAAGAGATTCTTTCATTTTAAGTAATTCCCCTTGCCTATTATTATTGCTATTTTAATCTATGTAAATAAAATTATATTTTTGTTGTTTCATCTTTACCTAACCTTGAACGATACTCTTGGCCTATATAATAACACCTTAACCTATAATCAAGTTAGGTTGCCCCATTACTTCCTGGTAGCCAGGTACTGAGAAATACCCCTTAATCTCATTAAAATATAAAATATTACTTACATTTTAATATTTTTTAAACTTATTGAATAAAATATTGGATAGATATGAAGAAATACATTGAAAATAAGAAAAGAAGCATGAAAAGAGAGCAAAATACTTATTAAGAATATTCTACATATATAAGCCAAATCCTCCTAATTTTATCTTAGGTTTATACGAGGTCTTTCTGATTTAATCATTGTTTGTATCAAGTCTTTTTTGATTTAATTGAAAATTTATAAAAGTTCTCCTAGTCTTACTCTTTAACTCTGGCGTGGTACAACCACTCTATAACATACACTACTCCTATATTATGGGGGTGGGGGTAACTTAATCACCTACTGCAACGGGAACTGTTGAAGGACTGTTCGCAGGGATTAAAGACCGACTAAGAGGTCACCCTTGAGACGTTGGGTTTCAAATCCTTAATAATCAAACAGAGTGCATAAATGGTTGGATAAAAGATTTATTCCATTAGTTACCTCATGACAAATTCTGCACTGGCTATCTTTTTTAACAACTAAATAGCACGCTTTGTAGCGCCAATCCACAAAAGATCGAACGAAGCACTGCTACGCTACTTCAGCGTTTCAAAGAGTTGTTCTAACTGTTTTCCTTTCCTTTCGTTTCTATTGCAACTAAATCAAAATTACCCAAGATTCGGTTAATACAAGATTGAAAAGATTGCAATCGATTACACATACATTGAAAGAGGACAATCCGTTCCTAGAGGTCGAGAGTGATTATATGTATATCCCTTAATTCAATTGAGGTTTCTCCATTGGGATACGAAAAATGCGCCCCACAAGTTCTTTTTCGAGAAAAAGTTGCAATCTTCCAAATTGACTGTTAAATTCGTTAAATTACGTCAATGGGTATTCATAGTTGAGTGTGGTATTATAACTAGATAAACAGCAATCACAAGTGACTCGCTAATTCTGATCTGACTTATTAACTAAGTGTATTAGTGAACTGTAAGAGTACTTACTAAGACTTATTTCCGTCAATAGAATTTGAATGCTGTCATGTGATATATTAATTGATTATGGTAAGAATCGCGAAGGCTACAGTCATCTGTGCCTTTGCAACGTGCTAATTTGATGATGGTAAAATGGGAACACTGTGAAATTCATAATTTTTTAAACTTTTAGGGCTTTTACCGGATTTATATAGGGCAGGATTTTACTTGTAAAATGTTGTTGTTCAAAAATACAAGTAATAGAGAAACTGAAGTGTGATAATACGTCAGTACTCAATATCACTCTTTTAACGTTACTTATCATGAATCTCCACGAAAAACTCTTTAACGGGCTTGGGGGCCCGAATTTTTTTATAGATGAACCGGTCACAGTTTGAAGAGGAATTCTTGTTCATTCTCTTGCGATAGTGGCCGAAATAACAGAAATCACCTTCCTGTGTCTATGAGAAATCCCCACCCAGTGAGTGGAAAATGGATATGCAGGTAAGGATTTCTGGGAACAATAGAGGGCACGTCCTTCACTGTTATCCAGTTTGGGACATTCTCTGCTCTTGCTGGCTAATTTGGTGAAGTAAAAAGGGGAACACTTGTGTCTTTAGAAATTGGGAAACAATTAAGACTGTTATTGAGTAATACAGTCAATGTATTTAGCAAAAAGGCAGTCTATTTCTGATGCGAGTAGAATGAAATCGTCCCTAGGAAGCGTTTACACTTTCTTCGAGCTTGGGGATCTTTCCAGGAAAAGATACGAGCCCCTCCTTGAGAGACCCAATCGTTGCCTCCATTCGCTCGCACAGTTGTTACAAGGGGTATCCGGTGCCAAAATCTCCATCGCTTTTAGAAAGTGGTAAAGGAAAGCGCCTGTCAAAGGGTTTTTGAAAAAAGTACAAGCACACGTTGTCTCCCAAACTATCTCGGAGTTTTCTTTGCGAGTCATGATGATGAAAGTGAGAGAGCTCATTTGAATTCGCCAGGAGCTCTGCTTTCTGCGTAGTGGTTGGGTTAAATCACTCTAAGTTTGCTGTTCGAAGTGTGGAGTAAGTAAAAATGGTGAGATCCTTTAGGAGAGGTAAGGTCAATTCAATCGCAGAGTAATTGGGGCTTTGTGTGTCCATAGGTAACCCTACTACTATGGAGAGGAACTACACCTGTGTGAACAAGTAAGTTGGTGATCTAGATTGAGAGAGCGTAAGAGGAAGAGTGGAAATGGAGCATACTACACTCTGTGTTTATGTTTACAACTTATATGCTTGCTCCATGACCATGTTTATGCGTGTTGAAATTAGGCTTAAAAGATAATGCAAAGAAATGACTAAAAAGTCCAGGGTTACTATTTAATGTAGGGTCCCTCCACAGGGAAGCAATACCATTTGGGTGTTCGGTATTTTCACACGATTGCATTGCAAAAATAAACTCTTCACCAGGTCAATCTTTTAGCTCGAAGAAAATTTGGCTTGTTGCACGGAATTGTTCTGAAATGAATGGAAGCCCAAAAATCATGAAGCTGATGCCAATGAGTTTGGTCAGGCAATCGAGTTGGGACAAATCGCTGTGGCAACGCAGTAGCGGGCATACGAAAGGTTCTAATAGTCGAATAAGATGCGAGAATCCAAATCAGAAGTAGAAGCTGATTGACTTTATTCGCTAAATTTGAATCTCGGGTATTTTGTCCTGCGGCCACTTTCCTAAATGACAAAGGGAAGAGCAGTGTATGGAAGCAGCTAAAGGTGTTAATGCGCGTTTGGTTGGTTAGTAATAGCTTTGTTCGTATGCGGGTGTGGGTGTGAAGTTTTCAGGTGTCTTTTAATCTAATCAGGTCCAATATCTGATTAGATTACTGGGAATAACAAGACATCTGCAGAGTGAGGTCTTTCAATGAGGGTACCGGAGTATTTACTTTTCCCAGATGTGTCTAAATTTGTATCGATTGGTGATTTCTTGATATTATTTTAATCTTCTGTGTAATAGACTCTTATTGAAGGTAGAATTTTTATGACAAATGAGAAAGTTTTGAATATTGTCTATCTGGGAAGAAGACACTTTGATACTGACACTATAAATTCTCAATACGGGCACTACATACATATTATTTAATCGGTATGTTCAAAAATCAACATTTTCAGGTTTCTTTACATTTTGGCTGATTTTGAGACAGGAAAACTAACTGCAGCAATGCATACCGAAATTCTAAGTTAGAATACTTGTGAATGATTACAAAAATCCTTTCCAAAAGCATGGGGAAATTAACGGAAACCCACAAAAATGAGAAAAAGTTATTTTTTGAACAGGTATAATGAGATTATAACCCATCGTGGAAATCAGCATATATTGGATATATCCTAAATTGACGTAAATTAACCTGACTGTGACATTTAATTTAAATTTTAAGATAGACCGTCATGGACATTATTAAGTTGTCAAGAAATTGTTAGAGACACCAATAAGAAGGAATTGGCTTTTTCTTGCAGCAAAGAAACTGATTTTTATATCCCGTAGAAAGGTACCAAAAAATAGCTCAAGGATATTGATAGCAATAGAGACAAAGCAATATTCACACATTGCAAGATTTTCCTTCACACATTTCAAGTTGCAACCGAAACATCTTATTTGTAGCGTAAAAGGCATTGGTGCAGTTTAAAAGCTTAAAAAATAGCTTAGGAATTATTATAGTTATCTTCAAATACTTTGCAGAAAATTTGCAACAATTTCAACAACACAAAGAAACATTTGTATGCATTCTAAAAACGTTATTTGTTTCTTGACAACTTGATATTTTGTCAAAACATGACCAAAACAAGTAGTATATAATGAAATATCCTCAATTTAATGAAAATTGCATATTGTGTTTGTGGTATTTAATATATTTTCTATTTATCCCATCGTGGAAATTATTTTTTCAAAACAGTAGCAAGACAAAGTTTCATATAATGTATATATCTTAACATAACCCTATAATCCTTACCTCTGATATTTTGTTTTAACCTAATAAATAACTTTTTGTGTTAAATTTTTGGTCAAAATGACCTTTGCTCAATTTGTATTCATCAAAAATAAATTCGCGCTTATTACTATCTGTATAAAACCAAATTTGGTGGTTGACATTTTGCAACGTAGTAGAGTTGATTGCTTAAAATAATATCATGTCCATTTCCAGGAAGATATTTTTTGAACATTTAATTAAATTACTTTTTATAGATCGATCAAAAGGTTAGAGTTTGGAGTTAAAATAACTTAGCACGGTAATTGCATCGTGAAAACTTGAGTTTGTATGTGTAAAGGGTAGGGCCCTTGGATTCCCATGCTGTCCCTTTCTCATCATAGCTTAAGGTGTTTATCGCAGGTCAACCCGCTTCGAGGCTACCATTATTGGCCTAAACTTCTGCAGCTTACCAGTCTAATTTAGGTAAGGAATCGACTCATTCCCCCCTCCCTAACCGCCCCACTTACCTTTTCCCACTTCAGAGTGAAGGTTATAAATGGGGTTGTGAGCCCTTTTAAGTTATTCTGTTGCGAGGATTCTGCCTGATTGCTCCGCTGAATCGTTGTCCGTCACTTACCTTGACGTTGTTAATTTTTTGGAGACCCGTACTGGATTCCTTCGTGCAGTGAGGATTTTCTGCCATTGATTTCTGCCAGAGTTGTCGCTGCTCCTCTGTCAGTTGCTGTCGATTTGTGCTCTTCTAGTTACGTTTGCAAGTGTTCTCCTTGGGAAGCGGTTCACACTGGGCACGTGAAAGTTTCCTCCTAGGCACCTCGCCATCTCCTTTTTGGAGAATTCTGTCATCTCGAATTCCTTCTCTCGGATCGTTGGGACTTCGAATCATCGTTTCCCGTGGTCTTGACGCCTTTCTCCACAATATCGCCGTCTCTGGGTTTCTCCTCGCCGAAGACCGCCCTCGCCTTCACCCCTGTCGACTTGGGTCGAATTCCCTCATCGTCACCAAGCCTCTTCCGCCTAGGTTTCTGACGTGGGCTATTGCTTCCCTGCTCTGGTATCAGGTATTTTGGAGTACTTCTTTCTTCTTACGTCCCATTTACATTAATTAAGTGTTATTCTTGTAACTTTGGCCCTTTGAGTAACGGACGTAAGACAGGGAGGTTATTCCGGAAACACCTGTCACTAGAGTAGCGAAGCCTATTTCATCTTCAATGGCGCGTGTCGTTTTGGCTTTAAACAATTTATCCTTCGAACCCATTTTTGTATGCGCGAGTATTTTTTTGGTTAAAACAACTTGCGATCGTTCGATGGTGATAAGCATTTGTGACTTTTCTTATTGTTTGATAACCCCCGTATATTTTGTTATCAGTTAATTTATTTCATTTTAATTTTGTTATAAATAATACTGTAAATACTTTTATGTGTGTATTTATTTAATCCCTTGCGGATACCTTGTAATTTAGCACCGTCCTGATAAATTCTGGTTAATTTCTGGTAGGCCCTTAGATCCCTGGTCTTCTATAAATTTTATATGTGTATTTTTCTTTGGTCTGTCTGATCCAGGCTCCGCAATAGCCTTTACATACGTGGCGACCTCGCCATGATTAGGTTTTGCCAGTATTAGAGTTAGCCAGTATTTGTTTTTTATAGTTTATTTTGTCATGTTAGGTTGTGGTACTTATCCGCTTGGGTGTTTAAGTCGCTTCGAGCGCGCATTCACTGTCTGTGGCTCGGAAGTGAATTCCTACTGTGCATAGGATTTTATTCTCCCTTGCGCTACTGAGGTTTGGCTTTGCTGCAATTTTCCTGGCTCTGCTTAGCCGTTGTTTGTATTAATTTATTAATCTTTTGACACTTGCAGGGGTGTCTTCTGAGGTTTGCTATACGCCTCGTGTTCACGTTTTTTTGTGTTTATCTTTGTACTACTTACATTTGGCTACTCTGGGCATCATTTTTTTTTAAAGAGGTTTGTTTATTACCTTTTGTGTGGTCCCTATCGTGTGTTTAACATTTTATTTTTATTTTTCCCCCCTTTTATTTCACATTCTTTTGTCTGTTTAGTTAACTCTTGCGTGTCATTTCATTTTTTAGGGCGTTTGCTTTTCATAACGTTCGTTTTTTCTTCTTTGCAGAGTTAACCTGCTCACTTATTTTTGGGTTAGTAACCTATTCGTATAACTCTCATTATCGACTTAACTTTAATTTTTTTTGCTGACCCTCGTTTCTGTCATTATGTCCACATTAAAGAAATTAAGGACCAGGCAGTGTAGCTAAGCTCTACTGGTAATGAGATTGCTCAGTATATCCTTCAACAACAAGCGTTTGAACGTGAAGAATGTGAAAAGGACCGCCAAGCAAAAAGGGAAGAACGTCAAGTCCAGGCTAAAAAAGAGGAGGAAGAACAAAAGCTTCAGTTGGCCCGAATCCAAGTAGAAGCACAGGCTAAAAAAGAGGACAAGGACAGGAAGGTTCAAGAAAAGGATAGAAAGCTTCAGCTGGCCCAAATCCAAGTAGAAACAGAGAAGGCTTAAATCGAAGCAGATAAGGAGATTAAATTAGATCGAATCATTGCCTCCCAGCAGCCTGCTCCTGTTCAGTTTACTGATCCGGAGAGTCGACCTAAACTTTCTCTATTACAGGATGGAGAGGATATCATTCCTACCTCAACCGCTTCAAGAGGGTTGCTGAATTGTTCGCAATGAACCCCGAGAGCTACGCCGTGAGTGTTAGGAAGTTTACTCACCGGTAAGGCTGCTGAATTATATACCTCTCTGCCAATGCATGTCACCAGAGACTACAACCTTTTGAAGAGAGCCATTCTTACCGGTTTCAATAAAACTCCGGACGGCTACCGTACCGAGTTTCGTAGCGCTAAGGTTTCCCCGGGGAAAACCTTTCAGCAATTTTCATTTCACCTAGCCCGATTATTTCAGGCATGGCTCGAAGCCTCCGGCGTCGGTAACAAATTTGATGGGCTCAAGTAATTTATGATCTTGGACCAATTTCTTTCTTCCTTCCATTTTGACCTGCGCGCCTTCATCAAGGAACGACGACCCTCTACTCTATCGGAAGCAATCCAGCTGGCGGATAATTGGACTTCAGCTCACCCCAGTCTTTCTAGAACTTCTATCTCTCATCCCAAGAAGTTCGTGCGTCCGTCCAACAGGTAATGGAAGGGAAAGACAACTTTGTCCACCGCTAAGAGCACCTCACAGAATTCCTCCTCCACCCTGACGTTTAATGGTTGCAGTGAGGTTAGAAAAATTCGTCCGCAGAGCCCAAGAAACCCCCGTGACTTTTTAGGATTGCTTGTCTTCGTCGAAACCCTTTGAAGTGGATTCTGTCTTTCAGACCAAAGCGTCCCTTACTTCCAGGCTTCTGCTACTATTAATGGGGCCTTGGTTTCGACCATTAGCACGGACACTGGTTGCTCTTGCATAGTCGTATCTAAGGTTGTCTTGCCAGACACGGACGTCACCGCTTGCAAGAAACTTTCGTGGCCGACTACTTGGGACGAGTTGACCTATTTCCTCTCGTCTCCTGCCACCTTTGTTACCCTTACTTTGAAGGATGGACGGACGTCATTATAGCACTAATTAAATTCGCTATTGTACTGGTTGGAAACATTCCGAGAGTTAGGGACCTTGATGCTTTTAAATCCTTACCTTCTTCAGCTCCACCTCAGTCATCTGCAACCCTTACTCCACTGAAAACTTCTTCTATTATCACCGGAACTACCTCAGCACCTAAACTCAACCATGTTTGTGCTATCCAGACCAGGGCAGAGAGAATGGAACGAATTCACTCCTTAGCTCTGCCTGCTCTCCAGCTCCTTTCTCTGACGCCTGACGACTTCTGTCACCTGCAAACTTCTCGCGGAACCCTCTCTGCTGTTCGAGCTTAAGCCATCTCAGGGGGGGATCGAGCGAGTTAGAAACAGGGCTAGTTACCAGTTTCTTGAGGTTGATGGCCTCCTTTATCGGAAATGCTTAATATCTGACCATCCCCATAAGGTAGGCAAGTTGTCTTTGGTTGCTCCCCGTGAGTGTAGCCCGGTCATCCTTTCAGTTGCTCATGAGAGCCCGTTGGCTGGCCATTTTTCACACAGGAAGACCGAATTGAAGGTCACAGATCAATTCTATTGTCCTGGAATAGGGTCTGAAATTCGTGCTTTCTGCCGTTCCTGTGATAAGTGCCAACGCTTCTCGACCAAAGGACGTGTGCGACCGGTGCCTCTTCAGCCAATGCCCATCGTGACTGAGCCTTTCAGACGAATCGCCATTGATTTGGTGGGACCTCTTTCTCCTCCATCTTCTAATGGTCACAGGTTCATCTTTACGCTAATTGATTTTGCTACAGGGTTTCCAGAGGCTGCGCCCTTGAAGGATATTAATTCTGTGTCCGTCGCCGAAGCCTTACTTACCATCTTTTCTCGAGTGGGAATCCTTCGGGAAATTCTATCTGACCGTGGGACGACTCAATTTACATCTAACCTTATGAAAGAACTTCACAAGCTGCTGGGTGTCAAACCTATCTTCACCACATCTTTCCACTCCAGTAGAAACGGAAGGATCGAGAGACTTCAAGCCTTGAGAGTTGCACAGGTACCTCATTCTAACCCTATTTGCCCTCAGGGAACTTGCGAGTGACCGAACTGGGTTTTCGGCCTTTGAGTTGTTATATGGCCGCTCAGTCCGTGGCCCACTAACCGTTCTCCGGGTTCTTTGGGAAGATCGAACCCTCCAGGATGACGACCGGACCAGCTTTCAGTACGTCATTGAGCTGCAGGAAAAGTTGGCCGAATGTTATAAAATTGCTGCCCAACATGCCGAAGTCAGCAGTTCGCGGTACAAGACTTATTTCACAGGACCGGCAATTCAAACCGAGCGATAAAGTTTTGGTGCTCCTGCCCAGTGACGCCAGTAAACTTTTCGTAACCTGGAATGGCCCGTATAAGGTACTAGATAGGCGGGGTAAGGTAGATTATCTCATCGAGGTTCCTCGTGGGCCCCGTCTCTATCATTCTAACTTTTTTTTAAAATATCATCGCAGGGCCCAGGTGCAGCGAGTGGAAGCTCTAGATGAAACTTCCACCTTGGAGAAACTTATGGCTCCTGGGAAGGAAGGACTAAGCATCGTCGAGGAAGGAGACTCGCACAACTTCCTTCTACCTTTGACACCTGATGGTAGTATTGATTCTCCATCGTCTGAACACCCCGAGTTTGAAACACTGCAACAGGGTCAGCTATCCGAACTCCAGGAACTCATGGGTGGGTACCGGATTGTTCTCTCTAATGAACCCGGTTGTAACTCCACCATCTCCCATCGACATTAATTTGACGACTACCGATCGTATACAGGCAAAAAGGTATCCACTACCCATTTACCTCAGGCCTGCCTTTGGGAAGGAGGTAGAGACCCTCTTTCAGGCAAGGATCATCCAGCACTCCTCCTCCTCTTCCTTTTTTCCTGTTGTCATGGTGAAAAAATCCGATAGTTTGTTTTGGAGGTCGACTACTAGCCTCGACTCAATCTCTCAACATTTAAGGGCAAGAACGACAGACTACTTCGGTGGGCTCTAAGCCTTACAGGCCTATAAGTTTAGGGTTGTCCGCATTGCTGGAAAGGACACCCTAGGGGCTGACCTTTTAAGTAGTTCCCCTATGTAATTATTGTATAAATTTCCCCTTGTTTATAATTTACCCTTCCTTTTTTTTATCTACTATTTAGTATATTCTTGTCCCAGGGGTGGTGTAAAGGGTTAGACCCTCGGATTATTCACATGCTGTCCCTTTTTCATCATAGCTTACGGTGTTTATCGCAAGTCGACCCGCTTCGAGGCTACCATTTTTGGCCCTAAACTTCTACAACTTACCAGACTAATTTGCGTAAGGAAGCGACCCATCTCCCCCTTTGTGCCCCACTTCCCTTTTCCTCCCTTGGACTGAAGGATGGATATAAATGGGATCGTGAGCCCTTTTAAGTTATTCTATTGCGAGGATTCTGCCTGATTGCTCTGCTGAATCGTTATCCGTCACTTACTTTGGCGTTTTTAGTTTTTTTGGAGACCCGTACTGGATTCCTTCGTACAGCGAGGATTTTCTGCCATTGATTCCTGCCAGCGTTGTTGCTGCGCCTCTGTCGGCTGCATCGATTTGTACTCTTCCAGTTACGTTTGAAAGTGTTCTCTTTGGGAAGCCGTTCACACTGGGCACGTGAAAGTTCTCCCCTAGTCACTTCGCTATCTCCTCTTTGGGGAATTTTGTAATCTTGAATTCGTTCTCTCGGATTGGTGGGCCTTCGAATCATCGTTCCCCGTGGTCTTTACGCCTTTCGCCACGATATCGCCGTCTCTGGGTTGCTCCTCGCCGAATACCGTCCTCACCTTCACCCCTGTCGACTTGGATCAAATTCCCTCATCGTCGCCGTGCCTCTCTCGCCTGAGTTTCCGACGTGGATTATTGCTTCACTGCTCTGGTATCAGTTATTTGGGAGTACTTCTTTCTTCTTACGTCCCATTTACATTAATTAAGTGTTATTCTTGTAACTTTGGACCTTCTAGTAAGGAACGTAAGACAGGGAGATTATTCCGGAAACACCTGTCACTAGAGTAGCGAAGCCTATTTCATCTTCAACGGCGCGTCTTTTTGGCTAAGGCCAAAAAGACCCATTTTTGTATGCGCGAATATCCTTTTGGTTAAAACGACTTGTGGTCGTTCGATGGTGATAAGCATTTGTGACTTTTCATATTGTTTGATGACTTCCGTATAACTGTTAACAGTTAATCTATTTCATTTTAATTTTGTTGTAAATAATACTGTAAATACGTTTATGTGTGTATTTATTTAACCCCTTGCGGATACCTAGTAATTTAGTACCGTCCTGATAAATTCTCGTGAATTTCTGGTAGGCCTTAAGATCCCTGGTCTTCTATCAATTTTATATGTTTATTTTTCTTTGGGCCATGTGAAGGGGTTCCGCGATAGTCTTTACAGTCTGGAAGGAGACTTTGCGCGGAATAGCCTTGCCGAAGAAGAAGATACTTGTAAATTATACGAGCGATGCAGAAAAGAGAAGTGTGCAAACAAGTTTTTGTGAGAGAATGTAGAGCTGATTTTTTTGCTCTTGGTTGCTTAAGTGATGAAATGCTTCTGGGAAAAACCATGCAACCATGACGTGTAACGACTATTCCTTCTGGCGAGGAGATGAATAGACTTGTGCTTGTGACCAACCTTGCAGGCTGGTTTGTCTTTCCTTAAATTGCACGAATTCGAAGCATTTCTCTACTTGGAAAGAAGTATCCATATAAATGGAATCCTTGGACGGAAACAGAAAGGATAGAAGTTTTATTTCAGACTTCTTCATACTCCTTCGTTTCCGATGGAATGGTAATGATCTGTTTTCTCTACCGGCTGGTAAACAGGCAGGAAGCTTGGACGCTTTTCTGGCGGTGAAAACGAAATCCAAATAGATCTCTCCCTCTCTATGCGAGAGTGTTCGCCTGCCTTGTACTAAGTCTATGTGCGCGCTTACGAGAAATTTATATAGTGAAATTTGTGATTGCAATTTTATTTTTCTGACTAAGAAATGTTTCAAAGGGTTGAGTTATGATTTGGCAAGCAGTCTGCATAGCAATAGCCAGCTCATTTTGCTGGGGTTATCAAGTTTAAAATCATTAAAGGTTAGGTTAGTGTAGGTAATAAAGTTCCTTTCCTTAACTTAAGTTGTTTTTTTTAGTTAAAAAAAACAATGTTCAGTTTGAGCATTCAGAGATAGAGTTGGTTTCCTATAAAATCTGTTGTTAAATTCTTTTTATCTGGTCTAATTTGTTTTCATCAATTTATCGAGTCCTTTCACATGCACAAACAGTTAAATCCAATATCTTCATAGATCATTAAATTTAATGTATATATATATATATATATATATATATATATATATATATATATATATATATATATATATATACAGTCGCCGCAACGGAAGTCTGGACCCTCGCTATTTTATGTTATTTTTATATTACTTACCTCCACTAGGTTAGGTTAATATAATTAAAAACAATTTTGTTGATGCTTTTATTATTTTATGATCTCCCCCTGGCCTTGATTACATTCTGCATCCTTTTGGTCATACTTGCAACAAGATTTTTGAAGTAATTCAAGTCCATGTTGGTGTACCACACTTTCTTTATGACCTCCTGCAGTTCCTGCACATATGACACATTGGCCCCATTTAACCTTGTCTTTGATGACTTTCAATCCGTTTTCAATGGGGTTGAGATCGGGACTGTTTCCAGGCAAGTCCAACACGTTGATGCTCCTTCTCTGTAGCATTTGCTTGATCAAATTAGCCTTGTGACAAAGAGCTTAATCATGCATAAAGATAGATGTTCCATGAAGTTCCAATAATTAAATAGATGACCTTCCAAAACTTTCTTGTCGCGCTGAGCATTCATGGTCACATTCTTGAGCAAGAAATATAAACCACCTCTCCCTAACTTAGCACTGAAACAACCCTAAATCATAATCGAGGGATTGTGTTTTATATTCTTTACTTTGTATTGGGGGCTGTACCTGTTTGACCTAAATGGCCTCCTCATATTTACTCTGTGTGACCTTATGACCTGAAATGTGCTTTCATCTGACCACGGTTCCACTGCCTAGCCCTTGTGCTGCTTTGCAAAATGAAGCCTCTTCTTCCCTATAGGGTTATTCAACAGCAGTTCGAGCGCGGTAGTACGGCTCGGGAGTTTCAAATCTTTCACAAGACGATACTGTACGGTCCGTTCCGAGACATTTTAGAAAAGGTTAGGCTACATTTCCTTGAGTTGTCTGGCTGTTATCCTAGGGTTCTTCATAACAGCCTTCTTTAGCGAGCGATCTGTCCTCGGTGTAGTCTTTTTCTCTGGTCCCTGGCGCTTTTATGTTGGGGTATGGTGTTTGGGGGAAGCTCACGGGTAGCAGACAGGAGCGCCATTACGGTAGATTTTGCCCGCCCTGTTCGCAGGCATATTTCATTTATCTTCACATTTCCTTCCCTCAAAGTGAGAATACGAACCTTTTCCTATTTGTGAGAGGGTTGGGAGTGATAGTTAAAAAATATTTTTTATCAGCCAAATATCTTCAAGAAACCACCAAAATGAAAGACACATCGAAAAAATTGACCGTACCCTCACGACCAAGTCTGAGCGTCTACTGAATAATATAGTGGACACAATGCGCATATACACCTAACAGACGTTGCCAGAAACCGCAACAAAACATTAATCAATTATAGCATTTTCTCCGCAACGATTATTAGAACTATATCAATGCATATAATATGACCAAAGGTCCAGACTTCCGTTGCGGCGACAGTCAACGTGTTTAGATAGCTTACGGAGTAAAGTTTTAGTTGTAATAAGGTTAGCGGACATGGAGGAAAGGAAGATATCTGAATATTGGAAAAGATTTACCTGTATCATGATGAGTTGCACCGGGTATCGAAATGCCCAATTTATGACTGCTGCTAATAGCTGTGTGAGTACCTTAACGGCCGTACGACGTGACATGAACAGCTCCAACTGAAAATAAGAAACTGTGTCCAGTAGAAAGAGACTCAATAGGCATTTTGACTGTGTTCGCACGCTGGTATTCATCCAACATCTGCATGCGAAAGGGATGGAACTCCCAAACAAGGGAATTCGGGCTTTGCCAAGAGAGATGAAAGTTGTAGTCACTACCATAAAGCTGCCGCTAAATGAAGACGTTCATTATCACTCGTACTAAAGGAGCAAGTGCCAAATCCTGACAATCAATGCCAAAAAGAACCGCTTGATGAAGTTCAAAAAGCTCCTGAACAAGCTGAACAGAATCTGGTTCTTCTGGTTCTTCTCAAACTAAAAGAACTTCTCCAAGGACCTGTTGCAGAACAATGAACAACAGGCGGCTTTCCTATAATCCATGCCCGTTCCATGTATCATGAAGACCAAGTTCCCCTCAACTGTGCTGGTTTTTGGATGTTTATCCAGTCAAGGTGACGTCAAGCTACCCCACATCTTTTAACTGGGTCTTTGATAGAACTTTGACGGCTTTGTGGAGACTCTAGAGATAGAGGTTAAGCCCTGGCTGGAGAGAGTTTCTGCTGGAAGATCATAGTTCCGGGAAGAATAAGAAGGAATTGTCAGAGAATTTCTAAACCTTGCTAGGGCCACTTTCTGGATTCTTAATTCCCTGGAATTTAATCACATGGTTTATTATATGGGGGGTGCGGTTGAAGAAGAAAGCAACCGCAGTACATGTGACATCAAAAAAAAGCTGGTTAGCCAAGATTCAGCAGAGTTTCAAAGATCTTTCCAGGGATACAGTGAGGAAGGCATGCGAAAAGATTGAAGCCCTTTTGAGGCCGCGATGCAAGCTGGGGGCGGCTAATTTAAGTAAACTGTTATCTCCTAGCCATAATCTAGTTGATATTTGTACAATTTCAAAAGACATTATTTTTGGTTCAAATATTGCAGAGGATGCTTCATTTATGGAACCATCAAATTTAGCCCGAAAACCATATATATATATATATATATATATATATATATATAATATATTAAACAAATGGACTCAAGCGTTAACATCTCTGCCATGAAATTTCTAAAATGCGAGTAAATATTTTATCATTATGACTCTTCTGTCCCAAAGATTGAAATATAACCAAATGGAACGTTATTTTCTCACCTGAACGAAATAAAACCACATTGGCTAATTTTACCCTTTGGATAGAATCTGGATTTGAGTCAGGTCGACATTATTGTGGTTTCCATAATTTTGGCTTGTAGTTGGTCAGATCCAACGTTAATTCTTACTAAATAATGAAATCTTCGAGGCCGAGACGCCTGATTTTATCTTTGCAAGTATTGAGATCCCTTCCTGGATCAATTTAGCCACCCGTTTTACCTCAGAAGATCAGAAAAGTGTCGATACATAAATTCCACTGATGGTTCTGGAGGAGAAAGTGTGATGTGTTGTATGTGGGTAAAGAGGAGAAATAATGAAAGCGCCTTTGTGATTGTCATTTTGTGCGATGTCGAAAGTGAGTGGAGCTGGCTGGACGCATGCATCACTTTCGAAGTCTTTTCAATCTGTCCATATGTTACTAAGGGCTAGTAAATGTTCTGTTTAGGCTCTCGTTGGGAAACAAACACGATACCTAAACGTAGAAATCTAAGCTCTAATCAACTAGACTCGAAAGAGTTAAGTTGAACATAAAATGAAACCTCGACGAAGATGTAGACGTTCAATTCTGACCAATTACTCTATCCACTTCTATTTCTAAAGCCTTGACAGAGAAAGTTGATTATTTTCAAAATCAATCTGTTGTTCAAATGAAAGCAATTAGTCCCCACTAAGGTCATACTTTGAATTATTATTTTTTTTAACCCTGTAAATCTGTACAATTATACCTAGTCCCAGTATTTTGCTCCTTTTGGAATTCGGTCCGCTAAACTTACAGATTGAGAAACTCTTTTGAACTACTTGGGATCACAATTGGATCTCAGAAGTGAATCATGCGTGATGCACAGTTATTCATAAGGTGAACGTGCGAGAGGATACAAGGATATTATCAGTACCAGAGTCAATCTAGTACAGTGGGGCAATGGATTAATCAAGAACTAATTAATCCTATCTTTATATTCGGTAGCAATTCTTGAAATTTAGTGGAAAAGTAAAAGCAGATATTAGAACAAAACGTGGATTTTCCTGCATTGATATACGGCAAAATTATGCCTCAGTTTGCACGTACATTTTGGCGATCTAAAACCTTAGATATCTTACATCGGAATAACTGTAAAAGAATTTATATTAATTTAACCCTAAAGTGCATCGTCAGATTAATGAGTTGATTTGGCAGAGTGCAAAAGTAATTTAACTGTTTTGTCTGATTGAAAAGATACCAGAGCTAGATATTCAACAAACTATAATAAAGTTGGAGTGATCTAGATCTAATTAATAAAGTAAATTTTTCTTTGATAATTGAGAATGGGAATATTTACTAATGAAACATCATAGTGAGGAATTAAGCGAGAATTGAACAATCTTCTAACTTCACAATCACTACTGTCAATTAGGCTTTCTTCAATAAGTGAAGTTAAAATTTACGCCTAAATAACTCAATCCATTTTGGAATGATGATGAGTACATGTGAAAGAGATTAGACCAAGTCAGAGATAGACAATTCAACTTTGGAGGTAATATTTGCTAATCTGGTAGAAATGAATCACAAATGAGGAATTAAAGCAAATTACGGCAATTGAAGCAGTGAATAAATAAGTAAGAGTACAAGATTGGGTGCACATTTTAAAAGTGATGGGAATTTTGCTAAAAATAATTTTTATACAATAAATACTAAAATAGAAGTTAAAAATTTCCTTTTTTTTTAATTGGAAAAAAACAAGGAAAATCGATAAAACAACCTTCTCTGAATCTGCCCTTGGGAGATGTATCTTCTTCAAAATTTGGATCATAGATTCCTACTATATTGTGGTATAGGCTAAATGTTCTTTCTAATTCCTGTTGTAAAATTATACAAAGATTTGTCCGTTCAAATTCTATCCTAATAAATAGCAAATAAATGGAGCGATAAATTGGCTAAGAAAAAAATAAGGATGGGTGACGGCTGCGTAGGCTAGGTGCTATGCAGTGAATAGTCTTGTCCTAACGTTATTTAGTAAATAAATCAAGCGAAATTTAGTAGCAAAAAACTTCATAATTACAAGAATATATGTTTATTCTTTAAACAAAACATTGTATACCACCAGATTTATCACTACACCCCCTATAAATTAGAAGACGAGAACAATGCATTAAAAAAGCATCTCAAAAGGACTTAACGCCTTTTCAGAACTTCAAACGTGATTGAGACAATCTAGTTCGTTCCTAATAAATCATCTATTGTAATTAGTGTTGCAAACCGGGTTTTAAAATCTAGGGGAAAACCGCTTCTTTAATATTTCATAAAAACCCGAAAATCGAAATAAAAAAGCCGGTTTTTTGAATAGTAATGAAATTATTTTTGGTAAATATCAAATTAAAATACAAAGTAATAAAAGAATGAAAAATATTGAAAATAAAATATATTAACAGTTCATACTTCAAACAAAATATTATAACATAAACATAAAGAAATAGATATTTAGTTTCTTTGAACCAGCTAATTTGCTAAGCATTTAACAAGATGAATTTAGAAACGTTAGACGCCCTTTGCCAGATTTAGGGTTTTCTCGTTAAACGCTCCGTTTTATATGAAAATTTTATTTATATAATTTATTAATTAATATAATTGTAGAAATTTATAATATTATATTATAATTTTATCCATAAAATAACAAATATAACCAAGAAAATCCTACATTTGGCAACGGGTATCTAATTTAATGATCCACCAAAATTTTAGTCGCAAGAGACTCTACATCTCATTATCTCGGTCGAGCGGTCGGTCAGTCCATCCCCGCTATGTTTTTTTGTGATAACATTGTAACTATTCAGCCGATTCTAACGGGATTTGAAAACTTTATGTTGTTTTACATTCTCTTTCGAATGATATAATTGCTAAAGTTCTCCCAAGGTTTGCCCTGGAATTATTTTGCTTTGACAAAAAACATCATAACAATTCGGCTAATTCTAACGGAATTTGAAACCCTTTTGTTGCTTTACATTCTCTTCCGAATGATATAATTGACTATGTCCTACCTAGGTTAGTACAGGAATTATTTTATTTTCGCAATAACATCATAACTATTTGGCCCTTTCTAACGAAATGTGAAACTATTATGTTGTTTTACATTCTCTATCGAATGTTATAATTGCTAAGGTTTTCCCAAGGTTAGTCCAGGAATTATTGAAAGTTTTGAAAGTCGTGAGGTCAGAAATCTGAAATTGTTTTCCTATGATAAAATTTGCCTAGGTTTTTCAGTAAAAAAAACAACCTGCGATTTATTTTTTGTAAAGAAGGTTGTATGTTTTGTTATGGTGTGCATTAGTTTGTACCTGTATTTCTATTTCTTAATAAAGGATGTGTTATACAGTTTTATTTTTAGGTTATTTTATGTCCAAAGTACCTGCAAGAATGGGCGAGAATACATTATATGCCCGTTGCTTTTTGCGCTGCTACTTTAGAAAAAAGAATAGGTTTTAAAAATCATACGTACAGTTTTTCTTATGGTAACTTTCTATTAGTTTTTCAGCAAAAAAAAAAAAAAATTTATTTTGTAAAGAATATTATATGTTTTGTTATGCATTTTACCTGTATTTCTATTACTCAATAAAGGGTTTGTTATAGTTTTTTTTTTATTAAGCCCTAGTTGTGTTTTTAAAATTTCTGCCCAAACCGGTTAAAACTGGTTTTCAAAAATTAAGGTCGATGAAAACTGGTTTTAAAATTTTGTTTAATGAGTAACTCTAATTGTAATATCCGCTTAGTTCCAATGCCAGAATAAGTGTCTTATTGTGGCTCTATCGCCGACGATCAACGACTTTAAATAGAGGTTTCAGGTGGAGCTTATCAGATTGAGACCCCTAAAAATATGTAGTTAGATTTGAGGTGAGTTATGGAGATACTTATAGCGCGGTGATTTATGTGGAAGACGCACGAGTCGATGTTATCGGATATTAGTGTGGCTACCTTGTAGTTAGTTTGTAGGTTACTCTTGCATGTGTATGATGGTTTACAATATTCCAATCAAACTGGCGTATTTTTTTTCATCGTGAGTTTTTTTACCTCTAAGTGTTGGAATTCTTTTAGCAAATATTATCGCTCTATTATATACTTTGTTCTTATTATATTTTCAGGATGCCGTAAGGCTATATAATTTTCCATATTTTTTTAATAAAGAGTTTTTGGATGGATTAAATCAACATATTTTAGTCTTTTATATTGTCTTGATTATCTAATTACCTTTAGCTTACGTTATTTTAACATTATTGCCTTCAGGCAATAATATTTTAGTCTTTTTCTTGAGCCAAAATTGTGGAAATTCAATTTTCTTCATTTCTTTGGTTCTTTTCTAATCAAGATTGTTGGAATAACTTCAGGCTGCTTTAATGATTTCTTGACAGAATATCAACACAGCTGGTCATAGAGCGTAATGAAAGAATGGAAGTACGAGTAATAGCGAATGGCAGGTAAACGAAAGAGAGGATACTGCTAAAAAATGATCAATTGTATTCATAAACATATTTAATATATAGTACCTTCAAAAATATTTCTATGCAAATTATTCCAAGTTTGCGTTATTTTATAAGAAAACAATTTTGCGATATCGCAGTGTTAGGTCTTTTGTTGACCAAATGGAAAGTTTTGTTTATAGTCTTATTTTATATAAGTCAAATTATCCTGTAAAAGTAAAATGAGGCATCACCCTGTGTTCGTACGATCTATTTGTAAGTTCAGGATTAAATTCGTAAATCGAAACTTGCCGCAGCAGTCCATTAAAGCAATGTCGGGTTGCATAAATAGAGATCGAAAATGTACTGCATATTCCAAATGAGGTTCGATAGTGCTTCAAATAAGCGAAGAATAATATCTTTCGATTTAAAAGTAAAATATCTTGGTATTATTCTCAAATTCTTATTTTTGCAGAAAGTTTTTAAATTTTAGATCACCATTTTTCTGGCAATTTTACTACGTCTCCAAAACCTTTGAAATTGAACTTCAAAGAAGCAACGTCTCGAGTACTAGGGCAAAAGTCGCCTTACTCACACTACAGCCTAATTCTCGGCTAAATTAAAAACAAGTAAATAACAAATGACAAATATAAAAAAATAACAAAAGCTAAGACACAATATAACCCCCCTCCCGTTCGAAATTTAACAAAACAAGAAAAACAAGTATAAGGGGTAATCGGTAATGATTCCGCTCCTCAAAGTACTGGGACAGGTAACCTGCAAGAAGATCAACCAGACTGAGACATTCAACAAGAATGTGCCAAAAAGTTTAGAGGTCAACGCATTCGTCGCAATAAAGAACCGGCGATCACTCCATTAAATGGCGGTGCATCCCGTAAGTATGACCGATTCAGAGACGAAAGAAAGCAACCTGAATCCGTCGGGGCATTGGGGGACGAGGGGGGTCGATCTATGCGACCCCCAATGCCGGGACGGTTGTCTCCCGTACTGAGCGGTGTATTGCATTCAGCTCAGCCATGAAGACAGACGCAGTGCCTGGCAGAGCCGCGCTAGCTTCAAACAGAGTGGATACAGCGTGGAAATCTAACCCCTTTTGGGAATTGGAGCCATCCGAGTATACACTGGATAGGTTCCAGGGCTATACGAAGTGTGCTCCAAAAAGACTGAACGCAATATTCCCGGCGCTGTAAAAACTTTGGGAGCAGAGGCGTGGCAAAAAATAGTCAAAGGTTTGCATCCTGGGCAGAACCAAGGGCGCCACAGGCCTGAGAGCTACACCGATTTCTCGAGAGAGTTTCCTAGGCATAAACCCAAAGGGCCTAGGGTATGACTGGCGTTTCTCGGTGCTATAGACACCGTCAAGATCAGTTGCGGATACAGTGGAAACTGTTGGTGACTGAGGAATGTGCTGGGATTGCGCGTAGAAGCGAATAATGCAATGTGCACAGCACAGAGCGAGTCACATCTCCCCAGCATTGACAAGTAAGTTCTCAATGAGGGACAGCGAAAGGCACCCGTCACCAGCGTGGGTACAAGAGACCCTAAGGCTGCAAATATTAGCCTTCGGGGTGAGACATCGGTTAAATACAAGATCAGGGGAATGGTGTAAATCTACCACTTCCAGGTGAACCCCATTTAGAAAAAAGTACCGGTTAAGGCGCAGCTAGGACGGCAGCAGAAATGCAGCACTTTAGTCTTGGCTAAGCAAAACCGAAGCCCGTGCGCTTTGGCATAGCGAGAGACGCGGTTCAATGCCTGTTTTAGTTGAAACTCTACTGTAGGAATTTGAGCTGCACCAAAAGACATCGAAAGGTCGTTCCCGTAGAGTGTAGCAAGAGCATCTTCTGGGAGTACCGAGGTAATGCTTAGGGCTAAGAGGGTGACAGTGAGGACACTTTACTATGGGACACCCTCTTCCTGCTTCATTGGGTCGGAGAGGGATCCACGCACCCGTCCTCGGAAATCAACGATCTCGCCAAAATTCATAGATAAATATTAGGAGGCGTCCCCTCGCCCTATCGTGTTGAGATTCTCCATGATATCGTATTACCATGCGGTATCATAGGCCTTCTCCAGATCGGAAAACACCGTGGTTTAGTGCTGTCTACATAGTTTGGCCTTGCAGACGGCCGATTCCCGTAGGAGAAGAGCATCTGATGTAGAGTGCATCTTGTGAAAGCCGCAATGTGCGGAAAAAAGTGGCCTATGCTCTCCAGAAAAAACTAGTTTAACGTTTACCAAATTCTCCATACCTCGCAGGCACAGGAAGTTAGAGATATTGAGCGGAAACAGGCCGGGCTAGGGTGATTTTTCTTCGGTTTGCAAAAAGTGAGCACAATATCGATTCTCCAAGAGTGTGGGAGGTTTTCCTCTACCATGATCCTGTTGAAAAAATCTAAAAGGGAATCCATGCCTTGCTTGCCCAGGTGTAGAAACATGTTAGCAAAGCAACATCCCGAATAGAGAATGTGGAGAAAGCGCCTGCGAGCGACTTTACCATGGGTGCAGGGTCCGAGATTTCGTTAACATTCTCCCTCTATAGCAGCACATATGCTAGAGAGGCTTTCTAGTTAGGGTTAAGACACTTATGATTCCAAAGAAGAGCGGCAGGCTTGCTTCGAAACGTACCGGGTCCTAGCCTTAGCTCGACTAAATACACACACAATGAAATCATTCGGGCGGCGCTTATAGCACATGTAGCAATTACGCTTCTGTTTAAGCCCAGTCTCACACTCGGCTTATCACCTCGAAAGCGTTTGGCATGCAAAAGGCCATAAGGATCTAGGAATAGTAGTCAGCCCGACGGCAATGAGGTTGCCGGGGAAGAATTTAACGGTCTTATCCACCGAACTAAGCTCCTCGAGTGGGACAGAGAAATTAGTCATTTCCTGAAATGCGGACCACCACACCCGCGTCAAGCACAACCGGTTAGACTCTTGGGCGGCATTGGTTACGAAAATGATATTTGAATGGGAAGGTGATCACTCCCTAGGAAGTCATAGACAACCCTCTAGGCACAACCAATCTGTGCATCCGGAGAGCACAAAGAAAAATAAAAAGCGGAAAATGTAGCGGTTCTCGGGCAGTGATGCGTAAACTTATCCACATTTAAGACACCTATCTCTAGCTCATCGATTATGTTGGTAAAAAACTAACCCCTAGGGATTGATCGAATAGTCTCTCCAGAGAGGGTGTCTATCGTTCAAATCTCCGAGAAAGAGAAAGGGCTTCGGTAACCGTGCCCCGACGCGTTGCATTTCTTCCGCGTCGATGTTGGCTGACGGTGGAATGTACGCAGAAATAACAGTATACCTCCTATCCAGGTACACTGCACACCTACTGCCTGAAAGGTGTTCAAAACAAAGAGAATAACGGAAACATCATGCCCGGTGTAAATGGTGCATCCTCCTGCCCTGCCCAATCCAGTGGTGGTGGGGTCGCAAAATCCTTATATCCCAGGATGGTGGTTATGGAGTGTGTGCCCAACATGGTCCCCCGAAAAAGAATAGCTATGGAAATACGGGAGGAGACGATCCTCCGCTGACGAGGCTAGTTGGCCCGGATTCTGCTGCAATTCCATTGAAGGAATAAAAGAATATGCTCACTAGGCTTAGCTTGGAGGAGATGCGGGAGCCCTCTTCTAATAGAAGGCCATCGCGGCAATGGCTGTACGCTTTCCGGAGGAAGAACCGCAGGCGCTGAACGCGCTCTCGCCTTCGAAGACTTATCGGAAGCGGTTGGACTCGTCATACCGGTCGTTTCCTCCCTCTGCCTATAATCCTCAGGCGGGTGCCTCCTTTGTAGGATCCACCGTCTTAGAGTCACCCAGCCTAGCACTGGTTGTGGGTATTAGAGCTGAAACTTCTTTCGGGGGCAGTTTTAACAACCTTTAAAGACATCTTCACGTCCAACTTCAGGGGTGTTACCTCCTGTGAATCTAACGACTCGGTGATGTCCCGCGGCAGTTTTGTCTTACGGCAAACGGTCAGGATGGGGGCGCTAGTTTAGCTGAGGCTGGGTGTGAACTCTTTGTGCCTAAAGCTCTAACAGGGCAGAGCCCGGCGTGTGTATAACCCGCAGAAAGGTTCCGGATGAGCGCAAAAACGACTGAGATACTAGGACTGGAGGGGGCAAGAGCAGAGGATGTCTTTTTTAACATTAAAGCATAGGAAGCCCAGGCAGCGACAGGTGCCCATGGACCAAGTCCTAAACTTCGTGAAATGAGAGACGATCCTTAACATGAACAGCCAGGATTTTTTTTTCAGGAGATACGTGCCATATTGCTTCAAAGAAGCGGGGTGCACCTCTACGCAAACAACACACTTAGCCATACGCGATTTGGACTTATCGTGTGTGGCCTTAGAGTAACTCACACAGATTTTGGGTAACCTGACTTTGTAATTATGGCCTAAGCGATTACAGTTTATCACATCCATGGAAGAGGCAGGAATGTTTTCATGCACAAGAGATACCAACCGGCACGCATCGACTCAGAGGGCTTGTCACAATCAACGGGACAAATAGTGTGTTAGGGAGGGTTCGAGGCCCCTCCCTGTTTTCCTATCACACGTTCAAATTTTGCCTCTCCTTGGTCAGCCAGCTCTAACGTAATGTGTTGTATGGAGTCGTCTAATATTTTCTTCGCATGAACAAAGTTTCTAGTAGACTGCGGTGTCGCACCCACCACCGTCACACTCACCGGCGTCCCATCAAGTGGCTGAAAGGAACTAATCATGGCTGCTTTGGATGGATCCGCCCATTTTCCAGATTTCCTTGTGCTCTTCTTTGATGGAGCATGTTGCCCTTGGTCAACATACTTCAATCAGTGGAGCGAATAACCGTAAAGCGTTTGAAGCCAGCGGGCTTGACAACGCCAGGTAGTATCTTAATAAGGGGTCCGACGTAATTGAGACTCCGCTAGGCCCCATTGTGACTTGGTTCTTGGTCTAGGCCCCCTCTCACGCCCGAGAATCGGGGCCGAACGTGTCGATTTTGGCTTGGTCGCTTGCCGAAACGGCAGTGGACCTATGTGTCCCTGGAGCCCCTACGGATCGAGAGTATCCCTTTGTCTTCTTAGTCTTTTTCTTTTCAGGAGACGAGAGTAGGGAGTAGACCCACTTCTCTACACTGCCGGAAGGAACTCTTAGGCCGTTTGGACCGTCCTCATTAAGATCCTCTTTTAAAGTGGACAAGGTCTTAGCTGCCAAAGGGACACTGGCCGTGGGATAAGGTCCTTCCTCTCCTTGTGTGTCCTTTGTGGCCGTGCCGTTTGAGGAGAGGCTGGCACAGGGAAGGACTCAGTCCGGCTTCGAATCCATGGAAGATCCTGCCATCTGGTGCTGGGTTACCTACTGAACCATCTCGATCTCAATGAAGGCCTCCATGTGGCCCCCAAGATATCACAAATCCCATTTGAGGTACCTTTTGTCTTGTAGTCTCTGGCCAGCAAACCGTCATTTATCAGAGGAGAGATGGAGCAGGTACGCTGGCCCCTGTAGCCTGAGAATACATGACTGCAGGACATTATGGGGTAGGAATCGACGGTCTATACAATCCCTTGTCCCCTAAGAGGGTTGGCCCTATCAAGCGGCTGCCATCGGGAACGATCAATCTCAGGTCGCCTTCTTGCTCTCTTGGCAGTCTCCTATGAAAGAAAAGTAAACGAAGGACTGCCCCAGGAAAAGAGATGGAGTCATCCAAGTGTGCCTCTAGGGAAGGGGATGAGTGGAAGTCCACCGCACCCGTAGGCCTAGTAGAGGAGTAAGTCTCTTCTCCGGTAGAAGAGGGTTGGAGAGACCTGCTTTTCTGTTGTGAAGCTACCCAAAAACGGCCTCAACGATGTCAAAGGGGTCAAATGGGGTTTTATTTTGGCGTTATCCACGGCCGTAAGCAAGATTTTAGCCCCCTCCATGTGACAGCCAACAGTAACCCCAGCAAGGGAACGGCACTACTGGCTGCCTTTGATTGGCTCTGGCCGTTATCATTGGGCGGGGGTGGTATACATCTTCTCTGTCACTTCTTGGGGGAAACCTGGATTAAATCCTATACGTGGAATGGTAAACAGGTACAGATGACGGATCCAGTTTGGTGACCGGCTTCTGAGAAGTTCGGGTCACTACGCCTAACATCTTGTCGTAGAAGTGTTCAATTCCGTGGTTCAGGTGAGTGCCGGTTCGTGTTTGAGGGAGTCTATGGACAGGAGAATAAAGGGCCAACAAAAAGGAAGAAAATAGGTGATTGTTAAGAGAAGACGGTGAGTTAGGGGTACACTGAGGAAGATTTGGTCAAAGAGACGGAGATTAGTAGTTAGTGAAGGAGAAAAGAGAGACTAAGGTGGGGCCGGACGGCGGTCATGAAAGCAAATCGCCGTTCTCCTTACCGGGTGGGTCGAATATAGGTCTATGAAGATCCATAAATTGCCTGATTCTCCTGAACAACTATTTCCATTGTAAACAATTCTATGAAAATATCGAGTCAATTAGTTATATACGATTGTCAGCGTAGAAAACTGTGTTGTGAGTTATATATCTTGAGATGTTCCACGTCTGAACTTAGACAATAGACCCCAAGAGTTTACAAAGAAAACGTGAGGAAAGTTTCCAGGATTAATATGTCTTTATTTTAAATGATCCCTCTTTGAAAAATCTACCAAGGTGTTCTCTAGTTTATGATCTTAAATATTTAAAATGGATTGGCTAGATTTTATCGACACCCGTCGCTAGGGAAATTTAAAATTTCTTTTTATTAAAACATCTAATTTTCGGTAATGTTAATATTTGAAAGTCTAGTGTTCATTAAACTTTATTATATCTTCTATTTTCAGTAATTTAATTATATATTTAATGGCTAAAACATTTGAAAGTGTTCTTTTAATGTATTCGCCCCATGATTCAAATCGTTAAGATAAGCCCGGTTTGATAAAGGGTAAAGATGCGCTCTCTGATTGTCTTATGATTATTTGAATATCTATAGTATAGATTTGGTTTGTGTTTTGACAACGTCGCTAGTTCCATTTTATAGTTTATTTTTTTGCCGTTCTTATTTTTCTTTGTCAAGGCAACGATATTAAATGTATGAGTTTCGATTATTGACAGTATTGCTCGTGATTGAAGCTGTATGTAATCTGTTATCTTTCCTTATAAGCTTTTAATCTCATTATTTTTCCACGGCACTTGATTTGATATATCAGAAAATCTCTCATTATAGCGCACTATATTGAAAAAAGGCCTGCTTATATTATTATATGTATATTTCAAGAGGATTTTCAATATTTAAAGTTTCATTGTATTTATGGTTACTTTTGATTGTTGGCACACCCTAAGTCTACATAAAATTTCTTCTTGCCTCTTGTAATAGAGTTCAATGACGCCCAAGGATAGATGATTTTCGCTTGCCTTCCCTATCTTCCCGAAACCAAATAATGCTTTTCCTAAAGAGAACAACTCTGTGGAAGACCTGAGATATCCAGAAATTACCGTGACTTCTTGATTTCTTTATACTCCAACATCAGCGAGGGATCTACTTTATAAAGTTCCCGAAGAATGTTTTCTCAGTAAGTTGTGGTATGAATTCTTAAGTACTTGTTTACATCTTTCTTTTACATTTTTCCTTCAGATTTGCCTTAGGTTATCAATACATTTTCTTCT
The DNA here is from genome assembly GCA_963969495.1 of Ceratothoa steindachneri. Classification (NCBI taxonomy): domain Eukaryota; kingdom Metazoa; phylum Arthropoda; class Malacostraca; order Isopoda; family Cymothoidae; genus Ceratothoa; species Ceratothoa steindachneri. Next base: position 120,211,529 of record OZ018322.1, on the reverse strand, counting down.
GTCTTTCCCTATTTCTTATTACGCCTTACTTATTCTTCCTATATATTTATATCTCAAATCTCGCAAAGATAGGGCCACATCCTCGAACATGTTTTTAATCTTTTTCCACTTTCATTTTGTCTCTCTTACTTATTGTTAGTTCATAAAAACATCTGAACAAACAAACTCATATCGCTCATAACTAATTGTTTAATTTAAAGTCTATAATCACCCTTTTTCTGAAAGAAAGAATGATATTTTTCATCCTCTTTATCTCTTCTCGGAAGATTGATTATAAAGTTGAATTAATAAAAGAAACTAGATCCTAAAAATCATATTTGATGGAGGATATTGAACGAGCTTATCATTGTTTAGTTTTTCTTAACAAAATAAAGGAGCTTCGTCCTTGACTTTCTTAAAGCTGAAATTATTCGTACTTGTGGTATTTATTTATATTTCAGATCACTTATACCTCTTTAAAATCAGACTGTGTTACGCTAGGAAGTTATCAGCACCCAACAATATCGTCTATTTGTTGTAATACAATCTCAGCGTAAGATTGTTTAGACATTATAAGACGAATGATACTAGGTCCAACCAGGGTTTTGAAGATTATATATATATATATATATCAAGGAGGGAGTTTTTCTCTGGAAACCGAATTCGTAGGGGGTATAGGAAGACCCATGTGATCGCTCTAAACATTTATTAGCCGGACGTTTCGATCTTTAGCAATGACCCGCGAGAAAATTAGGAAACGAAAGTTTAAAACTTGATAAAACAATAGTGAAGCAAAAAAATAAGAATAAAAAACATGAAACTAAGAGAAAACTTTTAAATATAAGATCAATTAGATACCACGGGGCTAAATATTTAAATAAACACAGAGAATAAAAATGAAACTGAGAACTTTTAAACAGAAACTAACCTTCTTTTGTTGGAGCTGATGATATCGACCTCACATTCCTCATATAAATAAATATATATATATATATATATATATATATATATATATATATATATTTATATATATACATATATAATATATATCTCTCATAAGCGTGAGAGAATGATGAAATAATTCCAACACATCACAAGAAAGAGAAAATGTATCATTTTTCTTCGGAAATAGCTATTTCTTACTCCGAAGGGTCAAAGAGAGAGAGACAAACAGACAGACAGATTTATATATTACGAGAGAAAGAGAGAGTTGATGTAAATAACCAAAGGGACAGTGGAAGACACATGGATCAAGGAGAGTAAAGGATGGCACAATCAAGCCAATTCATACCAGTATTCCTCCAAACTAGGGACCTCCAAGGGATTTTTATACCATATCCTCTAACCCACTCACAATTTAAAGACTTCCTCTTCATATCAAATGCAAATAAAGAGCAAACATAAGTTATGTATAATTTATATTAGTGAATCACTCTAAGATTTTACGAAAGGAAAGTAGAACTACATATGTGACCATAATGTACGAAACATGTCTAGTGGAGTGCTGGATTAGAGCTTCTTCCAAAACCACTATACCAAACTAAAGCATGGTGGACACATGATTTTATAATTGAACAAAAACATGTTAAAATTGAGGACGGAAGCGAAATTTTTGCTTTCCAAGAAAATGTATCATCGAAAAGAAAACTGATGATATGTAGACACATTTATTTTCAACAGGACACTGAACCAAAACATACAGACTCGTAATGAAGAAATAGTTTGAGATTAAAACAATGCTGTTTTAAAATGGCCATCGCAACTTCAATACCTAGAACACAAAATTTGAAAATAAAATGAAATTTGTCTCCATCAAAGAAAAAAAATATAAGGACTAGTTTTAGATGAACTATAGGCAGAAATAAACCAAGGCTTCTACTGATGACTACTGGAAGTTATTCAAATATTTATCCAGTTAGTAATTAAAAAGTTTATCCAAGTACATGTAGTTAAACTTCTGATCCAATAATCTTCAAGCAAAGCAAAGTTGTTTTGGAGTATTATACTTTTAAATAAGTTATAATTATAATAAATATAAATTAAATTAGAAAGTTCGGTCATTACAAGGCTCGAGTTCGGTCAGAAACGCTTCCTTTAGTATCTGTCGAAATTTAACAGTAAAAGTTGGTGAGTAAAAGACACCTGCTACCATAGAAGTTTGGAAACGTTAAGTGGCGCACAAGAAGTATATTAGTCGGCCAACAGAAATGTATGACACTTTGAATAAAAAAAAATTATATCAATTTCGTCATTAGATCGAAAAGCCTCTATACAAGAAGATATACGAGGGACGGTCAATAAGTTTTGCAATTCGGATATAAGGAAACGAGATATGAGGAAAAGTGTTTTATTATTTTTCAATATAACTACCCTCGACTTCAATGCACTTGCGCCACTTGTCCATGAGGCTTCAAATTCCTGACAACCAGAAATCTCCCGACTGCTGTTCAATCCACTCCTGGACGGCGAGCAGGATATCTTCATCGTCCCCCAACCGGCGTCCACGCAGTGCAGCCTTAAGCTGGCGGAATAAAAAGTAGTCGCTAGGGGCCTGATCTGTATTGTAGGAGGAAGGTTGAGCTCCTCGAATCCGCACTCGTGCAGGGCAGCTTGTGCAACTCTGGCCTTATGGACAAGGGCATTGTCGTGGAGGAGCAGGACACCTCGTGTCAACTTGCCGCGCCGCTTCTGACGGATGCGCTTCTTCAACCCAGCCAGTTCCTCGTAGTAATATTGGGCTGTGATGGTCCTTCCACGAGGCGGCGCATAGCACACCATCAACACTCCCTCAGAATCCCAGAAGATGGTGGCTATGATCTTCCCGGCTGAGGGTTGGGTCCGGAACTTGATAGGGCTCGGAGAGCCCCTGTGCTCCCAGGCCATGCTTTTGAGCTTGGTCTCGGGATCCCAGTGATGGACCCACGTTTCATCACCTGCCACTATGCGTGACTCGAATCCCGCCGGGTCTTGGTTGTACAGGAGCAGCAGCTCATCCGAAATTTGACGACGTTGAAGTTGATCATGGGACGTGAGGTTTTTAGAGACCCGACGGGCAGAGACCTTGGTCATGGCCAAATGTTCGTGGATGATGTTAATAACAATTCTATGTGATATTCCAAGTTCTCTCTCGATTTCCTCGACCTTCACCCGTCGATTTTAGAAGATCATCCTCTCCACACGGGCCACATTGTCCTCGTTGGTCACGTCTGACGGGCGTCCTGGACGGCGGGGGTCATCTTCAAGACACTCACGACCATGGCGAAACTCCCTATTCCAGCAAGCAATGGTTGTATTGAAAGGGGTGGTGGCAGTGTACACTGCAACCATGCGTTCATGGATCTCTTTTGCATTCTTGCCTTCCTTCGTCAAATATTTGATCAGTGCGCGGTGCTCAACCTCTCCATTGTTGAAAGATTTGTGACTGACGATCTGCGATCAGCTACTGCTTCTTAAATAAACGAGGCAGGAGCGTGCGGCTGCAGGTTCTGACTTGTCATAACTTGTCCTAACACCCCCACAAACGGCCATCCCATTTCCTCTGTTTTGCCATACCGATTCGCTAAACTTATTGACTGCCCCTCGTATCTACACGAACTATATGTATATATATATATATATACATATATGCACATTGACAAATATGAAATAAAGAAAGAAACCATACATACTCGTTTGTCAAGCAAGTAGAAAGAGATAACAAACGGCTCAAATATTTCAGCCGTTTAAGAAAATGAAATAATCGGTGCGGTTCGAACCTATGCCATTAGGCGCTTTTCACTTTTCCTGCCACCACGTTAACTACTCAGATGTGAATAGTGGTTATTGTGGGACAGCAATCTTGGTCCCCGCGTCTGTGGTGGTGTGATTCGCAAACGCTTTATCACATTCTTTAGTGGTGAGGCAGATCAACCATCATTTATTGCACTTCGTGCACAGACCGAGAATCTTTCAACGAGATGTTTACCCTAAGTCATTTGCGTTTTGCTCTCGCTTTATGTGCGCAAATTGCCCCTAGTCAGAACGAATTCCAGTTTACCCTGCTTCGACACAAGGGTGAGCCAGGTATGCTTTTTATTAGATTAGCTCAACAGGATAAGGAGTGAGGGTATCCTCCACAACTCTTTGCAAATGCCTACTGTGCTCGCTTTGTGAAAAAGGCCAAGAGATCACGTCATCCATTCTGTTTCCGCCAAATTTCCCCCTCTTCCTGCGTGTGCGGGTTTATGGAAAAGTTGTAAACGTGAGATTACCATTTTTCTGGATAGTGGGATTTCCTGTTTGGTGCACATTAACGCTTCCGCTATTTCAATCCACGTCGTATGTTCTGCAGTGGCTGCCAAAGACTATCTTTGTCGCTTTCCTATCGCATGAAATATGGCATCATGAACACAATTCACACTATTCGTATGAGGTGACGCCACCCAATCTTCAGAACTGAATTTTTACGAGATCGTTGATTCTGCGTATGTGTATGAGGAGCAATCTTCCTCGTAATAGAGCAGGCATTGGAGGTCACGCACGAAAGTGTCCTTAGTATCATACTCTTTGCTTCGAGCATCAACGGAATTGCCTCGGTGTTGCTGGCATACATCCTCGCTACGCTCTACGTAGTGCGTGCAAGATACAAATCTGGAGCAGCGAATCCATCAAGCAAAGAAACGCATCTCTCAGTATGCCAAAGTTCACAGATTTCGGATTTTCTTGGCCAAAACTAAAGTACTTTACATCTTTCGCCAGCCTCGGATCTATCCCAACAGTGACTTGACCCTATATGGGCCGCGGCATGATGGGGTAGATTCGCATCGTTTTCTTGGTATTGTTTTCAACCGTCCTTTTACACGAGTCTCATAAATGCACCCTTAGGTTGTCCCGTACCCACCATTCCTAGTGTCGTGACCTTTAACACTTGAGAGCTCATATGGTTACCACCTTTGGTGTTTTATCGTTATTTTGATCGCTGTTAAAAGCTTGATACGTTTGCATTTACAGCTGAACGTCAAACAGGGATTGTGAAGCTGGTCCATTACACCGTCCTCCGTTTGCTGATCGGTTCCTTCCGCACTTTCCTTCTTAAGAGCAGGCTTGTCGATACCCGAGAGATGCCACTCACCTCCGCCCTAAACAATGCATTGTGCGCTTTTATGCGCAAAAGGCATTGCGATTTACCCTTTTCCAAGATGGGTAAATTAGACTACATTTTACCCTTTTTTAAAGTGAAGTCACGGCCCATATTTACCCCTTTTCCTTTACCTTTTATAAGTCATTTGGTTTCATAGCATAAAGGTAAATTAACAGGTTAATATACCATTGCCAAGTAAAAGGAAACAACCAATATATACGGATTTTCTACCAGATTTATTACAGATATTCAGGATGACTAAATACAAAGAATCTAATTATTTGTATCAAGAAAAATAAAAGCTTTACAATATTATGAAAAATAAGTCAAACCATAAAATCTTTAAAAAATATTCCAAAACTACGAATACAAGTAAATTATTGATTGTCATATATAAAATATTAATTATTAAAGAAATGGGTAAAGGTAAAGCAGAAGTTCATAAAATACAAAGTTTATTGAAAATAAATACATTGCTGTAATCCAAAGCTTTTTACCCCATGATACCATGAGGCTCGGAATTTTTGAGCTTAGCTTGAAAAGATATTTTTCAATATGAATGGAGAGCTTCGAAGATGTGGCCAATTGTATCCTTTTCTTATGAGAATTGGCTCACCTTTAATATTTAGTTGATTTTTGTTTTTAAGGGGGGGATCCGGTCTGGCGACTGCCTACTTGGGCTTAAGTCGCCTTAATCACGACAACCTAGTACTAGGCTATTTTAAAACAACAATATGCAAAGCAAAAAAAACAACAACAAAAACAATAATTAAAAAAAAGAAAAATGAAAAGGGCAACAAGCAGGAAGCAAGCTCCGGCATCGGGGGGCCTCCCTCCGGCGCAGGAACGTGCGACCTATGAAGAAAACTACAAAAAAAACTAGTTTAATAAAGGAGAGAAGGCCGGCCTCCTCCAAAAAAAACATTAACTTCACAAGTCAATGTGCACGAATCTGTCCCGAGTACAAGGTATGAGTGGTAGCGACCCGCTCGTACCGATGCCAGGACAGGTAACTTGCGCGAAGATTTACCAGACTGGAACATTCAACAAGAATGTGACGAACAGTCTGGGGGACAACGCAGTCTTCATAATGGGGCGCAGACGTGCGCTACATCTAATAGCGGTGCGTTCCGCGAGTGTGTCCAATTCAGAGACGACGGAAAGACACCTGAAACCTTCGCGGCATTGGGGGGTAGGTCCATGTGAACAGTTGCGGCGCAAAAGCACAAAAACTTTAAGGTACCCTCGACCGTCTCTCATCTTCTTTGACAAGCATCCCGGAGAGCTGCCTGTATTCCTACCATGTAGTTGGTGTCAGGAAGAGCAAAACGCTGGTCCGCTCGCCTAGTCCTCGCGGACTCTTTGGCGCCTCCATCGGCGCCCTCATTCCCTGCCCTTTCTACATGTACAAGAACCCAGCAGAAGATAATCTCGACATCCGCCCAGCTTGCAAAAACCGTGACGTCACGGATATCGCAAACCAGGAGATGCGGAGATTCCAATGCCCTGAGAGCTCTCGAGGTGCGTTGTGGTTCGCTATAAATCACAATCCGGTCTCCGAGACAGTCACTTCGCGTAATCTCCCTTCACCGAGTCGTGTATTTCCACCAGCTCGACCTTAAAGACAGACGCAACGCCTGGAAGAGCACCGATGACTTCAAACAGAGGAGATATGGTGTAGAAGCAGATCCCTTATTGAGACTTGGAGACATCTGTATACACTGATACGGTTCCAGGCATGACACAAGGTGTGCTCCAAAAATGTCGAACGCGATACTTCTGACGCTGTAGAACTTTGGGAGCAGAGGCGTGTCGACAAATAGCTAAAGATGTTAACCTCCAGGGTGGCATTTTGGACAGAACCAGGGGCCCTACCGGCCCGAGAGCTATACCTAGCTATCGAAGGAGTTTCATATCCCTAAACCCAAATGGCATAAGGTATGCCTGGTGTCTCTCAGTGGCATAGGCACCGTCGAAATCAACTGGGGATGAAGTGAGAGCTGTTGGGGACTGAGGGAGGCGCCGGGCCCGCGCGTACAGGCGAATAATGCACTGTGCACGGCGTAAAGATTGTGGCATCTCCCTAGCGTCCACAAGTAGGCTCTCAATGGGGAAAGTGCGGAAGGCACCGGTCGCCAGGCTAAGGCCGGTGTGGTGGATCCAGTCCACCTTCTGCAATGCATGCTTAGCTGCGGAAACATAAAAATCACATCCGTATTCAAGCTTCAAACGTAAAAAGGATTGATAAAAATGTACGGCAGTAGCACTATCAGCGCCCTAAGCACTGAAATTCATGGAACGAAGAATATACCTAGTGCGGGTAAAAGAGACCCTAAGGCTGCAAATATGAACCCTCGTCACATACAAGACCAAGGAAACGGTGCTTTTCAATCACTTCAAGGCGTACCCCATTGGGAAACAAGTCTGGTTTAGGGTGGAGCCGTGAATGGCGGCAAAAGTGCACCACCTTCGTCTTTGCCAAGGAAAACCGAAACCTGTGCGCTTCAACATAGCGAGAGACGCGGTTCAATGCCTGTTGGTGTCGACGGTCCAGATCTGGCATTTGGGCTGCGCCAAAATAGATCGAAAGGTAATCCACGTAGAACGTAGCGAGAACATCTTCCGGCAGCACCGACGTGATGCAGTTGATGCTAAGAGCAAAGAGTGTGAAACCGAGGACACTTCGCTGCGTGACACCCTCTTCCTGCTCCATTGGGACCGAGAGGGCTCCCCTCGTCCGTACTCAGAATCGACGATGTCGCAAAAATTCAAATATAAAGATTTCGAGACGTCCCTTGGCCCCCATCGTGTGGAGAGTCTACATGATACCGTATCGCGATGCGTTATCCTAGGCCTTCTCCTGATTGATAAACCCCGTGACGTGGTGCTGTCTACAAAGGAAGGCGTCTCAGACGTGATTTTCCAGTTGGAACAGAGATCCGACGTGGAGTGGAACTTGTGAAAGCTGAACTATGCAAAATAAAGATGGCCTTCGCTGTCCAGGAAAAAGGCCAATCTAAAATTTACCAATTTCTCCATCAACTTGAACACGCTGAAGGATAGTAAGATTGGGCTGAAATCGGCTGGGGTAGAGTGATCTAACCACGGTATGCGAAAAGCGAGCACAGTATCGATTCGCCAGGAATCTGTGAAGAGAGTCTCTACCCAGATTCTTTGAACAAATCTAACAGGAAGCCCATGCTTTGCTCACCCAGGTGTCTAAGCATGGCGTACGGGAAATCTTCAGACAATGGGCGGTGTCTGCGCACGAAGCAAGAGCGGAACGCAACTAATTCAGAATAAACCTGTCATTGAAGGGTTCTCCGTCTCCTCTGGAGGTAAAGTTCATTCGGCGGCCTTTTGCGACATTACGACGCGTATTAAATGCTGCAGAGCAGCATCAAGGCTAGAGAATGCGAAGAAAGCGGTCGCGAAGGATTTCGCCAGGGACGCGGGGTCCGAGATTGCGGTCCCATTCTCCTGGAGGACGAAAGGAAGTGTCCTGCAATAACTTGCCGGAATCCTTTTGACTAGCTTCTACACCTCTTCTAGAGGTATGCTCGCAGGGAAGAGCGGTCGGCGTGCTTCGAAATATACCTTGCCCTTGCCCGACGAAATTCACCGGCAGTGAACTTGTTCTGGCGGTGCTTATTGCGCATGTAAGCATAACGTTTATGTTTCAGGACCGTCTCACACTCTCTTTCATCACCATAGGAGTTGTTTGCTTGCAAAACGGCCAGACCTTCTAGGAATAGTAATTAAAACCACGGTGATGAGGTTACCGGAGAAGAACTCCACGGCCTCATCTATCGACTTAAACTCCTCGACTGTGATAGAGAGATCAGTCATTTCCTGCAGTGCGGAGCACCGCACCCTCGGCAGGCACCCTTAGAGCGGGTTCTAGGATGGCAGCGGCCCAGGATCACTACCATGGAGGGTATCAGCCACCTCTCCCACCCAATATCAGGCTGTGCTTCCAGAGAGTACAATGAGAGATCGAGACAGGAGAATGAAGCAGTTATCGGGCAGTGGTGCGTAAACTCATCCCCATTTAGGACATCTATCTCCAGCTCGTCGATCAAGTCGTCAAGGACTTGCCCCCGGGGATTAATTGAGTAGTCTCCACAGTAATAACTGTATACCTCCTATCAAGGTGCTGCTGCAAAGCTACTGCTTGAAAGGATGTATCTAAAGTAAAGAGCAGAACGGAGGCATCATGCCTGGTGTACATCGCGCATCCTCCCGTCCGGCACCCATCCCGTGGTGGTCGGGTCACAAAACCTTTATCTCCCATGAGGGTGGGCAGGGGGCATTCGCTCAGCACGGTCTCTTGCAAAAAGATAGCTAACAGGGAATGGGAGTAGACGGGCTCCGTAACTCCTCTGTGTTATCCTGGAGGCTGCGGAAAATCCATTAAAGAAATATGCCCTCCAGACCTATCTCGGGGGAGACGCAAGGGCCCTCTTCAAATGGCCGTACCCTTTCCGGAGGCAGAGCACCGGGCGCTGTTGGCCGGAAAATGATCTTACGGCGCTGTTGCCTTCGAGGATTTATTGGGTGAAGTTGGTTTCGCCATGCGATTATTTTCCTCCCTTCATCTCGAAACCTTAGGCGAGCGTGGCGTCTTCAGAGGCAGGCGGCCCTTTTTTCGAGGATCCACTGTCTCTGAGCCATCCAGCCCAAGGAGCCGAAGCAACTTTAGTGCTGTTCTCCTTCCGGGAGGCAGCCTTAGGAACCCCGAAAGATGGACTCACGACCCTCTTCAGAGGTGTTGCCTCCTGTGAGGCAACGTGACCGTTTTGCCTAACCCGAAACGGTCACGCTGGGCGAAATGAGGGAAGACCTGGTTTTAGCCGGGGCTGGGTGTGAATCCTTTGTACCGACAGCTTTACCAGAGAAGTGCCCGGGGTAGGTAAAACCCGCAGAAGCTGGAGGATAAGATCCCCCCCCATCCTAGTACTGCTTTGGAGACCCGAGCCGTCTGAGGAGGACCTTGCACAGGGGCGGACTCGGGTTCGGTGTTTGGCGCAAAAACCCAAATTGGCCCCCATGAAATGTCCTACCATATTGGGCTGGGTTGTTGCCTCAAGGACCATGTCTATCTCAGTGGGAACGGGGGTCCATTTGTCCATCCCCCAAGGACATCACAGTTTCCATTGGCAGCGGTATCGCCAGTCAGGTTATTGGGGGGGGGGAGGGCACGTGCCTTGACCCTCGCTAAGGTCAATATCCGAGAAAACAGGTATTCAGAGGGAAGGGATCGATCAGCCGTGTCTTCCCTCTCCACCCTAAGGGGGTTTGCCTTACCAACTCGCTTCAACGGGGAGCGGTCTTTTATAGGGTGCCTGCTGGCTTTCTTGGCAGTCCAGTTGGAAAATAAAGCGGGGACTGCCGCTGGAAACAGGAAGTCACCCGAGGGCACCTCCAGATAAGGGGGTGAGGGGGAATCCACTACATTAGTAGGCAAAGGAGAAGAGTAAGCCTCCTCTCCGGTTAGAGTTTGGAAAGTTCTCCTGCAAGAGCGCAGGTGGAAGGGGGAGGGGGGCTCCATTTTTTTCCAGTAGCTGCACGAAGGCGGTTCCGTCGATGGTGAGGGGGAAAGGGCAATAGTTTTATCTTTTGGATTTTCATCATCGGGCAGGGGGACCCTATTTTTCTTTGGGAACCAAACGCTTATCACTCCTCGCAGTAGCCCACTCTGCGAGAATGCGTACGGTGCTAGCAGAGACAGATGCCACTATTTTAGGGAAACCTCTCCCGCCTGGTGACTTGGCAGCCCTTCGGCCTGGCGGCTCCACCTTTGGCACGGCGTAAAAAAGATAGTGAAGTGAGAAGGAAAGGGGATGGGAGTAAGGTATAGGTAAGGATGAAGCAGGTTGTTAAAATTTCCCCATCCCAAACCAGAGCTCAGGGGTTAGGGAGCATTGTCCCCTCCCCACTCAGCACCGATCCGGGATAGTAAGCTGAGAAGAAAGTCAGCATCTACCCTTTGAAAATAGAGGCCGATCAGAGAAAGTTGTGGGAGAGTTGTAAGGGAAGTGAGGAAGTATGGGAGAAATACAGAAGGAGAAGAGGCTAATCGCCGGCGCTGAGTCCTGGCAGCACGGCGGCCAGGAAGGCAAATCACCGCTTCCCGTACGGGGAATAATATTTAATTGAAGCCCTCCCTCCTCCATAAACAACACTGGAGAAGGTGCCTTGATATTCTGGATAAGTAGGTTGTCTTCTCCATTTTCATATATATATATATATATATATAAATGTATATATTTAGGTAGAAGGCCCGGTTGTATGCGTGCGTTATTAAAGTCAACAGCTGCGGCAGCATTATTGATTTTGATAGCAATTTCTTGATTTGCCTTACGAGTCTCTTAACAGGATCTTCCAGGAGAGAGAAAATAGCCACAAAGGACATATTTTCATTCCTCGTCGTCTTTCGACCGCAGTGGGTCATCTTCAGGGAAATATGGTAGTAACTGTTATAATTTTATTAATTAATGAATTAATTAATGAAAGTGATGAATTGTGTGGTAGGTTTATTTAGGTGTGAAAAATTTTTCTAGTTTGCCCTGGTGTTAGGGCAAACTCCGTCAGTAATGGTGCTGACTGTCGTTGACAGCCAATTTCCTCCATTGTTATATATATATATATATATATATATATATATATATATATATATATATATATATATATATATATATATATATATATTATTTTTATATATTTATTAAGTTTAATATATTCCACCATCGTAGCATTCGAGCCTTTTAAAGTTTGTTGTTATTCTAAATATCTCTATTTGAATTTTATTAATCTTTTTGTTAATATGACTTAATTTTTATTTTATTTTGATTTGACTTAAATTTGGGCACTTCGCTTCTTTTTATTTTGAATTTTTAATTTTTAATATGGGCACTTTGCCTCTTTTTGGAAACTTTAGTTATTTTGGATTTAATGAGTTTGGGCACTTCGCCTCTTTTTGTTTTAATTTTCTTATATTTAATTTGGGCACTTCGCTTCTTTTTGCTGAGGTTAATTTTTCTCTGTTGTTTAGTGTTTTATTATGAGTCGAGTTCATTAAGGTCAAGTTCATTTTCTTTGGAAAACTTCTTAAGTATATATTGGTAGAACGTCTTCTCTCGCGAGGTTCTACCACTTGGGAACCGAGCAGTTCTACCAATTGCGCGTCTTCTGTTCCCACGTACGTTCAAGTCTTGATCGATTTTATCCCAAGTCTTATAATTTTCACAATATGTTACAGTATATATTCATTTTATCTCTATCGATAAGCGTACAAAAATTGGCCAATCATGGCACAGGAACATTTTAAAGGGCAAATTATATGTTACAAAAACGTAGATAACGGGGAGGTTTTTCTATCTAGATTTTAGGTAAAGGTGTCAATGGCAAAGGAAATCGAGGAACAGTACATGAAAAATTTTTCAGAAGGAAAAACTATTCTTTACCAAACCGTATAAAACGGGGAAGGTGAGATTTTGTATCTAAATTTTAGGTAAAGGGGGGCAAGGATAAATGGAAGACGGGGAACGGGGAAACTATGCGCTACAAACGGAAGTAAGTGTCGGTGCGTGCTTCTTCTAATGGCGCTCAACTCGGGGACGACGAGATGTTGGGACTACGGTCGCGGGCTGGAGCTGCACGTTGATTGCCGGTTACCTTGCTGGTATAATTACGGCTTCAGCCATTCTTAACCTTTGGTGATCTTTCAACCTAATAATGATCAAGGTGTTCTTCGTTAGCTCCTGGCGTTTCAAGACAGTTCCAATATATATATGTATATATATATATATATATATATATATATATATATATATATATATATATATATATATATATATATATATGAGGGTATGGAACGTACATACTTACATGCCGCCACACAATCGTGGGAACGAAAGATATTTGTCGTTTGAGTTGACCTTCGTCTCCTCTCTCTCTCCCACCACCCTTTCCCTAACTGGCGACAGGAAGTCGGACGAAATAACGCCTATCTCAGAAAGAAGCTTAAATCTTATTTGCCTTCTTTATGATAGCCTGGAGATTGTCCAGAAGGCGCTGCGATAAGCGACTTGTCGTGAATGGAATCTCTCTCTCGATTTTCCACAATCCGCGATATAAATAACCTCGCCGTTTTCCTCTCTACAGCAGTGTTCCAAATCTACTCGCGTAATCCTCACGTTGAACGAGAGTCGTTGCCATAACATATCGGCTACCAACGCGCCGTCGAGTCAACCTCGTCGCGGTCTCAAAGTGTGTTGCTGGAAGTAAATCCTGCCCCGCAGAGTCTGTGACTAGAAGAGTACGCTCTGTTGCTCAACGTAACTTGAGTAAGAAAAGGAACATCCAAATAGTTACTAGAAGTTACTATTTGTTAGTGTCACATCCAGTTAGGAGTGAACTAACCGGAACTGCAGCCAGCAGACCCGAACCCGTCATCTTATCCTCCCTCTCCCCGAGAACTCGTGTTAACGCCACCCGAACCACCCCGTCTGGACCTGAGTAGTCGTCTCTCCAATCCATCAATTAATAGTAATCTGTAAACCCAGTGTCCCTCTATTCTTAAATTACCTAATTAATTAACCGTGATTGATACTCCCATTGAGTCATTATAAATCTAGACGCTTAACGTCAGTGTTTAATATTTAATCCTTAATTTTGCCTGTTAACTATTGCTAATTATTATATTTGTGTAAAGTAAAGTTTATTTTGAGTACGTATGTTTATTTGTGGCTCCTTTCTTTTGACGTACCCTTGGCAAGACTTTAATTAAGCATCCCTTCGGCTAATTCATAAAACCTGTATTATGCACTCTTAGAATTCAACAATCACAAACCTCCCACCAGTAACAAGTGGGACTTTTATAGTGAGAATCCTGGCTACGGCACAACACGCCTCTAACGAGCTTTCGCACGTTCAGTAGGAATTAAAGCCTACCTATATATATATATATATATATATATATATATATATATATATATATATATATATATATATATATATATATATATATATATGATCGTAGGATTGAGTCATAGGGTCAATACCACCGACTAAAACAAAAGCGGTGTGTCCAGATCAAGGACTAGAATAATTATTGGACCAGACTATGAGCAATTCTACGACAATATATATATATATATATATATATATATATATATATATATATATATATATATATATATGAAAATTAATGCAATATCACAAGAAAATATGAGGAATTAAACCCCATTCTCCGCAGACAATTTAATTCAGAACAGTTTCGGTGTATCTCACACCCTTTTTCAACTGACACTGGGCAGAAAAATGAGAAAAGCATAACACAAGATCCCCTCTTTTTTCCCCCAATCCCCTACTTATCGCTAATCTGGGGGGGGGTTAGGCCTAAACATATTGAAGGGCTGACATTTAACTATTTTGTTTATATGCTTTCTTATTACAGGATTAAAAGAAAATTGACCCTCAGATAGATTTAAATCCTGTAATAAGAAAGCATATAAACAAAATAGTTAAATGTCAGCCCTTCAATATGTTTAGGCCTAACCCCCCCCTAGATTAGCCACAAGTAGGGGATTAGGGGAAAAAAGAGGGGATCTTGTGTTATGCTTATATGCACTTCTCTTATATTTTCTACGCAGTGTCAGTTGAAAAAGGGTGTGAGATACACCGAAACTGTTCTGAATTAAATTGTCTTCGGAGAATGTGGTTTAATTCCTCATATATATATATATATATATATATATATATATATATATATATATATATATATATATATATATATATATATATATATATATATATATATATATATATATATATATATATATATATATATATATATATATACAAAGCTCGGCCGTGAAGCCTGCATTTAATATTGAGGATAAATTCCAGAGCCACGAGAAACGAATGCATCATCTTTTAATTTTTCACAACGTTTCGTAAACTACAAATTTTTATCTTCAGGCTAGAATAAGTCTACAAAGTTAATACATATCAAGAAAACTTGAAAAGGTCAACAAGACATAATTTTAAAAGGTGATCAATTATAAAATATCATTAAATATACTATAAGTATATAAGTACTATAAGTACTATATAATAGTTTTAAAAAAGCCACTTGATAATCTCATTGACCCCCCCTCAACCCTGCATAGAAGTTCCTAAAATGCCCATATATTTACTAATTACAGAGATGGGTTTTTAAACAATACTTTTAAAATAAAAATCCTATTCATTTTTAAAATCAACCCACAAATAGTTTTTATAAACAAACTATCGATAGGAAGTTTTTTTTTATCAGTAAAGATCCTATCTCTTTGGAGTTCCGCAGTGATAATCTTTATTTATTTAAATGTTCCAGTTGTACTGGAGCCTCTTACATTGGCAGCACTGTCAGGTCTCTTGGAGCTAGGTTCTCTGCTCATATAGGGATTAGTTGGCGCACAAGCAAAATCTTAACTAAAAAGGAAAAATCTTCTATTAGAGAACACACTATAAGCTGTAAAACTGACATTTCTATTGATACTTTTTAAGTATTACCCTTTAACTACAAACAACATTGCCTAAGAGTCCTCGAATCTTTATATATCAAACACTACAAACCACCACTCAATCAAGATTTAAGTGCAATATCTTTATTAATTAACTAATTTTAACTACAGTTTGTTAGTTGCTTGGCTTTTTTTAACAAACCAAGCGTCACTGTAACCTATAAATACTAGCACCTTGTTAAACCCACCATTCACTCTCTAGGATGGATCCACTTTACTCAGTACCCAAATTTACTGTTTTTATATCAAAAGTTTTTTTAACTCTTACAGTGTTTACAAAATTAAAAACAAAGTTTAAATTTCTTATCTTTAACTAATGCCAGGTCAATTTCTATTATACTTTTTAATTAATTTTTGCAATAAACTTTGAATTTATTAACTAATTTTTCGAGTCAGTTTTTGAGGAAATTTAACTATTGCCAAGTAATATTTAATTTTTTTTAAACTTATAGTACATTTTACTGATCTTTTATAATTGATCACCTCTTAAAATAATATCTTGTTAGCCTCTTCAAGTTTACTTCATATATACTTTAAATTTTAACTTATAGTACATTTTACTGATATTTGATAATTGGTAACCTTTTAAAATAATGTCTTGTTGGACTTTTCAAGTTTTCTTGATATGTATTAACTTTGTAGATTTATTCTAGCCTAAAGATGAAAACTTGTAGTTTACGAAACGTTGTGAAAAATTGAAAGATAATGCATCCGTTTCTCGTGGCTCTGGGATTTATCCTCTTTATATATATATATATATATATATATATATATATATATATATATATATATATAATTGATATACTATGACACTCTACTAGGATCTAACAGCAGTCTCAATGTTTGCTGAAGAATGTATATTCCGAGTGCCTGGTTCAGCTTTGAGGGTCAAACAATGAAAACACACACGTGGAGGCCAAGGAAGGGTAGATAACTGGTGGCGCGGAAACTTCAAATGATCTTGATCTCGATTGTAGCGTGGCGGGAAGATGTTCCCAACGGTGTTGTATTACGGGGTTTATTTTTGGAAATAGTCATCTTTTGGCGATCATGCCTAAGGTGTTGATATTCCCTAATTTTCCTAAAATTGTAATTATATACACATGATTAACGGATGCGCTTTTCACGAAAAAGAGACCTGATAATACTTTAGGAAGAGTTACTCGATTATTTTTTAAATGCTGTTTCTAACAATTCCTCAAGTTTTCAATCATACATACATTACATTTCGATTATGTCTGTATTTTTTATTGTATTTTTGTGTTTTTCCAAAGAAAGTTTTCCATTGTAACTCACTAATGGAAAAATCTAGAACTTTGATTTAAGGGTGAACTGGAAAAGGCTATTTATAGAAACATTTACCTTTTCCTAAAGGGTAAATCGTGGAACAAGGGTAACCATCTCAATAAATACACTTTTTTCATATGTTACCTTATGCTTTTCTAATTTACCCTTATTTAACTGGCATTTTCAACAGTGTGGTTCTTCCTTGATCTTTGTTAGTTCTTGTTTTTTCTCAGGACTGTGTTATTGTTTTCATATTTTGTCTTTTTTAATCTAATATTATCCAATTTATCGGGTAAATTTTAAATAATAGTGTAACTTATGCCCTTGATGGCAGTCGCCAGATGGGCGATCAAATAACTTATTTTTTGAAAATAGTTTGGTTGTCCTTTTACTAATGGAGAAGTGGATCACTCGAGGCCATTGAATCTCCGACAGATTCAAAAAAGATTTAAAGTAACGAATATTTATTTCTTCAGGGCATTTGCATGTTACTCCTTTTCACCATTTTCTTTTAACCCTATTTTAACCTATTTTAGGGGGCCATCGGATAATTTCGCCGGCTAGTTTCGTTAATTCATTCCTTATTGGGACCGAGGTAGGGGCGGTTTGGCTAGTTCTCGTTGCGTGGATTAAGGAAGTGGATTTAAAATTCCTGCCTTCTTTCACATCTTTGTTCTCCCTATCAATCTATGCACCATCAAGAGGATGTCAAGCCTTGTCCGGGAACCATGATCAGGGTGAAATATGATGGATTGTGTGTCATCATGGACACAACATACGCAGTTTCCTCTCCGTCTGCAATGCTTGCATGAGGATAAGCGGTTATATTTATTCATAACACTTTTACTTTGTCTATCTTCACACTTTTCTTAAAGAGATGGTAATATGAGTAAACCTTCCTAAGTAACTGAAAATTGTAATAGAGAAAACAGGCACAAGAGGGTGTGTCATGGTATAGCTGACTATATAATATAATATCTATTATTAGTATGAAGGAGGGATCTCAAGCAATTAAAACGAACCGTCCAATGATTGAACGCTACGTTGATGCGCGGATTAGAAAGGTCAGGTTGAGGCGCGGGGTCAATATGCTTAACTAATCAGGTCGAGTACGAGGTTGGCGAGATTTGAATAACGAGCCTGAGAGTAACGTTCACGTTAATTAAAGATAAACATAAATATAAATTTATTTACAAATTAAAAATGACTAAAATGATATAGAGGAAAATTAAAGGTTGGATAATGATTTTTTGCTATTGGTGAGAAAATCTAATTTCTATTAATTAGTTTCGAGCTACATGCTCAGATCCAAATGGGCTCACAAGATTAAAGGGGTAAAAAGGGGGCTTACGGATCAGAGAGCGACATCGACTTGAAAAAGGATTGATGAAAAGTAGGGGCTCGGCGAGACGACCTTGTCGGTGACTTTAAAGGAGAGATCTTCGTCGGGAGTAGAGTAGGAAGAAAGGGTATGGTCGGAACCTTACTTCAAAGGCTGTGAAGGCGTAAGTTTTAACCATAGCTAAGGCTCGAGGGGGGGAGCTGGAATCCTTGGTAATTCTCGGGAGAGGTATGGCTACCTCAGGGTAACTTCGACGGTACGGGTGCTTCGAGGACTCAAAGGAGTAATCTAGCGCAGCTGCTTCAGAGGACGACAAAGGCAGAGGCTTATGTTTGACCGTGGATGCCTTACCGGGGAAAGAGTGTCCAGCCTTCGATTGAGTACACACAAAACACGGATTTGAGACGAAGGATGTCTTCTTGCGAACGAGCCTTGTTCGTTACTACTGTTCCAAGGAGGCTAAGGCGTTTAAATATGCTGGAGATTGGGAAGAAACACCACTTTGTGGAATTTCCAGGAGGCAGCTAAGCGCGCCAAACTGTCGGCGATAAACAGTTCTTTTTCCCGCCTTTCTCTATCTCCGCGGGGGAAACTACTGGAATTTATGACCGAGTAGTAGATGTTCTCCACATTCTACTTGGATCGTATGATTGGACGGGGTGGGGCATCTGGTCTTGCTTCGCTATGTGACTCTCGGCCGCGTAGGGTCTGGCTAACCACGTGACTTCCAGCAACGTGCTAAGGATTGATAAGAAGGAAAATAGGGTATCCTTCTACAGGGTGAACTTAGTTTCATTTTTATGATGTTCTAATCGACTTAGCACCATCCAGAAGGAAAAAACATTTGGCTTGTGTTGGTAAAAGTAGCCGATAATATGGTATTTCCTCAATATTGCTAGAGTGGCTCAATAAACCCAGAAAATTTGCTGAATAATCTTTGGCAAGTGGAATATTTTTTGCAAGGGTCGCAATCCATTGGTACCAAACGAGTGTTTTTTTGTCTTCTTACCATCTGTGTTGGGCATACCTCTTTGTATCATCATAAATTAAGTCAGTGTCAATCTCTTATTCTGCCTGGTTGAGCTTGTGCCGTACTTGCCCATGAAGGGATGTTATGAGAAACTCTGCAATTCTTCACTTGACCTCCTTTATCGGCATGATGCATTATAACTATTTTTATTTATTCCTACATTTATTTTTTTTATGTTTTGTCATGACACGTGACTTTCATATTGTTTTGTGTTTTTCAGCCAGAATGAAATCAGCCACTTGAAAAGGTCTTTGAACAGGAGAGTTGTGCTCTCTCCAGGTCTGTAATCGCTGAGTAGAATAATCGAGCTCTCTGCCTTCTCCATAACTTTACAACGAATTCATAACAGTTGTAAACCTTTCAAAATCTCTCTAGCGGTGACAACTTCGAAAGGGATCTAGAAATTTAATTTAAAACAAAGTTGAGTTAAGGAGAGTTTCGTGCACTCTCGATTCTTATCGCTCAAAGTTGTTCTCTTATGAACCTTCCACACGTTCTGATTTTCGTTAGCATTGTCACTTTCTTACAATACCTTTCTTCAATAATATTCAGGATGAAATGACCGTGTTAGTTTTCTCTTCTAACATATTATACATATAAGCAATAAAAATAATCCTCAAAGTTCACTACGGATCCCCCACTCTCATTTTTGGTGCCTCCCACTGAAGGAGTCTAAGAGACTTCGATAATTGGGGATTTGATAGAGTACATTTCCCTAATAATAAGACGCCGTTCAATTAAAGTTTCTTCTAGCCAATTAATATTCGAGAGTTTTATCCATAAAAGCGACGGATCATTGCTTCTCAAATGATACGCAAATTACTGGGGAAAAAATATTCTTTTTCACTCTACTTTTCTGGCTCTTAATTAAATGTTAAGGGGGGTGAATTCCGAGTAACATTCAACATACATTACATATTAATGTCTAATTCGAAATTAAATCTTCAAGGAACAGTTTTGACAATAACATGAAACTATTTATTTCAAATACCTGTGTTAGTAATTAAAGTTGAGTCCGTATTATTTAGCTTCGCCAATAGATTTAGTAGAATATATACGATTGCCCGCGTATGTTTGCTTGGAAGTATATTGTGTACAAGATATTTAAAAGTTTATTGACGGATTAGAATGAAATTTTGTGAATGAGTGGATGTTAAGCCAAGTGAAAATTGGATTAGATTTAGGGCGGATCCTGATCCGGATGTGGATTCCTTATCACTTATTCTCTTTCTTTATCATCGCGAGAGAGGGCATTTTATGACATTTGGCCGAATTATTCGCTCTATGATTGTTTTATACTTTCATTAAGTGTTTAAATTCATTAAACCGATCACAAAACATATAACACTTCTTTTGTGGCTCATTTACTTATACTCTGCCAAGTAAATGCGTTCAATCGCATTATTTTTACAGGTATAAAAAGTATGAGGGAAGTTTCTTTAATTGGTGCGGTTGGGTAGTTTCTCTAAAGAGATGCACGCATTCCCAGTCACGAGTGCCTATTATTATTATTACTACTTTTCAGAATTGATGGATGGAGTTTCAGAGGAGAGATCCTCGATCCATTATGCCCCACGATGATGGCTTAATGGACGAGATGCTGCTACACATCATAGCACACTATTAATATGCAGGGCAATGATGTAGGAACAAAAGGATGAGAGGTTTCGTCCTTAATAGCGCGTAGAAGGGAAGCAGAGGGTATTTCGAGAGTATTGATGCACATGGACTCGAATTATGCGAAATGTTTTTAAAGTTAAAGATTTTCTATAAAAGGATTTCGACAAATTTTTTTAGTAATTAATTTAATATTTTAAATTTAACCTTTGTAATGAAACAACAGTGCACACATCTTCAAATGAAGAAGGGGGGGGGGGACCATGTTACACAACTCTCTTCGTCATGAAAATTCAGTTGAAGATGAATGAAAATGTTAGCAGGAGCTATGATTAAAAAAACAAGTTATA
The DNA here is from genome assembly GCA_963969495.1 of Ceratothoa steindachneri. NCBI lineage: Eukaryota > Metazoa > Arthropoda > Malacostraca > Isopoda > Cymothoidae > Ceratothoa > Ceratothoa steindachneri. The sequence continues at coordinate 120,190,234 of OZ018322.1, read as the reverse complement.
GGTTTATGGAGCTATAAAATATAATACTTAATAAAATACTTGTAAATACTAAAAATTGATAGGCTTATCCCATGATTAACCATTTAACAGTGGAATACATTAGAAAAGACTTTTTACTTGAACTAAAGAAAATTTCCATTGGTTTTCCACAATTAAAATGCCTGATCGCAAAAGGACAATTAAATTTTACAAAATATAGAATTTTATTCCTCTACATATATATATATATATATATATATATATATATATATATATATATATATATATATATATATATATATGCAGGTTCTATTGAAGTCCACAGATGGAGACGAGAATAAACATCCGCAAATGACATTCTTTATTCCTAGACGTCTAGGAATAAGGAATGTCATTCGCGGATGTTTTTTCTCGCCTCGAAGACCCCGTTAAAAAACTTGTAAGAAATATTAAGAAAATACAAGTTAAAATTAATAACGCTGCCACAGCTGTGGACTTCAATATAACCTGCATAAAACATGTCCTTTGATCCCGCCCACCTCCCTCTGGTCGGTCGGCACGCGTCGTGGAGTCAATAACATTCCTGAGGTATTTAAACTCCAGGAGAGTCAATAAGCCTAAATCTTGCATATTGAAGTGCGTAGCGAATTTAACCAATTTTAGAGGGGCAAGCTAATTAAAGTAATTATTGTGTATTATAATATTCGGAGTATTTCTGTGGTTAATGGTTAATTTTTGTGTATTAAATTGTTAAAGTTAAACTATGAGTTCATTTTGGGAATTATTCAGCGTTTCTCTATATCCTGACGTGTTTCCAACGCCTCTTCTTTAAAAAAACAATATTAGCACTCTTAGAACAAAGCCTACTTCATCAAAGAAGTATATCACGACCACAAAGAATACACTATAACAGCGGCTTTTGCGTAGAAAGATGAAAAAGGGGCATTCTCCTACATAAAAGTGGTATCGGGTGTGGAGTGATAAAAAAAGGGGGGGGGCATTCTACGACATCATCAATCCAGGACTTTTCGTGGAAGCATAAAAATGAGTGGCAAATGATGCTCCTAAGGGGGAGTTCATCGCCATACCATTATGTTAAAAATGGAGTTCTTCGTTAAAGAAAAATATTACTTCTTTGACAGTCAATTGCAAAAGTTTAGCAAACAATGTTTTCCTCAAACTAAGAACTAACGAATTAGATCGAAAAAGAGAAGTAATGATGATATTGGAAGTCTCAGTAACGGATACGTTCGTGAGCATAGAGTCGACATCAAAGGTAACCATGAAACAATTACTTTCTTGGATTAGAGATGAATCACTGGAACCAGAATCCTGGCCAAATTATAATTGAGTATGTTTATTGCGGAAAGAATAGGGCGAAGAGGTACTAATGGCTTACATACTTTCGGAAGTCTATATACGATTCCATGCCCAGTGGCAAAAGCTAAAAGTGAATGAAAATAGGGTTATTATGTATTATTATGTTAACCTGGAATTAGATTAAAATTATGCATCATCAGGTCCATTTTCATGAACTGAGGCCAGAAATGTTATTCATTTATAGTGCAATTGCTTTACTTGGTAAAAATCGATACCTATTTGCCATTGCTGTTTTGTTAACAAAAAGGCTTCGTTTCGAATGTGTGTCTTTTTTCCTATAACGTCATTTTAATTTCCTTCGTATATCATTTTAGGATCCAATATTTTTTATCATATGACATCATTTTAGTTCCTTTGTATGTCATTTTAGGTTGGGTTAGGTAAGTTTTGGTTATTATTAAAATGAAGAATTGCACAACAAAAGAAAAAAAATTTTGCTTTAGCACATAAAAATGAACTTGGTGTCATAAATGTTAAGTGTAATTATAGGTTGACACCTATTATGCATAATTACCGATAGTAGTTATTTTAACTGGTACCTGTTGGAAGAGATCGTAGAAAATTGTTAATTTTGTCCTCAAGCTTAAGAATAAGTTTAAAGGGATCAACGTATAATTTAGTGAACTTGGTGTGATCTGAGAGTAAATTGTTCATTTTTGCAATATAATCAGATTAAACTAACAAAACGACTTCTTTTCCTTTGTCGTGTTTACAAATAATTAAATGCTTAATTTTACGGAGGCAATTGAGAATACGTGTCTTTGTGATGAAAAACAGGGCTTTCGATCCATTAAATTTATAATCAAATTTTTAGCAAGATGTTTAACATTTAAAAGAGTCGATAAGTTTTTTTTAAATGTTCTAACTGACCGATAAGATGAAAATTCTTTTCAAAATACAAAAAAACACGACAAAAATCGAGTTTGAAAGTTAGTAGTTTGAAATGAAGACCAGGATAAGGTAACCTAATTTCATCGTATGTAATAAATTTACTTTCAAAATTAATAATATCTTTCGTTGCATTGTAGATTTTTTATATTTAGAAATGCTTCTTTAAACAAAGTTACTTAAAATGATAAAGTCCACCCGAGTAAATGAAGAGCGAAGAGATATGGACGAATTGGCTAAGTTATTTTGTATGCGTGAGGAAAGGATTCACCCGCTTGTAACTGGTTTCTAGCGAAAGGAGTTTCGTGGTCCATGACCGATAAAGTTCTCCGCGAATTAGAGCGTCCAAAATCCTATGTCCAACTTAGCCTTTGTTAGCTTTTTTGAGACGATTTCAAATACGCGAAATCATCGGGCAGCATCTTCACCGTACCTTTTTCGTAAAGTAGTATCCAACGACGAACATCACGGGTAATCTTATTCTGAGCACGAAGATGAAGACTAACGCGATGGTAGAAATCATAATCTATTATTCTAGATGTTTCGGAACAAAGCCTATTGCATCTTCAGTGGCTACATACAATAAATAAAATGTTATAAAGGGTGTATAAGACAAATTTAACAGCCTATAAGATTTCTCTTCATATGGGTACTAGTTGGCCACAGGCAAGATATTGAAGAGAAAGGAGAAGTCTTCTATTAGGGAACATACCATATATTGTAACACTGATACATACTTATATTGATAATTTTAAAGTATTAGCCTCCAATAACAACCTTCAATGCCTGAGAACCCTTCAAAAATTATATATAAAACAATACAAACCTAGTCTCAAGGCAGATTTTGTTGCAGTTACATTTTCGAACCTTAAACCTACAAATATTACCCCATAAACTAAGTCCATCTTTCACTCTCTGGGATGGATGCTCTCCAGTAAATACTAAAAATAACTCATTCTTTAATGTTCTTATAATATTTTTATTCGGTTAAAAGTTGTTTGCTTCTGCAACATTTAATTGATTAATTTTTAAAATTTGTAAACAAATTTGAAACTTATTCTTTTTCGTCAATTTAAAAAAGAAGTTTATTCTGCTAAAAGTTTTCCCTCTTAACTTGTTTTTTTAAATTAATTTTAAAAGCAATTTTGACTTCTGCTTGTTCGTATTCTGTATTCTAAACAAATTTAAAACTAATTCTTCTTTTGTCTATTTAAAAAATGTTTATCTATTCTTTTTAAAGCTTTACATTAAGATACATTTCATTAATATTTTATAATTAGTCATTTTTAGAGAAATTTAATGTCTTTTAGACCACTGCCGGTTCATATTCTCTTTTTATGTATTAATTTTAGTAATCTTGTGTTTTAGCCTGAAGATGAAAACTTGTAGTTTTCAAAACGTTATGTGGGGATTAAATAATATTATATCTCTTATGAGCGCGGGAGAATGATGTAATAAATCTAACGCACCGAAAGGAAGAAAAAACTGAATAATATTTTTCTCGGAAATAGTTTTTCCTACTTTGAAAAAATCCGTGCTTGGGTGGGATTCGAATCGTGCACATTGAGGCAGCCAGCAACTGCTTTGATCTCAATAAAAGTGAGCCTTTTACCACTCAGCTACGCGGAAGACCAAAAAATCTTGCGAATAAATAAGCTTTTAAGGCACGCTTCGCAAGGTCTATCGGGACTGTAAAGAGAGATAAATTAATTGGGAATTCAAAGGACAAAGCAGAAATTGAGTTAAACACGCGGCGAATACACAATGTATATCTATCATGAACGCGAGAGAATTATGAAATAAATCTAACACATTGCAGGAAAGAGAAAAAATTGAAGAAAAAATTATTCCGTTTTCTCTTTCTTGCGGTGTGTTGGATATATATATATATATATATATATATATATATATATACTCAATAACCCTACAGATATTTGGAAAAAACAAAATACATACTTGTACCACCAATTAAGTAGATAAGATTGCATCATATGCCTTCAAACGTTCCTCGCTTCTCAGGCCACCACTCCATGAGCTACATCACCCCTCCCATAAAATAATGTTTCAAAAAAGCGCTTAATCAAACCAATGCAGCTTACCATTATATAAAGTGAAAAATAATGCTCGAAAAAAATCACAATGCCTAAGAAAAAAAGTAGAAATAGACTCGTTTTTCTTTATTCATATGAAGCTAACCTACCCTGGATCAGTCCTAGACAACGACCCCCGAAAACACCATTCCTAATTAATGACCGCAAGAAAATTCTACCCTAGAAAATGACCCTCGAAAAATATCGATCATAGTTAATGATCTCAAAAACACTTATTCGTATATTTAAATAATAATCGGTAAAATATAAAACAAACTAAATAAAAGTAAAGTATTAATCCAAAAGTGAGAAATATGATGGAAGAAATTTTCAAATCTACTGAAACCAAATCGATCCTCCCACTACTTTTTCTTTCATATTTTCGAGAACTGCTTTTTATTGTAGTTGAGACAGCGACATGTGAAGAGCAGTTTATCCCTAGGCAGAAAGTGTCTGTGGTAGCACCTGATTAAATCTATCTGAGGGCAGCCAACTCTCTTCACCTTCCCAGCATGAGTTTGTATCTAGAGGATTTTTTAAATTTAGACGCATTTGATTTTCAAGTGCAAATGTTAATTGTAAATTAGAAATTAAGATACGTGTTTTTGCCTTTCAAATGTTAGAACTCTGGAAGACTAATCACCCATATATATTAGCCCAGATCGATTGAGAAAATTCTGCTTTTCTCATCCCACTCTCTTTCTTACCAAAGCATTCAAATTAAAGCTAATCAACTCTAAATAGGAAATGAAACTGGGAAAGAGGGGTGAAGTACGCAATTTTTTCTGGAAGGGAGCCCTTTCTAAACGTCAAATGCGACTTAATTATAATTGCTGACGATTAACTTGCACCATTCGAGGTCTTTTCTCAGCGTTTCTCATAGGAAGGGGACTTGTAATGGGAATTTTGTCATCCTTTCGACTCAAGTAAATTACCTAAAGCTGAAAATGACCTTAAAGGGGGGATTTTATACCGTAATAATTAATTTGGCGACGCGTTACAATTTAAATTGTAATCGGGTCCCCATTTTACTCATTAAATTTTTGAAAGGGAAATTTCTCGCTACGCTTCAATTTTGATAGGTTCAGAATGAAAAATGTAGTGAGCGGGTGTTACTGATAATTCTTGCTGGTTTTAACTTATTAATGAATTGGAGGCCTATTGGTTTTAGATGCCTTTCCGATCATCCCATTTATGGTTGTCAAGCGTTGTTATGTAAGTCCTGTTTTCTTTGCAACTTTTAGTATTTGAATATATTTGAATTGATTCACATTTTTCTGCTCACAAAATCACTCTTTCCCGAGTGAGTTGCCAGATAAAGCTGACTTATCTGAGTAGACCACCCGGAACTTCATTGGGAAATTAAAGTTTTAACACTGGGGGGAAAAGAAAGCAAAGTTAATGGGATATATCTAAGCTGAAGATATTGAATTTTATGGTATCAGTACAGAAGTTTTAATTTAACATTTAAAACCTGAATTTAATTCTTTACAATAAAATCATGCATAATAAGTATTTGGAGGAGAGATAAAATTTAGGTTAAAGACAATACGACAGTCAAACAACATTAAAACAAATACTTTGACGGATATACTTAAAAGGTTTAAATGAAATATTGCTTAGAAACATTGCCAGAGAAATGATGTACGAAAGAAAACTTTACTTGGGTGCTTTTAATGTACCCCTAATTAATGTAGCGATAAGTTAGGCGCAATTTGAATCGCTGAGCTTTTCAAACGGTAGGTTTAATTCAAATTCAATTTCATTTCCATTCATTTCAATTTGGAATTGGATATCACTTTATCACATGTCTATAAACATTTTTGCCGTAATCAGAAGGATTGATGTGATACTTTAACGATAAAGAAACCCTCCCTATTTTTATATTCACACCTAGCGATCGCAATCTAACGCCTGATCAAGAAATTTTCTGACAATTTTCACCTCGTTAAATGAAGTTGGAACAGATTATTGAGATATCTGTCTCGATAAATCGAGTTCTCAAAGACAACTTCGAACATTCTGCTCGACTGCGTCGTGAAAAACGACTTAATTGGGCCTCTTTTGAGATAGAGCAAAACATAACTTTCGCCTGATTGAGGTCGTTGCTGAACTCGACTATGGAATGTAGAGTATGTGTGAATTAGGCGAAGCAATGTATATTAGAAAGCAAAGATATATGCTTGTAAATGTGCAGGAACATTTTTAAGGAGATTTGGATGTAGTCCAAATTTGAAAATTCTAATAATCTCAAATTGATGGCTACAATTCCGTCTTAATAATTCATAGTCTTGGTTAATTTGTTTTTTCACTCAGGAAAATATCAGTTTCCTCTTATTGACTTGAGATAAAAACTAGTATAAAATATATTTACATTTAAAAATATGGTAAGAACTATAACCTATTCTATAAAGGTTTACATTGGCCTTAAATGACCTCTCTAACCAGTGAACTACAATCCATATCAAAGGGCACAGATGTATGCCTAAAGAGAGCTTTTAATCAGAGAATCGTAGGGCATAAAAGCTAGACAACGACCCCCAGCCTATGTTAGGGGTCATTATCTAGGAGTGAACTTTTGGGGGGACAGTGTCTAAGAATGATCGTATTGGTGGGGGGCAATTACTTCGGATTGAATTTATTAAATAAGTAAAAATAATTGAGAATAAGTTTAAGAGAAAAAATAAAAGTAAAAATGATATTAGGGATTCAATCTGGTTAAGATAATATCGGTTAGGTTAAGGTAGGTTAAGTTAAGTTGTTAGAGTTAGTTATTTGAGCTAATCTAACCCTTGATCTTATTTTCAATTATTATTACCTAAACAATATTATTTTAATAATGTCTCAGGTATATATACGAGGGGGAGTCAAAAAGTTCTCAGATAAATGGCATAAAATTTTTATTTGTAATAATACTGTAATCATTTTTCTACATAAGCTCCATTAACATCTATACACTTTCTTAATCTATGAATCCAACGGTAAAGACCATCTTTGTAGAATTCACGGGGTTGTCTCTGGCACCAAGTAATGACCTGCTTTTTTGCTTCATCTAATGATTGAAACCGGGTTCCTTTTAGGTGTCCCTTTAAATTTGGAAACAGAAAAAAGTCAGAGGGTGCTAAATCAGGGCTATAAGGGGGATGAGCAAGAGTTTCCCATCGAAATTCCCGTAGCTGAGATCTCACAGCTTTGGACGAATGTGCAGGGGCATTGTCATGGTGGAACAAGATTTGCTTGTGGAGCTTTCCTCGTCGTTTTTTGGCTATTGAAGTTTTCAGCTTCCTTAAAACTCCTTCGTAATAGCTGGATGTAACAGTTTTTTGTCCTTCTAAGAAGTCTATTAAAATAATTCCCTCCGAATCCCCCAAAACTGTAGCCATTATCTTCTTAACGGACCTCTCTGTCTTGAACTTGATAGGCCCTGCTGCCCCCCTTGGGTGCCACTCTTTTGATTGATTTTTACTTTCAGGATCAAACTGATACACCCAAGTTTCATCTCCCGTTACGAGGCGCTCAAAAAAACTATCCTCGTTTGCTTCAATCTTGGTCAAAATAGCCAAAGAAAGGTTGGCCCTATGATTCAGCTGGTCTTCTCGCAACGCTTTTAGGACCCAACGTGCTGAAAGCTTGCTCAGGCCAAGATTTTCAGTTAGAATTCCAAATGCTGAGCCCTGAGAGATTTCACATGCATTGGCAACTTCATCAATAGTAATACGGCGATCTTTATCCACTAGATTCCTCACAAGCTCGACATTTTCTGGGTTAATGGAGGTGGAGGGTCTCCCTTCACGTGGATCATCTTCAACTTCTTCTCTGCCCCCCTTGAAGCGCTTAATCCAGTCGTAAACTACCGCTCTACATGGCGAAGAGTCACCATAAACCTGTTGTAGAGCGGCAATAATCTTAACAGGCTTCCAATCAAGTTTAGTCAGGAATTTAATGTTCGCTCTTATCTCAAAATTTGCCATTTTATGGGTTCAAAAAAGTAACCTTTTTGAAGCACATCTAATACAAAGAGTCTCGACAAATTGAATGACGAATTTTGTAGGAATTGTTCAGAAAACATGAAAGTCGTGTTTGACCCTGTATTTACTTGTACAAAATCGAACATTTCAATAATCTGGCATTTGTCTGAGAACTTTTTGACTCACCTACGTATATATATATATATATATATATATATATATATATATATATATATATATATATATTAGTCAGGGCTTTTCCTATGGAGCTTCAATTTAATTTGAAGGATGAACGAAAGGACGTATTAAGGCAAATTCATTTCATTTTCTTGATAGATACAACGTTTCGGGTAAACTTTTCACCCATCTTCGTATACTGAAAAATACAATTCGTGGAGAAGATAAACAATTAAACTTAGATTTTAACAGACAATCAAAATGATGAATTTATGGAAAGTATTTAATATTTATTGAGGGGAGATTGCGAAAATTACAGGTAATTGAGATTTTTGGATTATTATTTTGGGAGTTAAAAAATTAACGATTGAGGATAAACTAACCTTAAACAATCAGCGGTTAGAGGATAACCTGGGAGAAAGAGCGAGGAGCGTAGTGGGTGAGAAGAAGAATCGGAATTTAAGGAAGGAGAAAGGTATTTAATATACATGGATTCAAGAATCCTTAATGATATGGTATCAGGGGTGGTTTTGAAGATTTTAAAATCGTCCATTGTGATTTCGGTTTTACAATTAATAAAGTGAAGCCTAACAAGGGGAGAATTCTTTCGTAGAGAGAACCTTCCTTGTCCTGTGGCTAACACCCAAATGTGAACAGAATCTCGCCCTCAGCGAGCACACCGTACTGCCTATGTATCTGCCCAGTTTAGAATTGGGGAAAGTAAACTCATAAAAACGAAGCACTCGCTTCAGGCGGGATTCTGTCCTTACAATTAAAGTATAATCCTATGTGGTGTCTATTTATGAAAATTAACTTAAAATTGATATGGAAAAACAATTTATTTAATAGAGATGTAATTTTTTTTTAAAATCTTTTATTTAAAAATCCCAGATCCGGAAAGATTATGTAACGGATATCTTTACAAGAGGTAGGGAATTTACATTTAGAATGGTAAATATTGTTAAAAAATTGGGCCGTAATTTTTTCAATCAGAGACACAGGAAAACCGTTTCGTTTGAAATATTTAGTCAGAAATACGATTTCTTGGTGAAATCCGGAGTAGGATGATCAAATATTAAAAACCCGGAATATTAGTTTTTTATGGCACTTATTTTGAAAGAAAAGTCACAAAAACTGAAAAAGTTTAGGCCTTGACCACTAAAGGTTGGCTTACGAAAAACTTTGGTTACAAATCCAGTTGGGAAACGGGAAATGTGGATATCCAAAAATGAGATGGAGCAATTGAGCTCTTTTTCGCAAATAAATTTAATATTAGGATGTATATGATTGGCATATTGCAAAAATTTATCGCAGGACTCCTCTGTATTGAACATAATGCATGTATCATCGACAAAGCAGCGGTAAAGTAAGGGTTCAATGCTTCCAAGTTCCAGGCTGAATAATTGTTCCTCAAACCAGGACATGAAGAGATCTGCGAAGCCAGGTCCCAAAGGACTGCCCATGCCCACCCCATCTATTTGGCAGTAAGTTTCGTTGTTAAAGGTAAAGTAATTGTCTTTCACGGCTAGTTTCAGCGTTTCCATGAAAATTGAAGTTGCTAAGGGCAAATGCACATCGGACAATTATGTCAATGGTTTCGTCAAGAGGAACATTAGTAAAGAGAGATGAAACATCGAAACTACTCATAAAGGAGGGATAAAGAAGCTGAAAATTTTGTAATTCTTTAACAAAGGTGAAGCTATTTTGAATTTTAAAATGGTTTGAGGAAAGAGGGGTTATTAAATGAGCCAAGCATTTAGCTAAGTTATAAGAGGGGAGATTATAAGATGCTAAAATTGGGCGAAGGGGGATTCCCTCCTTGTGACATTTGGGGGATCCGTATAGAGAGCCAAGGTAGGAACCTGAAACGAGCAGGCGATTGTAAAAAATGAATCCAAAATATTGAGTTTTTTTTAATTTGAGCAAAAGGCGGTTTATTCTGTCTTCTATTTTCATGGACAAAGATTGACGTAATTCAGAGATCTTTTTGAACTTTGAGTTATCGGACAAAATAACATTCATTTTCTCTATGTAATATGATTTGTTAAGAAGAACGACACCTCTAACCATATCAGGTTTGGTTATTATTATCTCATTTCTTTTCCTCAAACCTTTGAGTGTATCGAGGTCATTTGGGCGCAGAAAAATGGAAGAGAATTTGAGTTTGCGCGAGAGATGGTAAAACTCCAGTGCAAAATATGAGAGTGTTAAGCGAAAATCCATAAATTTGTCAGTGATCGGCAAGTCTTTTAATTCGCTAAGCAGCTTCTCAAAGGGGAAAAATAGTCAATATGGCCAAGTTTGAAAGGAGGAAGTTTAAATTCAAATCCCAAATCAAGTAAAAAAGATTCTCTCGCGGTTAAATTGTAATCGGAAAAGTTTTTTACTGTATTGTCACTTAGGGAGAAGCAAGGCCTAGAGAGGTTAAGTTTGAATAGCTTGCGGTCATGAAACTTGAGGACAGAGTTTGCGTAGCTTTAGTAGTTTGAGTTATGAGAGTATAAAAACAAGTATAATCGCAGATAGAAACAATTGCCCTAAAATATTCTTTTAATTTATGGATGCCCTGCGTGAGTCTATCGATGGAGGAAAACTTAAAGTTAATTTCATTATTTAGAAGTTGTTCTAGGGCAGAGAAATAGAAATTGGTTGAATAAAGACTTTTACGGTAGAGTTTAAAGTAAATAAAATTTGGGAAAACACGGTTAAAACGGAAAATTTCCAAGAATTCCAAATCCAGTTGGGCCTTTCTTAGCTTACGTGAAGTCTTCTCAAGAGAACGGTAGAGCTTGATTCCTTGGAGTCCATATTATAAGGATAAATATTAGTTAGGGCTTCTCCTATGGAGCTTCAATTTAACCAAAAATTACACATAAAACAGATTTTCTTTGGGTAATACTTCAGATTAGGGGCGCATGGTAGGTGGTGCTGTTAGTAAGCTACAATTTTGGGCTACAATATATCTTTTATGACGTCAGACGGTAGCTTCAGATGTGTCCAATCAGCGCGTTATATTTTTTTTCTCTTTTGGGAATTTGTAACTTTTAGTCTGTATTATTTACTAAATATCTGCGCCTCTGCTTGTTTGTAGTTTTTTTCTCAGTTAGGTAAGGTTTCTTGATGTCTTTTATTGTTTTATTTTTGTTTTCGTATTTTTTGTTTCGCAGCGAACGATAACAGCTTCTTACTGGCAATATCGTAGCTATAAATAGAACCCGCTTAGCAGTTGTTTCTCTTTCGTTATGGCTTTTTCGTGCTCTAGTTGTGCTGCTTCGTTATTCGAATTCGGGTTTATTTTCCATGAACGCGAAAAACTTTTAGATTATTTAGAGGCGCATAAACTAATCAAGAAACCTATTAGGTTGGGTTTTTCTGCCAATAAAAAGCTGTTGGAAAAAAACCCAGTAAATTCAAGGGGACTGCTCGTGGGGGAGATATCACTGCAGGACGACCATCCTGCGATGATCCTGAGTTTTAATCAATTAGGGGGGTCTGGGGAGGCAGCCCCCCAGTATATACTCATATACCAAAAAAATATAACGCCGTAATTGTTCACATGTGACTCTACAGTCTGATGTCATGAGACATATATTGTAGCCCAAAATTGTAGCCTATAAAGGCGCCACCTACCGTGCGCCCCGAAACTGAAGTGTTACCTTTCTTTGTATATAACAACAATTTTTAATAAACAAAATATTGGCAAATGACAAAATTATTCAACTAATAATTTCGTCATTTATTATTTCTTTGCAGAATCTTTGCTTGCAAAATAGCATTAAGCCGAATCTCATAATTTGATACCAGTGGTGATACCAGTCGGACTCAGGGGTGGGCACAAATATTTTAATGGGGAGCAGCGATAGTTTTCGGAACTGCAAAATATTTACTTCGTTTACTATTAAAGTTTAATTTAAAGGGGATACTATTTTTTCTGAACATTATTTTTATTCCAAATATAAACTTAGATATTATAAGGAAAAAGGAAAGAAAAGTTGCTGTAGATAGAGGGGAGTAAGAACAGGGGCCAAAAAAAATAATAGCGTAGGCGAGTTGCGAACAGCTACCTGCGTCGTTGGAACACTCTTAGCCAGCAACGAATCCACTCGGCCATCCTGAGTCTCAAAAAACTCTCATTCGAACGAAGCTTTAAAGCCGCTCGCCTGCACTTCTCGTACGCTACACAACCCCCTCCTAGAAGCGGAGCGTGAATGAATAAATGAAGAGAATCCGTTTGGAATGTTATCCAAGGGCTAACGCTTCCCCTCCCGGGTGGCCACCATTGTAGATAGAGGGGAGTAGGAAAAGGGGCAAAGAAAATAATAATAGCGTAGGCGAGTTACGAATAGCTTCCCGCGTCGCTGGCTACTGTTAGCCAGCGGCGAATCCACTCCGCCATCCTAAGTCTCAAAAAAGACTCATTCAAACGAAGCTTTTAAGCCGCTCGCCTGCACTTCTCGTACGCTATAATGCACAACAACAAATAGCTTTAATAAAATGAATTAGCTTTAAAAATAAATGATATTTTTACATAGATTGACAATAAATCAGAACTAATAGTAACTTGAAAAATATAATTTAAACGAAATTAATTATGTATAAGATTATGTATAATCAGTAAATTAATTTAGATTCAATGAGATGATGTTTCTTTATGATTTTTCAATATGGAAAAATAATTAGCTATTTTATCAGAAGTTGTAGATCTTAATATATGTGAAGGTGGCCGCCTGATATAATGCTGCGAAATTTTGACTTGTTGTAATTCATGATCGAGAAAGCTTGTAATACGTAGGGTGGGCACGGGAGCTGCTTTCAGAGCCACACATCGCCCTCGGAGCCATATTTGCCCAAATCTGGTTGGACTCGTGGCAGAGAGACTACGAGTGATTGGAGGTAGGGAAGCACGGGACTTTGAGTGTTGACTGTTGTGATGTATTTTAATATTTTCTCGTTGCCCTATGTGATTGGGTAATTGGTGTTTTCGCCCTCTAACCCGAAACATGGATTTCTCGAAAGAAGGTTGCAGGTTCTACACGTTTACTAGTTGGGTTGGAAACTAGGGAATAAAGCAAAGGAGATCAGAGGGAAATTATTGCAAGTTTCTCCCGAGTTTTCTCCATCACTCAAAACTATTTCCTGTAGGATTCGAGCCATTGCAACCGAAAAAAGTCAGCTAAAAGATAATCATCAGTTTGGACACTCCCAGACATCCGTAACCGAAGCAACAACCATCCGTGCCCGGGACATCATTAACGAAGATCCAACTGTTACTCTTCGATTCTTACCTTGGAGCTTGTTGTCAGATATGGGAGTCCATATTTAAAACGTTCGTGATAACTTGGACTGAGGAAGAAGTGTGTTTAATGGATAACCCATTTTCTAACAGAAGAACAGAAGAGCAAATAGGTGCGGATTTGTCATCTCTGGCTGGCTGAACTCAAACCAACTGTTCCGAAACGGTTCTCAGTGTTGGATTTCTTTTTTCACCAACAGAGACAAGCAGTCCAACATAGTGTGGTTGAGTGACGAAGGAGCCTGGACTTCAGATTTTAAGGGAAGGACTTTTCACCAAGTTCATCAATTTTCAATGACCAATGTGTGTGGTTTTGGTGTCTCAACCGTCTAATATCACAGACAAGTACTACATATACCAAATCCTTCCTAAGGTCCTAAAACATCAGGGCAAGTCCGCAACAACCTGCCGCCGATCGCGTCTTTTGCTTCACCACGTCAATGCTGACTCCCACAAAGCGCGCCTGAATGTGCAATTCCTGGAGCAGCAAGGGATCAAACTTCTAGCCTACCCACCCTACTTACTTGACCTTACCTTCTGTGATTTTTGGTTGGTTCCAAAGACAAAGGGTGCGATCGCAGGGAAGCAATTTCATCGTATCCAAGACCTGTACAAACAGTCAATTAAGTGCTACGAACTATACCAGCTTCTCAGTATCGTCACTGCTTCATAAAGTGGCAAAGGAGGATGCACCGCTGCATAGAGGGAGGAGGGGAGTATTTTGAAGTAATGTAAACGATTGTTTGAATTTACTTCTGTTCTACCAAAATATAGGTTCTCACTGTCATTACTTTCTAAACAACCCTCGTATTATCTTTTTGCTGTTTTTTCTTGATATTTTGTTCCACTCTTCTAAGCGAATCTCCGTGGAACAGGCAAGGTTCTGTGGGTTTCTTTGCGGATTGCAGTTCAGTATTCGCCAAATATGTTCAATTGGATTGAAGCATTGCGATTGACTTGTACATACCAAGGAGTTTATTTGAGTTAATTTGGCTATGCGCTTAGGATTGTTTTTCTGCTGAAATATCCTTTGGTATCGGCCATAATTTTCTTTTCAATTGGGAGCAACTTTTCCCTGTATCTTTCAATACGTGTCCAGATCCATTTCCCTATTAATGATATCGAGTCCTCCTCTGCTATGTTCAGTAAATTTGTAGATCTTGAGTTTATAAATAAAATCACAATGATTTCTTTTTTATTGATAAACTCAAGTCACATACTCTTAACTTCAAATATAAAATGATTAGCTTCGATGTTGTCTCCTAATTTACAAAAGTCCCTGTGAATGATTTGCTCATGTGGTTCCAGGAAACACTTGAACAAATTTCTTTGCTCATTCCCTACACATGTTTGCATAAATTAAATCAAACTTTGAATCCTAAATTCTTCATTTAGTTTTAATGATAAATGGTATCTCCAACGTTTCGGCATAGCTATGGGAAACCCGTTGTTGAGTTGTTTGTCTATGGAAATTTTTGAGTCTAAGTTACCAGTCCCCCAAAATGCTATTTGGTACCGTTATGTAGATGATGTATTTTGTATTTGGCCTATTGAGTGTAACGTAACTAATTTCCTGAGTGCCCTAAATAACCTGGTACGCTCTATTAATTTCACTCATGAATTAGAAGTCGGAAAATTATCTTTTTTAGACACTATGGTAGACCGTACGCCGCAAGGTTTTAAGTTCTCGGTTTTCCGGAAGTAAACTCATGTTCCGTCTTACATCCATTATTATTCGAATCCGCAAAAAAAATAAAAAATGGGCTTTTATTTCTTTGTATTTGCGTGCTTTTAGATTATGGGACCCAGAATTTATCGATGAAGAGCTAGAATCAATCAAAATCATTAGTAAAATGTTAAATTATCCGTCTTATTTTCTAAATGATTCCCTGCGCAGAGCTAAGCAGTCCTTTTATGGAAATATAATTAAACAGTCATTTACGCGAAATAATATTTTAACGCTCCCTTTTAATAAACACTTGTCCCATGTTCCGAAATTATTAAAATATTTGAATGTTAATGTTGTATTCTATAATAATTCCACGTTAAGAAATTTAGTAATTAAAAATTATCCACCAAATAAAATGGCCTGCATTTATATAATTCCGTGCAAATCTTGTCTTGGTTTTTACATAGGCCAGACAACAAAAAGCCTAGATATGAGAATTAAACAACATAAGTATTGTGGTCGAACGGGGCAAACTTAAAATGTACTGTTTATTTATCAATCTACTTTGAAGCATCAAATAGATTGATCTAATGCAGAATCCATTATTTTTGTGCCCAATTTTATCGAAAGAAATTTAATGGAATCAACCATGATCAAATTCTCCCATAACATTAATTTCAATCTAAGTGAGGGTCTATTTAAATTAGATAATTGGATCACGAATAATATTTGTTTGCAATATAAATTTAATTTGTTGAATTGATTTATATTTTGCAGTTCCGCGGATGGGGTATTCAATTATTCGTCAGTTTTTTTGTTTTTTTTCCCTTAAACAATTGTTTTTGTTCGTCGATACGTTTGAATGACGTCACATTTCTCTGTTTATTAACTGTTTCTTTATTTCATTGTACTTTTGTCCTGGATGATGTAAACACGAAAGCGCTTGGGCTTATCATCATCATCATCATCATCATCATCATCATCACTAACTCTATAATTTAAGAAGGTGATTTTTTTGAGTATTTGAATAATAATTTCATCTCAGTTTGGTTATGACTTATTTTTTTTCTCAAAGTTACTTTGCTGGAAAATCACATTGCGGTCATTAATGGAGAGGTCTCTGGTGGTTTCAAGAATGTAATCTCTCAGGGCAGCTTGCTACTTCTTTGAATTCATGGTACCATCATAAATTGTGAAACTACCCATGACATAACTTGACCTTCATCCCCATGCTGTTACAGAGCAGTCACTATGATTTACTTTTGGACCTGTTCACTCCCAATTTCCCTGCTCTCCTGGCCTATTGCGTGATCTAGCTTTACCTACGGCCAAGAACAAATGGAACGTGGAATCAGAGGACAATTAGACCGTCCCCACTGTCACAATAAGCACGTGGCCAAGCCAGTTAACGTTGATCCAACTGGAGGATGGTTAGCAGCCTCTGGTTGGCTTTGCATGAATTCCTAACCTGGGGAAGCAGTTCACGACGGACTCTTCTGACAGATGCATTAACCTGACCTTCCTCAATCCATTCATTTTGCATCTGGACTGAAGATTTCTTACGATCCTAAATGTTCATGCAAAATAGAGTTCTGACTTTACGTACGGTGCGTAATAACCAATGCTTGTCCTGACCGAGCTTGGTCTTGCATGTTCACACTTCTCTGATCCTCTTCTACACTTCTACAACACAGGTATATGATCCTTCAACTCACCAGGCAATTTGTCGGCAAGTGAGACCCTCTTCATTTAGCGTGCATATCAGACATTTTATTTAAGTAAAGTTACATATTAATAAAAATATGTTTTATATGAAGACATTTTGACTATAACATACCATATACTAATGGGTTGAGGAATAAGTTCTTGCGGTTTTATCAAATTTATTCATTACCATTAACAATTTTAGAAAAACTTAATTTTTAATTGATAACAATATGCAATTTAATCAATAATGTATTCTCCGTTGTTATTTACGACTTCTTCCCAACGTTCAACTAGTTTTTCGATGCCTCTGCAATAAAAATCTCTGGATTTGGACTGGTAAAATTCGTCTAACCAGGTTCTTAATTCCACATCAGTACTTAACGAAACGCCGCGTAAATTGTTGGAGAGCGATCGGAACAGATGGAAATCATATGGAGTCAAGTCTGGCGAATATGGAGGATGCGGCAAGATTTCCCAATTAAGCGTTTGGATGGCATCTTTTGTCATATTGACAATGTGAAGATGAGCATTGTCGTGTTGCAGAAGGACTCCATAACGTCGATGGGGTCGCTTTTGACGAATAGCTTCGGCGAGTCGATTTATTGAACGTAGAGTTCTGCATTGACTATCTCGTTGTTTGCAAGTAGCTCATTAAAAAAGGATGCTTCACAATCACACCACAGACACAACATCGTCTTTCGTGGATGAAGACCTTGCTTTAATCGCGGAAGTGCTTTTTTATTGGAGCTAAGCCATTGTTTTCGATGGTTAATGTTGACATAAACACACCACTTTTCGTCGCCATTGATGATGCGGTAAAGAAATCTGTCCTTATATTTACGAGTAGCATTGTGACAAGCAAGCAAACCTGCGGAGTGTTGAAGTTTGTTGCTTTCGCTCAAAGCGGGCGGAACCCATGCACCAAGATTTTAAACTTTCCCCATCGAATGAAGTTGATTCACTACAGTTTTCTGATCACACACCAATTGTACAGCCAATTCTCTAGTCGATTGATGAGGATTTTCATGAAGAAGGTCGTTCAATCGATCTTCACCCAACTTAATGGGGCGACCAGAAGGTTATTTGTCATGAAGATTGACATGACCGTTTTTGAAACGTGAAAACCTCCATTGAGCTGTCCTTGCTGATAAAGCATTTTCTCCATACACAACACAAATATTGCGACGAGCTTTGGCTGCGTTTGCATTGTTCCCGTCTCGATTAAAAATGAATAACAACAAGTGTCGAAAATGTGCCTTTCTTTCAACTTGACATTCCACTTTGAGGGTACAGAACAAAAATTAAATTAACACAACTTTTAAATAAACCGCAATGACTTATTACTCAACTTCAAGACGTAGCCTAAGAAAAACCTTAATAGTCTACGCTGTTAAGAGACGTAGCCTCACCTTTGCAAATTTTGCTCTCATTATTTATTATTGTTTCTTAAAAGGTGCACAAATTACATCAACAAAACTTAAATCAACACAACATTAAGAAAAACCACAAGAACTTATGCCTCTACCTAATAATACGAGGAATTCATACATTTTAATAGCATCACAATTTTGCATATTTACAAACACTTTTTTAAAAATCTTGTGAATTTTTTTGATTTTCAGAGGTATTGGACACATGTATGCAAACTACACAAAAAGATTAATTGGCATAACCAAGTAATAAGAAAAAGTACAGGCATCCGAAAACTTTTGGCCGCAACTGTACGTAGCAAGGAAAAGATCATATTTCTGGCTACTCTCCTCTTCCTCCGCCTCAGCCACTTGACAGAGGTGAAGTACTGATGGCCGAGTGTAGGATTATTCGCGACCAGGACTTTACCTTCTTACCCTGACAAATACGAGTAGTTCTACTTTAAAGCCAAAAGCTTAACCATTAAAATGTGGAATCTCGGTTGTCTTTCTCTCCTTGCATTACATATCCTGAGCTAAAATTGTTTCTCGATATAAATATATATATATATATATATATATATATATATATATATATAGTTGAAGGGAACAGCTGAATTTGAATATATTTGTGGGAGTACGAGAACGGTCAATAAGTTTTGCGAATCGGTAGGGCAAAACAGAGGAAGGGGTATGGATGTTTATGGGGGTGTTAGGACAAGTTATGACAAGTCAGGGCCTGCAGCCGCACGCTCCTGCCTCGTCTATTTAAGAAGCAGTACCTGATCGCAGATCGTCAGTCACAAATTTTTCAACAATGGAGAAGGTTGAGCACCGCGCAGTGATCAAATTTTTGACCAAGGAAGGCAAGAATGCAAACGAGATCCATGAACGCATGGTTGCAGTGTACACCGACACCGCCCCTTTCTATGCAACCATTGCTTGCTGGAATAGGGAGTTTCGCCATGGTCGTGACTCCCTTGAAGATGACCCCCATCCAGGACGCCCGTCAGACTGACCAACGAGGGCAATGTGGCCAGTGTGGAGAGGATGATCCTCGAAAATAGACGGGTGAAGGTCGAAGAGATCGAGCGAGAACTTGGAATATCACATGGAAGTGTTATGAACATCATCCACGACAATTTGGCCATGACCAAGGTCTCTGCTCGTTGGGTCCCTAGAAATCTCACGCCCCATGATTGACTTCAATGTCGTCAAAGTCCACAAGGCCAGAGTTGCACAAGCTGCCCTGCGCGAGTGCGGATTCGAGGAGCTCAACCATCCCCCCTACAGTCCAGTTCTGGCCCCTAGCGACTACTTTTATTCCGACAGCTCAATGTGGCACTGCGTGGACGCCTGTTTGGGGACAATGAATATGTCCAGCTCACCGTCCAGGAGTGGATTGAACAGCAGTCGGGAGATTTCTGGTTGTCGGGAATTCAAAGCCTCAGGGACCAGTGGCGCAAGTGCATTGAAGTTGCGGGTAGTTATATTGAAAAATAATAAAACATTTTTCCTCATATCTTGTTTCCTTATATCCGAATTGCAAAACTTATTCACCTCTCCTCGTAAATACTTTTCCACCTTCTTTCTTATTTTGCCCCCGGAGCTTTGAAGCTTGACTGCTTGCAAAATCAACCCATCCTCACATTTTCTACACAGGTGGCGAGAAATTAAATCTTTGCAACAAGTTTTTAACACAAATAAGAAATATGACCATTTTTTTTAAATAATTGAAAATTAACGCCCTGAGGATTACTCTTGTTTAAGAATAATGAATTGTAAAAAAATGGAAAATGATGATTAAGTTTTAAGGAAGTTTGTGCTTGGGTCATGAATGGAAAATCTAGTGGAAATCGGTTGTAATTTTGTATTGAATAAACGTGTATAGGTGAACACTATGTATAATGAATGAATATCAACAAGTATTCTCAAAAAAGCTAATTCGTTTTTATATTTCAAAAACAATGAATCACTGGACGGGGCTAAGTGATGTTACGATACGATAAAATATTTGTGCGAACGAGAATCTGACAAATGTGGGTCTTTTGAGGGTCGTCCCAAAGGAAATGGTTATAGTTTTGAATTAGGCACTGGTCAGAGATGGAAATCTGATCATGTGGGGGGTCTTACATTTGGGGGTGTTAAGGAAAAAGGTAGATTAACCACTTCTTCTGGTTAATCAAATTCTTTGAAAGGCCCCCCCAAGGCTATCACTTTGGTGCTGCCCGAAGATGTTCTCGTTACGCTCTACGTAGAAGAACTTCTTATCAGTTTTGGTGCAGCCCAGATGAAAACTGCAGCGTAGACTCCAACCTGCATTGAACCGTATCTCTCATTATTCCGAAGCGTACAAGTTATGGTTTTCCTTTTCCAAGAATAAGGTAGTGCATTTTCTGCCGCCATCCGCGGCTCCACCCCAACTAGGACATCTTCCCAAACGAGGCTTGACTGGAACAGGTAGATTCGCACCATGTTTTTTTGTTCTTTGTCTTGTTTTTGAACGTCACTTCACCAGGGAGGCTAAGACGTGGTCTCTTGTACACGCGCCATTGACATTATTCTTTCCGTGAGAAGAGCTACTGCCATATGTTTCTACTGATCCGTTGTTTTTTCAAAGCTTGACTAGGGATACGAGTTTTACGTATCCACAACTGAGCGTGTACTGCAGAAGGTGAACTCGATCCACCACTCCTTTCTTCTCTTGAGACCGATACCCTCCACACGTCCTCCATTGTGAGCTTGTTTCGATTTCGGTGAGATGCAACCGCTTGAACGCGCAGGTCCAGCATCTCTCTCAAGCTCTAACGCTGTCATTCCATCCTCTTCCGATCTCGCCGGTACCTATGCAGCAGAAATACGCTAGCCATACCCTAAGTACTTTGTCTTTAGGACGAAGAAACACTTTTGATAACTTGGTGTAGCTCTCGGGCCAGTTCAGTTTCTAGTTCTTCATCAGACGCCACCCTGGAAAGCACCACATTTGAATAATCATAGCCACGCCTCTGCGCTCATAGCTTATACAGCACCTCGAGTATTGCATTCAAAATTTTGGAAGTACAGTTCGTATCACATTACATCCGTTCCGTGCCCCTAATTCCTAAGAGAGGGTAGGCTATAATGTCGTGTCCCTTTTCTTTTGAAGTCTCAATACTTTGGTTATTCCTTGATAAAGAACTCAAAATTGAGATAGGCTAACTTCGAACTAATTTGAGTTTTGAGTGGTTAATAGTTACTCCTTCTAATGGGCTAATTATACTATACTCCTATTAAAAATTAATTGTGTGAAATTATAGTTCCAGAATTCTTGTTTTAATTTGTTTGCATACATTCAGTAATCACTAGTTTGTTGTTCTAGTTTGTAGTTAGGCAAATTATACCAAGGTCGTCAAGGCAGACAAAAACCTCTCTTTTCATGAGGTTAGCAAGAATTATACTCACGAGTTTAGAGAAGTTTGCTAGCGAAATTTTAGTTCAGATTTATATAAGTTTTGAGGTGTTATGAACGAATTTCAGGGACTAAGCAGTGAATAGGCGTGACTCTTGATATACTCCCATCTGCCATTATTCACTCGCCAGATCAAGAGAAGAGGAATCATTAGATTTTTCGATTTCCATGACTGTTTTCCACATATTGGGAATCGGGAAGTGTCAGGGAATAAATATGATATTGAGTTTCCTAAACTCAATATAGGAATGATTCATATCATCTTTCTTCTTACTTAAGATCTTTTCAGACGACCAGGCTCTAGCTGAATGGTAGCGGAAGCATATTTTAAATATTTTATTTCTTTATTTTTTTTTTGCAAATGAAAAACAACGGAAAGAGGCGTAAAAATTGGTTTTGATTTCTGTTTCACTTTAGTTTCAAAAAGAAACAAGATTTTTTCAGCCTAAGGTGTATTCATTCAAAGCAATCACATCTTTATTCTTTATTTGTTATTTCAATATTTTTCCTCTCAGTTCCAAACTAGCTTTGTATTTCATCCTAATTTGACTTACTGATAACTCGACAAATGGAGTTACGTTCTTGTTGTCTCTTGAACTGGCCATGAAATGGGTTTTAAAAAATATTTCCGAGCTAAGTTCTGGGTTTACTTTTAATACTTTCTTGTGATGACTGTTATTTATATAAGAAACGTGGATCTAATAATCCTTGCATTTTCACACTGATTGAGAGAGTAAAATTCAAGGACCGAATTTATTTTTTCTACCACGTAATATCCATTAAGATCCAGATTTATTGTTAAAAAATGTAGATTTACAAGAAAAAAAATAATTCATACAGTGTTACAATTACTGTAGATACAGGAACGGATTGTATTGAATTCTGAATTATTTGGGTGGTAACAAACCACACTAGTAACTGAATTTGAAATTCTAACAGAATTAATACGGCACTCAAGGTATTATCTATTGATTTAAAATATTTCAAGGGCTATTACAGGATTAGAGATCATTAAGCCTTTAGGATAGGCATCCTATTTTATCTCTCAACTTACATATATAACTGAAGTTTGAGAAGCAGAACTATCTTTGCTCTCCTCTTTGAAATTAAGGTTTCTTCAAGTAGCACTTTCGTGGCTTTCTTCACTTAAATAAGGATTCCCATCAGTAGCACTTTCATGGCTTTTCCCTCTTAAACTAAGATTTTTTAGAATAGCTCTTTCCTGGATCACCTAATTTAAATTAAGATATCTTGGAGCAAGACTTTTGCTGGCTCTCCTCATTTCAACTAAAATTCCATGCAGCAGACAGCTTCGAGCTTCTTCGTCTTTAAATTAAATACCCATGGAGCTGTTCGCATCGAACTCTCTTGTTTTACTTTATTTTTTTAGGACTTCGAAACTATTTTATCTAAAAAGCCTTATCAGGACATTCTTTATTCATATTTCCCTTTTCTAAACTAACTTACTGGTGCTGTAGAAGAGTATTACTTTTGTAGTAAATAGAACTATTGTTCTCATTCCTTTGAGGAACAAATACAAATTTTGAAGTTCTTTGTTTGAGATGGACCTAACTACGGATCTCCATGTTCTCTGCATTTTTTTTCAGCGCTACAAGGCCTAAAGTTTCATACAAATAAACCTGTATCCGAGCACTCGGTACAAGCTGTACCAGAGTCAATCGCCGATATGGGTTATTTAAAAATCTAAACCTAATCACAGACTGGTTGAAAATCGCATGTCATTTCCGACGATGGAACACTTTGCTGGATACCCCCCCCCCACTACATAATTAAAATATAATTAAGTTTCTTCTAATGACTTAAATTTTTTACCAATTACGGCAACTAACTGAAATTTTACCAGGTAATTATGAAAAACTGATCTGGAATAATTTTTAAATAAAATCACACTAACTTCATTGTCTGGCAGGACCAAGAATTCCAAATTTCTTGGTCTAAAAATTTCCACTAATTCATTTGCGTCTCTTTGTCTTAAATAAATCTTTGGACTGTTAAAGATTCTAATAAACTATCGGGGTACGAGGATTATTTAATCGCTCTTTTCCGAATGCTTCGGTTTAAAAATGACCTGGGGAACAGAAGTCTGGGGGCGCTGCATCATACGACTGAGTTTTGAAAAATCTACCCTCTACATGCAAAGGTTCTTGTTACAATATGCAAGGTTATTGATCTCAGCAGGAGCTTCAACATATCTAAATTCTTTATATGTGTGCTTCTTTGCTTCGGTGGGCCTCGAGTATTATTTAGGTGATGATGTGCAGTTACTATTGGGTACATGGGTGGATATTGCTTGGTTTGCAAAGAAGAATGAGTACAATTTTTTTTTATATATAGCAGTAGGTTCACTTCAATACTTTTAGGCTGAATTATGTTAATTGTAGCATGTTGGTCTTTCTATTGAAGTAATAAATTAATGTTTACTTCTATGAATTTTTCTTTGACTTTATGAATCGTAACGCTAGGGTTAACGTCGAGGGAAATGTTTTCCTGCAATATTCTTTGGGGCATGAAGAGAAATTTGTGTATATTACAGCATTTAGTAATTAATTGCTTATTTTTTTCTTGTTTTACGTAAAGTTTACGTTTTCCTGAATTGCCTGAACAGCCGAACTTAATAACTGTTATTAATAGGCAAAAAGTTATAAAAATCCTCGCTTTTATTTTTTTCTTATTTCACAGTAAATATATTACTAATCCAAACTAAAGGCTGGTCCAAAGTAATATCCTTATACACTTTTTTAGTTATTTTTAAACTCATTCTATTGAATAACAGAGAATAACATAAAGCTAAAAGTTTTCGGACAATCGGAAATTTTAGGAAATTAGATAAATAAGGAAGAATAAATAAAAAAAAAGTTATATATACCCCAATTTATTAACAAGACTGAACAAAATACATAACATGCCAAATTATGTAACATTAACAACATATTACAAACAAACAGATGAAGTACAGCAACATACCATACTGATACAGGAAGCTTACTAGCGTGTCGAGAGTCTCGACAATGATGAGAGCATTTATTTATCAACACATGCTATCCAGGAGAAAGGTTGGGCACCTGAAGGGATAGTGATGGCTAACTCCTCTGGGATGACTGCCTTCAGTTGCCCATTGGAGGCTGGATGATGACGTATTGCAGACTCTATCAGGTCCTAGAACGACTGTATGGTGGACGCAGAATTATCACATAGAGCATTTTCCTGTTAGAAAATTACAATGCAACCATTTCTGGAGAATTCTTGGATTGAGTGCAGCATATTTGCTGCTCTTAGGACAGCTTGATACTTCTATAAATTTATGGTGCCATCACAAACGGTGGGACGAGCCAATGCTGAAATTGGCATACAGCTCAATAGCATTAAAAATGGCAAAGATACTCTACTGTTGACACATTGCACGCTCGATTCCACTGTTCTCCTCACCTTATGCCGTCTCTAACGTTGCCCGGGGTTGAGAGCAACTGGAATAAGCACTCTTTGGAAAATTAATTGAGGTCAGCACGTGCCCAGACCAGTGGACGACCTTTCTGCTGAAGAATGATCAACGGATTTTTGTGGGTTTTACGTAAATTCAGCCCAAGCTGAAACATGCGTCGAACTGTTCTGACGGATGCATTTACCTGGCCTGCCTCTGTCAATTCACGTGACAGCTGGATTGCGGTTTTCTTATGATCCCGAAAACTCATTCGATGCAGATACCTGTAGTAACTTTCCATCGTGACCATTGGTATTCCAGAACGAGGTGGGTCTTGGATGTTCCCTCATCATCAGGTCCTCTTCGACACGTCTACAACACCCGAACGTGATCCGCCGACCCAGAGGGCAATTTGTTGACAGCTGAGACTCTCTTCCTGCAGCTTGCTTATCAGAATCCTCTCATCCAGGGCATAGCTACATTTTTTCGCCGTTATCATATCATTATTAGAGAATTTCGATATAGAATATATTAATCGACAAATTTGATGTGTTATATCAAGAAATTTTCCCTGTACATTACCGCTTGATGATACTAGGATTTTATCGATTTCAACAGTATTGTAATTTTAGATATTTAAAAAAAGGTTATAAGAAGCTTGTAATTTTATTTTGCTTTCTAGATGCATTAGACACATGCATGCACACCGATCTGCATATATCCATAGATACCCAAGGAATCATAAAAATTTCTGGTTTCTGAAAACTTTGGCCTGTGGCTGTAGTTATAGCTCAGTTGGTAATAGGCATTTCATTTAAACTACTCCTGCATCTTTCATTGTCAATCAACATATTTTCCCTTAGAAATATTGTTTACTCCTTTTCAAGCAATGGATAGGAGATATAAAGTAAGCTAGTTATTTTAAATGAGCTAGGCATTCCGATTTTGATTATCCTGGCTCAGGTTAGTTTGAACGAGCGTGTATACTGAGGTAGGTGAAAACAAAATCCCAACTAGAGTAACAAAATATAAAGGCCGCGATTGATCTGTCACTCATTTGTTTTTGCGACCTATTTTTTTAAACTTTGCTTTATTAATCCTGACTAACTAATAATAATTCACTCAAATAAAATACCAGATAAAGTAGTTAAAAACTTCGAAATGAAGTTGTTGTCTAAAGGCTCCAACTATCAAAAATCCCTTAAGTGAAAATAAAATGCATTATTAAATCTAATTCTAAAATTCTTTTACTCATAAGATGAATTGAAAACGGTCTTGGATTATATTCTTAATTCTTTACATAAGTGAGATTAATTGCTTTACATGGGAATCAAAAGGCGTCAACGAGCCTGATTGACTTCTTTTTCTCTGGAACTTCTGAAATTTCTTTAGGAAATGGTTGATTTAAGTCAATTAGGGTGACGAAAGCGCACTGCTGACAACTTCTCGCTCTTAGAAACGAGATCAGCTACCACGCACAGCCAAAAAAAGGATTGGTAGGGAGAAAGAGTGCTAAGGATTTTCATAAATATATGCAGGATAAAACCGCTGCTGATGTGGTCGTCAGGCTAGGTGGTATACAATGGTAAACGAGGGAGCGTGTCTTAGGTGAGAGACTGGTCTCTTCTTCGAAGTCCAAAGGGTTAATTATTTAGTGAGAATGCTGGGGTTAATCACTGGCATCAGCAATGGGAGAGCATGTAGATAAGAGACTGGATAGTTTTCTGGGCCATACTTCTAGAAATAAATCTTCTTAAACTTTAGAGAAGTGGCTTCATTGGTTCTTTTTTCACGCTTTTTATCAGAAAAAGAGATGGATGCATACACTCGAATTCTGAGCCCTTTCCTCGTATGAATAAAAAGATAATTATTTGTTAACTTTTATGGTATTTCTTAAAAAAAATAATAGGGCTCAAAAGTTAGCCTTATTTACACTCTGAATCTTATTTAAATAGATTAATAATTTTTATCTAGGATGAGAAGAAGCATTGATGCATGGAGCTTTAAATTTTCTGCATTGAAATCAGCCAAAAGCAGCAGTTCCAGGGGCCTTTGAATCATGTATTATACTATACATTTGATTTAAAAAAGTTGAATAAAAGATTAGATATCAAATGAAAGAGCATAAAATTACTATTGATAATAATAAGAGGGAGGAGAAGAAGAAGAAAATAATAATAAAAAAAATGATTATCTATCATTTTTCAGGAAATAAGTGAAAATCAATAAAAATCTAGAAAACCATCCACAAGTTACAACTTCACAATAACATTTAGTAAGGAACTGAAGGAACTCCGTGGGTGCACACTAAATATCTTATGAACCTTCATCTACTGATCACAAATACATTTCAACTGGATAATTTGCCAGATCTCTCGCTGAAGCTTTTCTAATTTCACATCTTTAATCTTTTATCAGAGGTTCTCATCTTCCCACCAACAGACAGGCGTTCCAATGTTTCCATAATCTTCAAAATTTAGCGGAAAATGCCGGAGGCCCAAAGTTTATGACCTTGCATATGACAAGTTAATATATCATCACATTCTATCAGATGGCCTGGATCAAGAGAATGACTAAGTACAACGTAATGAAGCGCTGTATGAAACTTCATTTGAAAAATCGTGCTCTGGTGAAGAGCAAACGGAGGTAAATAAATACCCTTGGAGGATAGGATAATTCGTGCTTAATTCCGACCGGCTGTTCGACGAAAAAACTGTGGATGAAATTAAAAAAACACAGAATAAAAAACTGTTATCCAGAGAGAAAAAGATGAGAATATTGGTGGGTTATACAAACGCCATAAGACTATGTGGGAAGGTGATGACGATTATTTTGAGACTAGAGCCATGCAGCAAGCTGCGAAGAATAGAAGACTGTAGCATAGGCACGAAAGAGGTAAAATTAATTAGTTTGAACGTCCCCCTAAATTTTAAGATTTACTCTTTGCAATATTTAGCAACCATCTAAAAACTACTTCCTTACAGGTTGTACTAGTATACAGATACACCAGGAAGAGAAGCTGTTGTTCTTGTAGATGACATTACCTAGTGTGACTAAAATGACAACAACGCTAACATAGAGGATATGGATTTGTGATGTTAGAACCAAGGAATCTTGGAGCTGGCTGGATTCAATATTCTTTATTTTGATGGAATATATGGAATCGTCTTTAGATCTCTTTTCTTGATAAAAGAATTCCTGCTAAAACGCAGCCCGTCTCCCGTTTTACATAACACCCCAAATACATGAATGCGGTCTTGTAAGAACCACTTATAATAAATTTATATATTTAATCGGTTTCCATAATATAAAATTAGTTCCCTCAACTTACATTAAGATATTTTATCAATTCTTACATAATTATCAAGTATTACAATGGCTATATAATAATACAAGGAATTAATACACTTTCTTAAAAATCAGGACGAAAGAATGAGTCACTATTTTGGGGCCTTCAAATAAACAGAGTTCATATAGTATAATAATTTATGTTTGATTTCATTGTCATTTTCATTAATGTATATATTTCAATGATCATTCATTTGAAGATAAAATATTCAGTAATTTTCTAGAGAATGATAATTTTGCTTGGCTAAACTTTGATGTTAACCAGGTCTTACCTTTTTCACTAAAATTTAATATCGCGTGACTCATGACAAAGGCTCCGGCACAAAAGAAAAGGCGTCAGCCCTCTCAGTTCTCTCAAAAGGATCAACATCAACGTATTATTAACAAAAGGCGTTCTGGGCGTCTTTTTCAGTAAATTAATAGTTACAAGAGAAAGTTAATGATAGCTTACTAAAAATACTGACAAGAGGTATAAGCTACTCCAGAGGGCAACAATATTCTCTGGAACGAAATATCATAAATCCCTGGATACAGTATTAGTCCTTTTCTCAAGGTAAGCCAATCATTTATCATTCTCTTTGCTCATGTTGTGTCTAACTCCTTAAAAGTTCTTATATTAAAACTTCCAGAGAATATCGCATTATTGATTCATTTTCATTTAGTTATCAAACATATTTTATAATATTTTCTCTCTTGCCTTCCTCTCACTTTTCAATGTAACCCAGTTTTTGTTTGATTGTTAAGATACCCAAGTGCTAATTTTGTTTTGTTTTTTTATATTTATTAGTTTTCCTTGTATAATTCGAGGTAGAATAAAATTTATTTTGTTATATTGCATTTTTTTCTAAATCTAGTACGATATCGTATTAAAATATATAAAACTCTAAAGCATATTGTTTATACTTATAAGCAATATATTTTATTTGTTCTTGACATGGATGTTACAAATTAGGAATAATTTACTGCCGAAATCGCTATCATTATTTTAATTTAACCTAGTAAATATAACCTAGTAAAAAGGTTAATGGGTAATACTTTATTTCTATATTTTGTTGTGGTTATTACAAATGCTATAGATCGTACTATAGTGCATAATTTATGTTTGTATTTTCCTTGTTTAAAGAGTTGGTTAGGACCTTCATGTTTTCTCTATTGCATCAGCTCGTTATAATTAATTAAGATTACTCTGTGCAGAACAGTGTGCCTAATTTATTTGTTGTATTTTCTAGTTACTTTATAGTAAATTGCCTTGATTCTTTTCACCATGTCATCTAAACCAGAGTTAGAAACTCAACTCAATCATTAGTTAAGAAAATAGCTGGATTAAAAGGTAGGATAACAGCTACCTTAGAGAATTTAGAGACTATAAATATAGATGAACTTTCTCAAGATATCTTTGTTAGTAGAAAGGACGATATGTTGAAATTTTTGGTTAAAGTTGATGAAGTGAATGATTTAATTATTGATATGTTTGACAAAGGTGAATTGCCAGGAGATGAGGAAAATAGAGTTAAGGAAATGGACAGTCAAGTTGCCTATAGGGTAAGTATAACAGATAAGTTATCTAAAATTTCCACAGCTTTAAAAGGAGTGAAAATCCTACTAAATCAGTTAATGTGCATGAATATTCATCAGTTAAAATGCCTGAACTTAAATGTAAAACATTTAGTGGTAAATCATGTGATAAATTTAAATTCAAGAACTTTTTACAGCAGTTTCAAGATTGTATAGATGCTTGCGAATCTTTATCAGATGCTGGGAAACTCACCTATCTAAAAAGCTTTCTTTCTGATTATGCCTTCAACACTATTTCTCATTTATCAACAACAGATGATCACTATGAAATAGCACTTAAAATGCTTAAAGAGGAGTTTTTGGATGTTGAGTATATTGTAGATGAAGTCTTCAAACAATTAATTTTTAGATATCCTAAGTTTGATATTACATTTGCTAATGTTAAAATGTATATAAGTGAAAGTAGAGCTCTATTATATGATCTTAAAACTTATAATATAGATCTTTTGGAGGAAGATTCTTCGGGCTGCAAACTTATCAGCCATATATTATTCACCAAGTTACCTGCCTCCATAAAAAGAGAATTAGTGCACAAAGTAAATTATAATTACCCTACAGTGGTGAATCTTTTTGATCATTATAACGACATAATCAAAACTCTACTTAGGACTTCTTTTACTAGTAGTTATAAAGTTGCTGCTGAAAGTAAAGATTTTTCGGTTAACTCCAAGAATAATTTCAATTGGAAACCAAACAAGCCCTCCTTTAACTTTAACTCTGGGTAAAACAAGCCACCCTTTGACTTTAAATCAATGGAGAGTCACCCTAAGTCATCTACTATAGAAAATTTTAAAACATCAGTAACCTTTGCCAAGGAAACAGATAAATTTTGTAAATTTTGTGCAGTTCTTGGACATTCAATTGGCAAATGAAGAAGATAAAAATCGTTTTTCATTTTTCATGATGGAAGATGGCAAATTGGTTACATAAAGATATATAACTATTTTGGGGGGGTTTAATGCTAGCCTATTCATTTTAAATTATGTAATTAAACATTATGTTAACGAATATCCGAAGAAATATTGCACAAGCATCTTAAACTTAAATTTTTATGTAGATAACTTGATAATCACTGGAAATTCTAAAGAAGAACTACTTGATCTCTATAAGGAATCTGATGCGAGGATGAAGAAAAGTGGTTTCCAGTTGCGTTCTTGGAACTCTAATTGCAAAGGGCTAAGAGATTCACTTACTAGAGAAAACTGCATGGTCTAACATTATAATGAGTGTGAGAAAGTTCTTGGTTATAAGTACTTAATAAATGAAGATGCTCTTCAGTTAGCAGCTATTGATATCGATCAAGCTGCAAACACCAAACGTATTCTTTTATCTCAAATCTCAAAGTTATTTGACCCACTTGGATTGGTTTTTTGCCTATAACAACTCGGGGTGAAATTCTAATGCAAAAGCTTTGGGCAGAGAAACTCTCGGTGGATCAAGCCATTCCAGAACAATATACAAAAACTGTGGCAAGAACTTCAGGCGAATTTTAAGCAAATCTTTCATTTAACTTTTCCCAGAACTTCCATCTCTGAAAATAACATTAATAATTTATTCATATTTTGTGATTCTTATAAGCTATGTTATGGTTTCACTGTATAGAATGTAAGCAATGGAAACTCAAAACTTATGTATGTAAAGGCTAAAATGGCTCCATTGAAACCAAGAACTCTGCCTTCTTTGGAACTAATGGCGGTTTACTTGGCCTTAAAATGTCTTCCTACAATCTTGGATTCCTTCCCTGACATAAAGTTTAAAGATATATGTATATCAGTTGATTCACAGATAGTACTATCCTGGTTACTAACGGAAAATGTGAAAACAAAAGATGTATTTACTATGAACAGAATCAAAGATATTAGAGTTTTCAAGAAAGTTATCATAGAAAATTATCAAGTAAATATAAACTTTAAATTTGTTAATTCAGAAAATAATCCTTCAGATTTGCTCACCAGAGGATTAACTTTCAAAGAATTTAAAAGTTAGGAGGAATTATGGTTCAAAGGACCGTCATGGCTCTCTACTGTTCCTATTTCATGGCCAGTAAATTCCTTAGGTTGTTTATCAGAAGAGATCAAACAACTTGTTAAGGTTCATCATACTACTAAAATATTAAAAGTAAATGATAGTATAAAAAACCCTATTTTGGATATCAATAGGTTTTCTTCTCTAAATAAACTCTTTGGTTTACCTAAATATACTTTCCATTTTATCAACTTGAGCCAGAAAATTATTTCGGAACCTATGGAAACAGGAAAGATCTATTGGATTAAATATATGTAGAAATCTCAACTTCACCCAAAATTGGAATATTTGGAAAATATCAATCAAAAAAAGAAGAAAGTGCCTGAACTAGTCAATAGACTTGATTTATTTTTAGATGAAATAGGGGTTATAAGATCCAAAGGTAGAATTGGGAAAACAGCTATGTATGATTAGAACATTGTAAATCCTATTTTGCTGGCCAAGGATCACCGTCTCACAACATTAATTGTAGAATCTTTCCATTGCAGATGTAAACATATTGAAATACAATCAACGTTAAATGCTGTTCGAATAGGAGGATTTTGGATTCCACGTATGAGAAAGATTGTCAAGAAAATACTGCGTCAATGCATGATTTGTTCGTTAATTCAATTCACTGTCTTTCAAATATCCTAAGATGACTAATCTTCCCAAACATAGAGTAAATTTTGTTAAACCCTTTAATCATACAGGGATAGATTATACTGGTCATCTTTGGGTGAATGATTCAACTGGCAAGAACATCAAAATGCATTTATTACTCTTAACGTGTTTAAATGTTAGAGCTGTTCACAGTGAATTAGTCCCGGATATTTGTACACGTAGCTTCATCCTAGCATTCTTTAGGTTTGTTAATTTGTATGGTATCCCATCTACTCTCTATAGTGATAATGCTAGGTCATTCGTATCAGGTGGAAATATATTAGAACAGGCAATGGGCACAGATGAATTTAATAATCAATTTATAAACTTTAATATCAAACATATTAGGATACCAGTTTACTCAGCTTGGGTTGGTCTCACCTAGAAACGTCTCATCCGCACTATTAAGACTTGTTTTTATAAAAGCATAGGAAGAGCAAGACTTTCTTATTTTGAGCTTCTGACTGTGATTGCAGATATTCAATCTGCTATTAACTCCAAACCATTGACATATAGGTCATCTGATAATGACTTAGAAATCATTACCCCTAATTCCTTTTTGAAAATAAATACAAATCCTTTCATATTATTAAGACACTCTAATGAAAATTGTATATGGGATGAAAATCCTCCAACCAGAGAGGGACTACTTGAGTCTCTTGAACTTCCCAATAAAGTTTCTTCGTATTTTAAAGATTTATGGTATGAAAATTAGCTATTAAGCCTTAGAGAGCATTATAGAGAACTCCATGAAGATAATTGGTTTAATAGAATAAAATCTGGTGATGTAGTTTTAATCAAATTGCCTAATAAACCGCGTCCATACTGGTTATTGGGTAGAATAATAGAACTAGTTGTTGGATGTGACAATAAAGTTAGAAGTGTTAAAGTCAAAAGAGGAGATGGAAAAATTGTTCATCATTCTATAAATCATTTATATCCTTTGAAATTATCACTGACACATGTTCACAATGACTCGTTAGGTGTCGGTGATCAATTCTGCGAGAAATTTGTTACTGGAGATGATGTAGTAGTTGATCGTAAAACGAGTAAGGATGATGTTCCTTCCGGTCATTCTGCAACAGATTCTTTAATTATTTCAAATCAAAGTCTATCTAATCAAAGTTCAGTAAATGATTTGGTTAATGGAACAATTCATATTAAAGATAACAATTCGAGAAATGTTAATGATACTCCACCAGTTAATGCACTAGGTACTCGATCTAAACGGTTAGCTGCTAAAGCATCATGCGTTGGCAGAATGCACGAATGGTACAAAACCGTGTGAGAGAGTAGCTATAATGAAGTGTTCTTTAAATTCATCATTTTTTCAACTTTACCTTCTTTTAACATCTGTTCATTTGTGTAAAGGTTCATTGCACTTCTGTTGAAAGGGAAAATATAATAATTTATGTTTGATTCATTTTCATTTTCATTAATTTATATATTTCAATGATCATTAATTTAAAGATAAAATATTAAGTAATTTCCTAGAGAATGATAATTTTGCTTGGCTAAACTTTGATTTTAACCAGGTGTTACATTTTTCCCTAAAATTTAATATCGCGTGATCCATGACAAAGGCTCCGGCGCAAAAGAAAAAGCGTCGTCTCTCTCAGTTCTCTCAAAAGGGTCATCATCAACGTATTGTTAACAAAAGACGTTCTGGACCTCTTTTTCAGTAAATTCATAGTTACAAGAGAAAGTTAATTATAGCTTACCCAAAATACTAACAAGAGGAATAAGCTACTCTAGACGGCAACGATATTCTCAGGAACGAAATACCATAAATCCCTGGATACAGTATTAGTCCTTTTCTCACGGTAAGCCAATCATTTATCATTCTCTTTGCTCATGTTATGTTCACCTTATTAAAAGTTCTTATAATAGGACCGCTCTATACATTAAATATAAATTGCACATACTAACACACCTCACTTATTTAATTTAATTATTTTACAAGGTTTTACATATTTATTCAATCTTTCAGTTGTTGGATCCTGGATCGTAAGCAATTTAAAGATTTAATAAGTTTGATTTAATATGTTTCTTCGATAGGATTGGGCTCAATTTTAGTGTTTTTAAAATATAAAAATAGAAGTTTTTAGAGATTAATTTATATTACATTGTTTTGATTTTAATAATAAATATATACCTATCACAAAAGCAAAATAAATCCATTGCATAGTCATAAGAAAACTGTTTCTATTTTAATTGGAGATCTCATCTTACCATCATATATCTTGTTTATTTCATTTAGATCTCTTTTATGGTTACCAAATGTCACTCTTTCCCTCATTGCAGCGCTTTTTGCTAAGTAACCTTTTCTTTCGTTAATTTTACTCGATTTATATTAAATCTATTGAGGAAAGAAGATTGAATTTTCTATATATTAACTCAATATTACTAAATTCCAGTGTTTTGTTTATTTTAAAAGTTCATTTTAAAAGTTTCTTTATGTTAATTGAAAAAATGTATTTAGTTAGTCATTCAAAACGTAACTTTGTTAAGTAAATTGAGAAACATTGAAAGTATTTTAACTAGCGTTTAAATATGTAACATTAGGAGATATTTAAGTTTTACTTCGACGCTATTTGTTTGTTTAATTTTAATTAATTATATCCTCGGTTGGGCATTGAAATTTAGGAAGCAAGGCTTTTAGCATTAGCTAAACTTGGCATGAGCTTTCCCCGATTATTTAAACGATCTGGGCAGTAGTGTTTTGAGCGCCTGATTTAAAATTTACTGTATTTACTTGCATGTTTGTCCGTTTGCCCAGATCTCACCGGTTAGCACACAAATTGATGTTTTTTAAAAGACAAACCTTCCAATGGACAAAATTCAGTCTTATGATCCTTCGTCCTTCTTCGACTTTTACAAAAAGATTAATAAGACCACACGGGACCAGCACTCTTCATTGTTCCCCTCGACGAATCTTTTCTTATGATTCAACATGTAAACGCATTCTAAAATTTTCTAAAGCTACAAAATGCTAATTTTTTAGGTACTTTTGAGTCATATTCAATTCTATAACGTGGTTTTAACATCACAGATTACCATCAAATTCCTCTTGGATGTTTTCAGTTTTCACCTCAATACACTATGACTAGTGTAACTTTAATGTTTTCAAAGATAGCCCTGGGAAGTAACGTCATCTGTAATGCAACTGATTGGCTTGGTTTATTAAATAATTAAGTTACAATCATGGTTTCTGCCACTTGGACTACTTTGTTATCTTAACCTCAACGCATCACAACAAAATGATGTATAATATCAACCAAAGTTCAGGGCCATCGAGTTGGAGAGCGAAAGGTACTTGAGATTAGTGGAAAAGCCTCTGGTCAACGACCGTATGCGATAATAATGCCGGGAGAACTGTCGTGTTCTTCTCAACGACTTGAAGAGTCATGGCAATCGATTTCTCATTTTTATGATGAAAACACCTTCATGGTCAAATCGGTCCTCAACAAGCAGAACGACCACTTGGTACGTCTCCGAGCTCCGGTGCGTGTCCAAGACCAAACACCCTGCCTCCGTGATGATGCTCGGTGTTGTGGTTTCGAATGGCGAAATATGCCGCCAGTGTGGTTCGCGGTCTGTTAAAGGCTCACTGCCGATGATTATATAATTGCAGCAATAACTTGGCTAAGAAAATCTTGACCTGCGAGAGAAAGATCACGAAAAAGCCGGACTAAGTGTTTCAGCTGGACGGTATCACAAACATGAACTACTGGTTGAACGATGTTGACCACCGCAGTGACCC
This sequence comes from Ceratothoa steindachneri, assembly GCA_963969495.1. NCBI lineage: Eukaryota > Metazoa > Arthropoda > Malacostraca > Isopoda > Cymothoidae > Ceratothoa > Ceratothoa steindachneri. Next base: position 120,153,434 of record OZ018322.1, on the reverse strand, counting down.
GACCTTAATCACATGGATTACCATGCGTGTGCGCATGTCAAGGGTAAGGCCAGCAAGGTCCGCCACCTCAACGCCAATGAGCTGATGTCCTCCGTCACCCGTGTATGGGCCAGGATGAGGAAGAACTTCGTCTGCAAAATATGGGCGGTCTTCAGGAATTGCGTGAAAATCTTTTTCACCGCTGAAGACAACCACATTGATTAATATTTCAATTTAAACATTTATATATTAAAACAATAAAAACGTGTCTTATTGCTTCAAAACGATCAGTGCGTCTCTGTTGAAAGCGTCGTAATGAGTGAAACATAACTTTTGAAATACCAGGTATATACTAATATATACGTAGGTGAGTCAAAAAGTTCTCAGACAAATGCCAGATTATTGAAATGTTCGATTTTGTACAAGTAAATACAGGGTCAAACACGACTTTCATGTTTTCTGAACAATTCCTACAAAATTCGTCATTCAATTTGTCGAGACTCTTTGTATTAGATGTGCTTCAAAAAGGTTACTTTTTTGAACCCATAAAATGGCAAATTTTGAGATAAGAGCGAACATTAAATTCCTGACTAAACTTGATTGGAAGCCTGTTAAGATTATTGACGCTCTACAACAGGTTTATGGTGACTCTTCGCCATGTAGAGCGGTAGTTTACGACTGGATTAAGCGCTTCAAGGGGGGCAGAGAAGAAGTTGAAGATGATCCACGTGAAGGGAGACCCTCCACCTCCATTAACCCAGAAAATGTCGAGCTTGTGAGGAATCTAGTGGATAAAGATCGCCGTATTACTATTGATGAAGTTGCCAATGCATGTGAAATCTCTCATGGCTCAGCATTTGGAATTCTAACTGAAAATCTTGGCCTGAGCAAGCTTTCAGCACGTTGGGTCCCAAAAGCGTTGCGAGAAGACCAGCTGAATCATAGGGCCAACCTTTCTTTGGCTATTTTGACCAAGATTGAAGCAAACGAGGATAGTTTTTTTGAGCGCCTCGTAACGGGAGATGAAACTTGGGTGTATCAGTTTGATCCTGAAAGTAAAAATCAATCAAAAGAGTGGCACCCAAGGGGGGCAGCAGGGCCTATCAAGTTCAAGACAGAGAGGTCCGTTAAGAAGATAATGGCTACAGTTTTTTGGGATTCGGAGGGAATTATTTTAATAGACTTCTTAGAAGGACAAAAAACTGTTACATCCAGCTATTACGAAGGAGTTTTAAGGAAGCTGAAAACTTCAATAGCCAAAAAACGACGAGGAAAGCTCCACAAGCAAATCTTGTTCCACCATGACAATGCCCCTGCACATTCGTCCAAAGCTGTGAGATCTCAGCTACGGGAATTTCGATGGGAAACTCTTGCTCATCCCCCTTATAGCCCTGATTTAGCACCCTCTGACTTTTTTCTGTTTCCAAATTTAAAGGGACACCTAAAAGGAACCCGGTTTCAATCATTAGATGAAGCAAAAAAGCAGGTCATTACTTGGTGCCAGAGACAACCCCGTGAATTCTACAAAGATGGTCTTTACCGTTGGATTCATAGATTAAGAAAGTGTATAGATGTTAATGGAGCTTATGTAGAAAAATGATTACAGTATTATTACAAATAAAAATTTTATGCCATTTATCTGAGAACTTTTTGACTCCCCCTCGTATATATATATATATATATATATATATATATATATATATATATATATATATATATATATATATATATATATATATATATATATATATACATATATATATATATCATTACGGCATCATTTACGGACGAGTATAGTTTATGCCGGGGGTTCTATCATCGATGCGTCTTCATGTAGCTTATTAGCCTGTTTCTAGTGACACAGATTTTATCACAGACAGGGCATGCATTAGCAGGTAGGTGATGTTGGCGCGGACGATCTCAACGGGCTAATCTAACAGCTCTGTGGACTTCCAGGTGTTGCCTTCGATTTGCTTCAGAAGTTTTAATTCCACCCCTCAGCTTCCGTCTCCATGCCTTTCCGTCGAAGCTTCTGTTGCCCACGTTTTGTAATCTATCCAACATACTTTTAGTTTTTCTTTGAGAGAGTCTTTATACCTTTCTATGTCTACCTTTCCTTCTCTCTTCCAAGCTGAGTTCTGCGTAAAATATATGTTCGGTAGACGTTCGTTCGAAATTTTGACCACATGGCCCGACCATCTCAACTGTATTTTTTTATTATGATGGATTCACTGCTTGTACTGTTTGCTTCGTCCAGTATACTCAGGTTGGTTCGACGGTCTTCCCAGGTTAACTTCAATATACTGCAACAAGGAACGTTGATAAAATCTTTCCAAGGCTTTGATGTTCTGACGGTAAGTAGTCCAGGTTTCTGATCCATATAATCGTGAGGTCAAAACTATGGCCTTGTAAACTTTAACTTTCGTAATTTTCTAAACGCAGAGTTGGCGCAACGTAGCCTATATTGGATTCCATCATCAATACATGTGTCTAGTAACAAATGGCTACCTAAGCAGACAAATCTTTTAACACATTCGAGTTTTCCCCGTTAATTTGAAAATTAGGGGCCGGCAATTGAGGATTACCTGGAATATTTGGTGCGGGACTAATTAAGGATTACCTGGGTTTATTGGAGCTGGTTAGTCAAGACTTGAGTTTTCCGACCATTAATTGACAAACCGAACCTGGAGTAGCCATTCGCAAATGCTGATATGATTGTTTGTTGGTCCTCTGCATTGAGAGCACAGACTGCATTATCATCTGCATATTGAGTTTCAAAAATCAAGGTAGCTTCTGTTTTAGTCCTAGCTTTAATTCCTCCGTCAGACCTATATTTGACTGAGATACCTGGTGGAAGGTCGACTTGGATAAACAGAAGAACGGCGGCAATAAATAATGCGAACTAAACTCGAATTAATGTGGGTTGAAAAGGGAGTTCTCCTCCAGGTAAGACACCAGTCTTCTGTTGAAGATCTTCTCGAAGAGCTTCCCACCAAATTCTAGAAGTGAAATTGGCCGGTAGCTCCCTTAAATAGTCAGACAATCTGAGCCTTCCAATTTTATATGTATCTTCTAGCGCTTAGTTTCCCCATAAAAATTTCCCGCGCTATGATTGACCAATTTTTGTAATACTTATGTTTGCGTAGAAATACTCTATATAATGTAGCAATTTTTGAATAATTCCATTCCTGTTCATTCCCTGAAGATGACCTAATATGGTCGAAGACGTCTAGGAATAAAGGATGTCATTCGCGGATGTTTTTTCTCGCTTACAAAACCCCGTTATAAAACTTGTAAGAAATAATAAGAAAATACAAGTTAAAATTAATAGCGCTGCCACAGCTGTGGACTTCAATAGAACCTTCATAAAACATGGCTTTTTACATAATTATAAATTTATATATATATATATATATATATATATATATATATATATATATATATATATATATATATATTCTCGCTCTGATCTAGTTCTCTGACAAAGGAGACAGAGGAAATTAAAGTTTGAAAACGTGCTTCTTTAAACGGCGGTCAACTCGGAGAAGCCGAGATGCCGGGAGTATGGTTTCCGGCTGAAGTTGCACGGGCTTTGCCGGTTTCTTCACTTGAATGATGACGGCTTCGGCCATCCGCAATCTTCCTCCTAAACCGGAAATTATGTGGGTGGAAGAGGGAATAGTTCTCAAGGTGAGACACCAATCTTTTGTTGAGGATCTTCTCGAAGAGCTTCCCGCCGAATTCTGGAAGTGAAATTCCCGGTAGCTCTCCTTCAACGATGGGTCCTTTCCGTGCTTAAGCAAGAAAATCATCTTAGCCGTTTTATAAGCATCTGAAATTATCCTGTGTCCACACAGGCGTTATATATTCTTCTCATCCCTTCGATGACTTTGGCTTGTGCCTTTTCAACGTTTAGCTTTGTAAGTCCCGATTGTCCTAGGGCTTTTTGTCGGAATGAGCGGAACGCACCGAGTAGTTTTTCTTCGGTAATCTTGGCGTCTCCGTCGCACTGTCTATCCACCTGGTGGTGAAAGTGTGTCTTGTGTATTTGTTCGTTAAGCTCCTTGATGACGTTGCTTTCAAACTCTAGGTCATAGTCTTCGTCTTCCTGCTCAGTTATACTGAAAAATTTTTCCCAATGACTACGGAATAGATCTTTAATTATTCCTTCTTCCGTTTCGAATTTTCCATCTTCCTTTTGTAACTTGATCTTCTACTTCTTCCCAGTCGATCCTTTGAAATTTTTGATCTTTTTCCAAAATTCTTTGGTAGTTGCTTCGTGATCAAGGCCGTCGATCGCATCATCCCTTAGTCTCCATTGTTGTTCGAGAATCAACTGGTTGAGTTCTCTTTGACTTCTTTACTTTGCTGTATTGAGTGAACTGACGCATTCGTGATGTTGATTGAAGAACATAAGAACATAAGAAAAAAAGGAGACTGCAAAAGACCATTCATCGCCTACACTTGGCTGCTCACAATATAAATCGTTGATGTATTCTGTCCACCTGTAGGTAAAGATGGTCCTATACTCGCATTTAGGGCTACAAGCACTATCAGCACTGACGAGATGGTTATTGAGGTCGTTGAGTACCTCGTAAATCTCTTGGAGAATTGCCTCGTACAAGTTGGGTAGAGCGTAGGCCTCGAGAAGGCGCGCGTTCTGTGTACAGTCTGCTCTTTTGTAGTTCTTTCTGACTATAGCTGGACCTTGTATAGGGTTCCTGTTGATAATGAGTAGGATTCGTATATGGTCACTACACGGTATCTGGACTGGTTCCATGTAGTAAATGAACGGTAGCTGATGATTCGCCAGACAGATGTCTGGTTTTGTGGCACTTCCTGCTCTGACAAAGGTGGGGAAGTTGGGGCTTATTCGCTGGGCAAAATTTCTGTCAAACAATAGGTCCAGGCTTCTTCCTATACCATTGAAGGTACTGTAACCGGATTGTTGGCATCTGGGATTCAGATCCCCCATTAATATAGTGGAGGCTCTTCTGCCAAATAGGTCAGTGAGAGTGTGAATTGGTAACACATCTCTCCTTTGCGGTTGATATCCGGTAGCAATGGCAAACTTTCCTAAGTCGAGTTCAACCTCAATCGCGAGGTAGGATTCTTCTAGATTTCTTATTTGCTTGCACTTAATTCCTTTCTTTATTGCAATAGCGGCTCCGTCGAACTGCTCCTGCAAATAATTTGTGATCAACAAATCGTAGTTCTAGATTTTCATTTCCCTGAATACATTTCCGTAAAGAGTACCTTTCGTCGTCCAGCCTTTGGTATTAAATTTCAATATCTTCAGTGCGTTCCATAACAAGGTGAATTGTTTTTGCCCATGATTCTTCTTATTCTTATTCGTCTTGGGGGCCGGCTGGGTGGTTTTACTGTACCCAGAGTTTTCCTTTTTCGAAGGAGGACTCGGGGTTTCGGACCTGCTCTTCGTAGCTCGTGTACGGGTGCAGGGAATCTCTTTGTTGCCAGAAGAGGAGGATCACTCCTCACTTTCACTTTCAGCCTTTTCTTCTTGTTCTCTTCATTGTCCTCTTCGGATTCCTCTGATGAAGAAGCTTCGATGATCTCCTCCAGTACAGACTTGGCGGTGTTGTTCTTTATGACTGAGTCCTTGAATGCCTTGGAGCATTCAGGGTCTGCAGGCATAATTACTGAAGAGAGATTGTTCGCTTTCAGGAGAGAATTGAGTACCTGGTTATAGTAGCCAGGCTTCACACATTAGATACATTTGCGTTGGTAATGCAGATCATTATTTTTGCATTTAGATCTCCTGTCATTTTCATCTGTGCAAGTGCAGGCTTTATTTCCGCATTCTTCTTGGTGGCGTTCGCGTATGTCGTTTCCTTAGCTTTCCTCTCTTCTTCTTCCTTTCTTTTTATGATCTCGCGGCACTTAGGGCAGTTCAGGGCCATGGTCCTATGCTCCTCTTTGCAGTTGAGGCATCTTCTTAGTGCTCTCGCACTTATCAAATCGATGTCCTTCTGTGGCGCATTCACTACACCAGTTTGCTTTTGTCTGGGCATGTCGTCGTAGTATGTTCCTCGAGTTTGTAGCATACAAAGCACATTTGTATGCTATTCAATTTCTCCTGCTGAATGTTATTGCCTGGTATTCTCATATTAAATACCAGTATTCCATTCTGAGTAGATTTCTTGGCGTAGGCCTCGAGAAGGCGCGCGTACCGTGTACAGTTTGCTCTTTTGTAGTTCTTTCTGACTATAGCTGGACCTTGTACAGGATTCCTGTTGATAATGAGTAGGATTCGTATATGGTCACTATATGGTATCTGGACTGGTTCCATGCAGTAAATGAACGGTAGCTGACGATTCGCGAAATTTGATTATTTCACGAACTTCAGCCTAGAGATGGTTTTGGTGATCTCCTCTTTGAGCTCCTCGGGTGTATGCTCACCCACCCAGCTCTCCAATTTGCGGCAGATCATGCTTCGATTTGCTGCCACTTGTGGAGGGGGTTTTCGCATCCAGTCCAGTGATTCTGAGGACCCTTTCTCCCTCTTCCGATAGGAACTGGTCCCTGTCCTTATTCTTTGCACATAAGGCGATGAACCTAGATGAAACTTCAATAAGTTTCACCACTGCTACTTTCAACTCGAGGTAGAAGGTTTCACCGAGGTGCCTTTTTTCGGGGTTCTTCTTTCCGGGGATGGTCCTTAAGGGGACCCTCTTAGTGAGGGTCTCCATAATCTTGTGCATCCTTACTATGTACTCTTGTGGTGTCTTTTTTTCTGAAACCAAAGTGAAATTATGGTGTGTTGGAGTGAAAAAGAAAGTTATGATGTGGTAAAGGAGGTAGCGGTTAGTTCAAAAAATGGTGAAAAAACGCCCATGTCCATTTTCCTGTTGGTCCCCTGCTCGTTTGCTGCCAGAATAATGGGTAATGGATGGATGGGATGAATCTCGAGTGGGAACATCAAGAGGGGTGAATTATGGTGGAATTGATGCAGTAGCGGCCGAATAAACAAACGCTAGAGTTTTGCCACCCCCTCTCAGATACTTACGCAATAACTGCATTCAACTACATAGAGACGGGTGTACCTACCTCTATGATTCTGGCCAGGTCTCTCAGGCGATGAGGATATCTCCTCCGTCCGGGACTCTCAGTTATGCCCCTGTTTCGAGATAATTTATGACTTACGCTTCCGCTTTGGGCTAGTCCTCAAACCAGTTTTCACATAAGCCCTTAATCATGCCAGTCCAAGTGGTTGGCATAGTTAAAACGGAATCAATGAATGGCAGACATCCGAGCAAGTTAACACGCAGGGCGATTTACGGGAGCAGTGAGCTCATCATCGACGAGCTTAACCAAAAAATACACAAAATGCATTCTCAACACCAGGTGGATAGACAGCCCGACGGAGATGCCGAGATTACCGAAGAAGAACTACTCGGCGCGCTCCGCTCATTCCGACAAAAAGCCCCAGGACAATCGGGGCTTACAAAGCTAAACGTTGAAAAGGCACCAGCCAATGTCATCGAAGGGATGAGAAGAATATATAACGCCTTCCTGGAGACGGGATACTTTCCAGATGCTTATCAAACAGCTAAGATGATTTTCTTGCTTAAGCACGGAAAGGACCCATCGTTGAAGGAGAGCTACCGGCCAATTTCACTTTTAAAATTTGGCAGGAAGCACTTCGAGAAGATCCTCAACAGGAGACTGGTGTCTCACCCGAAGGAGAACTCCCTCTTCAACCCACCTAGCCTAAGCAAAACGGGAAAGGAGTTACGTGGACATTGTTTGTTGGGATTTATCAAAGGCGTTTGATAAGGTATGACAACGGGGAATGCAGTACAAGATCTTACGACTGGGCATAAGTGAAAACTTAGAAAGAACTCTCTGTGACTATGTCATGGATAGAGTGGGTTAAATCAGTTAAGGGTGCACGGATGGACCAAAGTTTCCACTCACTGCGGGCCTCCCGCAGGGAAAGTGCCTATCCCACACTTTCTACTTGATTTACACCGCTGATGTCCCAGCCCCTGTCAGCTTCACTAGCCTCAACATTCAATTCGCCGATGATTTCAGCCAGATAATCACTTGTCTATGGAGGAATGCGCCTTGGCAAGCTCGTATGACAGCAGCAAAAAATGAAAATCTTAACACCTATGAGGCCCGGTGTAAGATCCGCACCAACCAGGAAAAGTTAAAAGTATGCCCCATAGACAGAAGACTACTTTACGACGTCAGGGTGGAAGATAGACGTTATCCCTACACACTGAGTGCGATGTACTTGGAATAAAGATTACTTCCACCAGGTACAAGAAGCACGTCCGGAAAAGAATCACCAAGGCCACTGCTGCAGTCAAAACTCTTTACAGGTTCAGGAATCTTTGTAAAAGTAATAATAAAAAGATCTGCAATGCACTTGTAAGATCGACGCTGCTATACCCCGCGTACGCCCTCTCGTGTGTCTCGAAGACTTAAAAGAGGAAACTACAAGTGGTGCAGAATAAGTGTACGTACCTAATTACAGGTACATATAGACATGAGAGAAAACGCAAGGAAGAGCCTCACCGGGATGCGCAGTGAAGTCCCATCAACATTGTCATAGAAGAATGGACAAGGAATATGCAGAAAATGGTTAATCGTGAATTGGACGATGATTTCGTCCTAATGATTGACCAGAACAGAAGAAGAATAAGTCGCTTTAGATTTCCGAGCTCCGCCGGGCTTCCAGCTGGCGGAGCATAAGTGTCGTTCTACGCATGAGAATAGAAATGTTTTTACCGTAAACCAATAAAAACCGACCAAGAAAAAGCTTACCTAACTGTAAAACCTCACCGATTTCTACAATTTCACGGATGAAGACCCAAATCTACCGATGAAGACCAAATTTACCGAAGAAGATATCCACCAAAAAACAAAACAACACGAATTAGACTCACTACAAGATATACGAAAAAAACAAAGACACTGAACACAACACTAAAGTAATTAATAAAGTAATTTTTACCACAACATCAAATGCTGATGTACTTTGAATTGCGGTGTTTGCAGTCACCTACCTTGCACGAATATTCTTACACGACGTTAGTCTCCTGGAGTTCGCCAGTTGGAAGGAGAGAGCTGTTTTTCATGATGCAACTACTTGTTTTATTGGTCTTGTAGTATATAATTAGATTAATATCCATATTAGAGGTGGGTGGGGTCACGTTACGATGGAGAATGGCTTTGAGAGCCTTTTCGTCTTCACGGTAGCCGGTGTTCATTTTGGCCATGTAATAAAGGTCGATATTGCTTTTCTTCGGAGTATACCTGACGCCAGGGCCAGCAGCCAAGTTCATTTTCTGTTTCACGGATGCATCGATGGATTCTTGTGGGTAGCCGTTGTTAACGAGAACTCGGGAACCCCTCTTAAATTCGTGATCAACTGCTGTCCACGAGGATAAATGAGAAATTGCCCTGTTAACTAAGGCATTGATGACTTATCTTTTGTAACGTTCAGGACACTCCACAAACCTGCCAAGGCGACTGACAGCTCATTTTCAAGATAGCGCGATAAAAAAAACACTACTCTCATGGCACTACCCTAACCCGTGAAAAACTGAATCAGGACACCTCAACCATCCTGAGACTTTAAATCCTCAGAAGATTGCGAATGGCCGAAGCCGTCATCTTTCAAATGAAGAAACCGGCAATTAACGTGCAACTTCAGCTGGAAACCATACTCACGACATCTCGGCGTTTCCTAGTTGACCACTGTTAAAAGAAGCACGTTTTCAAACTTCATTTTCCTTTGCCTCCTTTGCCAGAGAAATAGATCAGAGTGAGGAATAGTCAAAAATGAAATGAAATATAAAGAGAGGTGTGAGACAAAGAACAGCTTTTACGACCGTCGCCCCGCCCCCCTTGGCACTCATGGAGCAGCCAAGGAGGGAGGGGGGAGGCCAGGTACTCCTATATAGACCCCCCTAGTCACACTGTCTAGAGCCAAAATAGGCTCCAAGCACTGTGAGTACGACGGTTAGGAGTGAGATGGAGAGGAAGAAGGAGGTTCTAGGATAGGACAGTGAAGAAAATAGTAAGAGACAAAGGTGGAATTAGTTAGCCATGAGACTCACAGCTTAACGTGGAGTCCGGACCACGATGTGTCGCTTGTCTCTACCTATAACCTTGCAATTTATTGTGATCTCTGTCCCAAGTATCACTGTGTGCGAATTTGATAGTAAAAAACGAATAAATGCTAAAGGCTGAAGGAAGTAAGAGGTTTACAAAGAGATGCTAGTTGCCTGGAGGTCAGGCTTATTTCTGTCCATTTTAGGTAGTATAGCTAGCGTGATGAAGTTAGAAAGTAGTAATGGTATACATGAGGCGTTCAAACCGTTATTAGTAAATATTCTAACTAAACACTTGTGTAGGTTTCTATCTCTCTATCTATTCTTTCTTATTCAATTCCTAGTCATAATTGACTATATGCTATCCTCTGGTGTTGCTTTGGAAAATTAATTACTCTGATTCGAGGTAGAGTATTAATCTCTTTCCCTAGGTGTAGATTTCTTCTTCGTCTTCTTCTCCTCCCTCATCAATCCTTGGGAAACTTGGGAATAATCTCTGTGATCTCCATCCTTCTCTTTGCTCAATTTGGTTGGTTAATTCAACTCGTACCTCATTTTGTGTCTTTTCTAAGACTTTCCTTGCTCTTTTTGCAATTATTCTGTTAAGTGACTTTATCCTTGCCTCTCTGTGCAGGTCTCGTAATCTTCTTCTTTCTCCTCTTCTGGTGTTTGTTATAAAGTAGATACCTTTGTTTTGGACTTTTTGGAGTCTTAACAGGTTACCTCTCGAGATCGTGTACATCGCGATGGTTGGATAAATAATCGCGGACTGTACTATGGCTTGATAATTTTTTCTCGTGTTTTTCATGCTTAGGCTAACTAACTTGTACAGTAATGCCAGGCCGCTCTTTCATCGATTTACCATTTCAGTTACCTGCTTTTTATAGCCTGATTTCGTAATGGTTAGTCCAAGCACCTTACATTCTTTGTCGTATCTGTAGAGCACGGGTACCATTTTAAATTTATCCCTGTTGGTTTAATTTTCCATTTTTCTTCGTATCTATTAATGTTTCTTATTTCTTCTGCAGTCATCCTAGCTTGCATTGGGCCGTTCATGTAGGGGCAAAGTATGAGTTGAGTGACGTCATCGGCA